>JAYJMM010000092.1:1200000-1515000 GCA_037349105.1 Limnomonas spitsbergensis | reverse complement strand
GAGCCATCTGTCGCACCTTGGTGACCACAACCTGTCAAACATGGTTCCATAATAATATATTATTTAAATAATAAAAAGCATACTCAAATCGTATCTGAATTTAAAGTTGTAAGATAACATCGCCATGCTTGGGTCGGCGTCGTGAGCCTTTTGTCGCACCAGGGTCACCACAAACTGTAACAATAAATTGGGGCATATTATTTATTATACCGGGAAACAAATTGCTTTCAATTTTACGACTTGGTGCTTCGGTCGGCGTCGTGAGCCATCTGTCGCACCTTGGTCACCATAACCTAAACAAAACAAACCCATTAATAAGCCACATAACAAATATATAACACAAACAATCTCATCTTCAATTTTATGTTTGGATTTTACTTCTCCGTGTGCAGCTTGGCGTCGAGAGCCATCTGTCGCACCTTGGCTGTCACAAGCTACAAAACAAAGCCGCGTGTCTTTTAATACCGTTTGTGTTCAGATATGCAAAAAATCATGAAATAAATTGCACCGGTACCGGTACTTGAAGTTAAATTTAAAATTTTACTACTGGTTGCTCAGGTCGGCATTGAGGGCCATCTGTCGCACCTTGGTCACCACAATCTGCAACAAACAAATTGGAATACCGTAGTGACACCAGGGCAGTTACGGACCTTAAAATTCTACTCGGCCGAAGCCGAACTGCCTTCGGCAGTTCGGTCGGCCGGCCGGCTGGCCGGCCGAACTGCCGTCCAAATTTGGTCGGCCGTAATATTTTTTTGTTTTCATTATTCTGCCGAATAGATCTGTTTTTTCTTTGGCCTGGTGGACACTTACACTGGCTGTCCCCACGACCAGGCCCACACTGTTTTCGGCGGTGTAAACCTGCGTGCAGCATGTCCCTACATGGCACCTCGGCTCCATGACAGATATTACAATCGTTTTGTATACATATGTGAAGGTTTAGTGCTGAAACTGGTGGAATCCGTCCAGCAATGAGGGAGAAATCGAGAGGAGATACCGCTTGGAATGGCTCCGAAACACGCATGCCTTGTACGGCTCTAAACTTTCCACAGCCGTACGGGCAGCATGGGCTGCATCGAGATAATTCTTGCTTTGCTGAAGAGCATTCGTTTGCTCCATATCTCGACGTTCTCCGCTAACATTCGAATACGCCGTGAGCTGTTTTGTGTGTGCTGAATTTTGAATGTGTTGGAACACGCACAAATTCTGTCATGCCTTCGTCGACACATGGCCGTTGAACTGCAAAGTTTTATCACAAGAAGGCATTGAACCAAGCAACATTTCCGTCAAGAAAGCTCCCGAAATTCCGTTGGCATGGTTGCGCGAGTCGCACATCTGTTGTTGTGGTCGCTTCACCGCCGATTTTGAAATGGAAAGCGTGGGCCTGGTCGTGGGGACAGTGGCAGCCTTCGATAGTTCGATTGCTATTGAGTCTTCACCAATGGCAGCCGCACGCGAATTCAAAGAGGCCTAATATGGCCTGCTTTCGACCGAACCCCCACCTCAGATTCAGCCTTCGGCCGAACCCCTCCTCCGCAGCCTTCGGCTGCAGCCTGCCTTCGGCCGACCCCCCCCTTCTTTTTCTTTCGGCCATCGCCGAGTCGCCCCTAGCGGGGCGATCGGCCATATTTATTTTCTGGCCATTCTGGTCGGCCGCCGATCGGCTGTAACTGCCCTCAGTGACACGATGAATTGGTGTTACAATTACTTTGGTTAAAGAAAATTAAAGAAAAAGCATAACATAGTGATTTAACTTTGATTAAAGGATGTCACCTCTTTTTAGGGGTAATTAAGCTTTGGTTAACGCTATTTTTTACCCCATGGATTTCTCTAAATTTACTCTAGGCAGCGCCTCAGGTGGTCAAGGATACTGTTGCATGGTTCTCCGCTCATGCTTCAGATGTTGCTGCAGCGTTGATGCAACCACCCTTACGCCTTTCTAGAAAGCACCAGGCAGAGCGAACCTACGGGAAAGCTGGAAAGAGAAGCTGAACATAACATAATAAAACAGTTTATAAAACAACAGGAGCGCAATCACCCAGGTCCACAAATTGGAATACCGGTACATTATTCATACCGGTACATTATTCATACCGGTACATTATTCATACCGGTACATTACTCATACCGGTACATTATTCATACCGGTACATTATTCATACCGGTACATTATTCATACCGGTACATTATTCATACCGGTACATTATTCATACCAATACATTATTCACACCGGTACATTATTGCCCCGGTCTATTATTCAAGAGCCCATTTTGATGTACAATTCTTTCGCGTACGGCACCATATTAGATTAAAGAGCCCATTTTGATGTACAAACCGACAGCAACCGACGCGTCGTCAGCCAGTCATCGCTGGCCAACGCTCGTCACCACGACCTCGTATGAATGCGAACATCAATATCCCTGGTGTATTTAGCTACTGTTAGGTATCACATCATATCGAGTGGAACAACGAGAGGAAACCGTGAGCCAGAGATGAACAGCGATGACTGCCAGGATGCGACGAATGTGAAGTCGAAACGTCGGGATGCGACGAATGTGAAGTCGAATCGTCGTCGTCATCAGGCGTTGCAGCTCCCGTCCAAACCAATCGAAGCTGTTGTCCTCGACATAAATCTGTTGTTCAAGTCCCCCGAGCAGGCTGCAGCTCTAAAAGCAATTGGAGATGCATCGAAAAACCCGGCTCTGCCTCGTCTTTATCGAATCCAAGGTCCATGAGGCACTGGTAAATCGTTCTTCATAAAGACGTTGATCGGTGCCTTGACCCTAGCTCAAAAAAAGGTTATACTGTGTGCTTCCACTGCCAAAGCTGCCAATGGGTTGGGCAATAATGCGACTACGTCACATGGTGCATTTGGGTTTACTGGATCGGATTATGATTACCTGACTTCTGTTCCCTTATCCATTTTATCAAGCTAGCAGACGTCATCATCATTGACGAGGTGGGAATGCTGCAAGCAGAAATGCTCCAAAAAATTCACAACCGATGTATTGAATGTTGTAATGAGGCGTCTGCTGCGTTGCCATTTGGTGGCAAGCTTGTGATTTTGACAGGGGACATCCATCAGTTGCCAGCGGTGTGTAAGAAATGTCGTGATGTCCACACTTGTCCCCATCAGCCAACCAAGTGGTTGATGTGGTCAATGTTTAACCTGTTCACCTTCTCTGAAAACCACAGGCAGTCTGACCCCTCCCAAGCCCCCTTTGTCTCTCTGTTAAACTACCTGCGGTTAAATGCCCCAACTGCTGCCGATTTGGCTTCTGCTGCCTTTAAAATCCTGCATGACAGAATCCTGCCTGTTGGCATGACCCCTGATATTGGCCCTGACGATGTTATCATAGCTCCTACCAATGAATTAGTTGACTCCTATAACGCTATTCAAGTGAAAAAATTCTATGCACCTGATGACATTGTTACCCTGACTGCTAAAGATGAGTTTTCTAAAACGCACCTGCTCTCTCTTGCTGACCAGGAAAAGCTGAAGGGACGCCTGTCTAACACATCTGATTTGCCATCTGAAATATCACTTGCTGTTGGCTGCCCCATAATGATCACCAGGAACCAAAAGTACATGGGCCTGGCTAACGGTGATGTAGGAGTCGTTTCCTATGTCAGCAATACCAAGCTCAAGATAAAAAAGGAATTCGATGGTGTCATGCGTGAAATCACTGTTGGGAGGGAATATGAGTGTGTCCGAGTTGGGAACACAAGCATTGAGAGGTATATGTACCCTGTCCGCTTGGCCTATGCTCGCACTGTATTTAAAGTTCAAGGTGAAACTGTCACCGGCAAGCTTTTCATACATGTTGAGGGTATAGAAACACCCGGCGAGGCTTATGTTGCTTTCTCACGCCCCACTAACCTTGCCAATGTCACTATTCTGCCTGCAGGTGTCACCCTGATTCCCTCGATGTTAACCCCCCACATACCCACTGTTTAACAAAAAAATGTGTGCTGAGGGTTAGGGTTAGTTAGTACAGTACTACAGTTGGGGGTAAAATATTTTATTTCTTTCCACTTGGCAGTGGAAGCACACAGTTAATAACATTTCTCTAATATGTACGAATCTAGTGTAAACAACTCCTCCTTGTGCCTGATTTGTGATGCATGCACAACTACGGTTTCTTTTTCCTTGTTCTGCAGGCAGTGCATTTATGCCAGGCAGCCTTGAGGACATCCTTGACATGGTCCAAGCTGAGGATGTGGAGGCCTTCGACCCTAACATCGAGCCTATGTCCGTCAAGCAATCAACATGGCTTAATGACATGGGCATCTTGCCAGCCGACATAGATGGCTTCACCTACGCCGAAGCCAGCGACCTTATTGATGAGAAGAAGGATGCGTTCAATGCCTTTAAGCTGGGTCTTGAGGGTTCCAGGCCAGCTTCAGGGAGACAGCGCCTCAAGGCGTCACAGATTGGTCTGACGCTGCCACCAGGTGAACATTACAAATCATGATTTGCCCCTTCAATGAATTCTGATGTCCCCTAATTTAGCTGTCCCTTATTTTCCTGCCTGCCCATACGTGTCAATTTCCTGTCAATTTACCAAACCTCATTATTTGCCTCCTTATTCACCCTGCCTTATTTATCTGTGATTTACCTACTTATTCACCATGCCCCTTGATTTACCTGTCCATTCATGCTCAGGCTGTACAATTTTGGAGGCCAAGGAGATGATAAGTGACCACATCGTGGTGCAGGGTGCGCAGAACAAGCCAGATGACGTACCCCCTACAGAGCCGCAGCTCACCCTCTTACGAAGACGGCTGGGTGACAAGTTTGTTATGCCTGCAAGCAAGGCTGCAGCCTCAGCCCTCATTTCGAGTATGACAGTCTCAGCTGCCTCCGTTGCACAAGACAAGCCTGCAACTGCAGCTTAGCTGAAGTACATCCTCGGTCTCCTCCAAGGCTTAAACAAGGGTACAGCTCAGGTCAGGCATGCCCTTTGTGACTCACACATTGCAATTGAGCTACAGTTAGCTAAGAGGCTAGGCCTATCATGCTTATGCAGCACATATAGGTCAAGAATTTTCAAATTGCTTCTCATTCGTGCAGCCCACTATGTTGCTCCCGCCTTTGCCCGCTTTGATGCACTTGCAAGCATGATCTTTTGCACTTTCATCTCCATTTTCATGTTTTGGCCTGTTGTGGTCTTTGCTCTCACATACCTGTTAGGTGCTCTCCACTTTTCAATTTTCTTTTTCCAGATTTTAATATATCTCCTTCCCACAAACCCACGTCCATTTTTGATCATGTGATTCTGTTAATTACGACATTTACATCAATGCAGGCCGTGTACGACAGATTTGTGGACAGTGATCCAACCACCGCCCAAGCCCAGCAGCTGATTACACAGTTGAAGCAAAAGGCTGATAAGAACAAAGCTGCTAGAAACCGTGGCTGGTGTCAGAGATGTTTTTTAGTCTAGCTGTTACATTCTGACATGTTTCGCAGTAAACCTTGGCAGTGAACTAGTGTTTGGCAGTGAACTTTGGCAGTGAACTAGTGTCTGATAGTGAACCAGTGTTTGGCAGTGAACTAGTGTTTGGCAGTGAACCTTGACAGTGAACTAGTGTTTGACAGTGAACCTTGGCAGTCACTATGAGACGGCCTGGGGGGAGCCATCGTAGTAACCATGGTAACCAGGCAGCCTAGTAAGCTTTACCATGGGCTACCAGGGCCTAGTAAGCTATACCATGGTCGCTTTTTTCCTACCGTGATACGAGGCGAGCTACCATGGTACCGCGACTGACCTTCGCCTTGTATGCATCACGGGTCTTCGAGCCAGCAGCTCTTCTCGCAACTTTCCACTTCCCTCTGATTTCACTCATGCCGCGCGCGTGCAATATCGTCAAACCTGACGCCCTACCTCTTCGAGGCAACAACCCATTAGAAATTCTGCAACCAGGTAACCTACAGTCAATCACCATTGCCGAAGTTGACCTGTGTAATATCCTTTTAATGCTTGTTTACGACAGTGCAAGTGAGCTGCGTACGTTCGCCACGGCTAGAAGTTGAGAGCACCGTTTGAGAGGGCATGAGTGTGACACCAGAGCGAGGTGGCAGCGTATGGGCACTTGTAAGAGAATAATCGTGCCCGGTAAAGATGACAATAAGCAGTGCCATTCATTTGCTTGGACTAGCCATCCCTAGTTGACTGGTATTTTTCATCTTTCCTTCTCTACCTTCACACATAAGGTACATACATTCACAAAGATTTCGTTGGAATATCATACTAGCTATGCCGATGCCGAGCTACAAATCTTCCTTAAAAATATGAGCGCCATGGTAACGACAGCTGGTCACACATTCAGCCCTCTTCGACAAGTACAAAATTGATGCTCAGAAGTAACCAGTACCAAATATTTCCAAACATATACGTGTAAAACAAAATCAGGCCATGGGTAACGCAACATGGGACAAACTTTGCACATGCCTCTAGATCGCCGGGTTCCATGCTCCTGCCCCCCTCGCAATGGAGAATTTATTGCACCATGGCTGCTAGGACTCCTAGCTGTGCATGGTGCCTTGAATTGAGCTTAGTCATTCCCTACTAGCAACACACAACAAAGCGTTCAGCAGGGCCCAGCAGCTATGCACCGTGCATATATTATGTCGCATTATGTCTATTGTTATGGCAGTGAACTAGTGTTTGGCAGTGAACCTTGACAGTGAACTAGTGTTTGACAGTGAACCTTGGCAGTGAACTAGTGTTTGGCAGTAAACCTTGACAGTGAACTAGTGTTTGACAGTGAACCTTGGCAGTGAACTAGTGTTTGGCAGTAAACCTTGGCAGTGAACTAGTGTTTCACAGTGAACCTTGGCTGTGAACTTGTGTCTGACAGTGATCTTGCAGTCTCCTTTTGTAATCGTCATGAATGCAGCCAAACACCTGTATCACCACATCTTCCAGTCCACACAAAGTCAGATTCCCATACAAAGGTTTTTACCCATTTGCACTAGCTGTAATAGAACCGGGGCCTATAACCACTCACTACACGTTGTGATTCATACCGGTACATTATTCATACCAGTACATTATTCATACCGGTACATTATTCTTACCGGTACATTATTCATACCGGTACATTATTTCATACCGGAAAACAAATTGTTTTTGAATTTTACTACTGGGTGCTCAGGTCGGCGCTATGAGCCATCTGACGCTACTTGGTCACCACAACCTGTCGAACATGATTCCGTAATAAACTATGATTTGAAAACCTCGCCATGCTCGGGTCGGCCACGTGAGCCATCTGTCACACCTTGTTCACCACGACCGAAAACAACAAACCCATTGATAAGCCACATTACAAATTTAGAACACAAGCACTTGTATTTTAATTCAAACATTTTGTTTTTTTCTTCTCCATGCGCAGCTCAGCGTCGAGAGCCATCTGTCGCACTTTGGGCATCACAAGCTACGAAGCAAACCCGCTTGTTTTTAAGCATATTATTAAATACGCAATTAACATGAAATAAATTACACCGGTACCGGCGCTTGAATTCAAAATTTGAATTTTCCTACTGGGTGCTCAGGTCGGCATCGTGGGCCAGAGAATTTATAAAAAAAAACATATAAAAATAGCCCGGGTGCGCTTGTGGCCCTTCGTTGTCAAATGAGATACGGCGAGGAGGGCAAGGAGGGCAGGAGGGCGAGGAGGGCAGTGATATGTACGCAACTCTGTGCGGTGCGCAGGTTTAGTTATATTGGCGTTCGGAACAAATTTAGGTTACCGGAAGTCGCGAGTTGTAGGTGAAGACGAGTTGTTGGTGACGAGCCTGACGAAATTTCCCGTTCCTCATTGGTTTACTCATTTTTTCCCACCGGGCGACTGAGCCCTGGCTTCGCCGAACGAATCGTTTGGTTACCACTCTGATTACGACTCGTAACCAGTCACAGCTAAAACATCCCTGGCGGTACGGGTGTGGCTTAAGCCCCCACCTGCGCCGCTCCCTTAAAACGCACGCCCCTAGGGGGGCGTAGTTTTCTCTCTTACTTATCCCCTTGCATGTGCGCTACACCAGCTCCTCCGGATGGAGAGCAGCGCTGCCGCCTTACCATTCAGATTCGGGGACGTAACACAAGTTAATGTGTCGGGCCTCCAACAGACCCACGCAACAGCCCCTCCCACCAACACACCAACGCACCTGCCTCCCCTTCCTCGGGACCACACTGCAAGCACTTATCTTTGGACAGCCAACCCCCCTCACACGCACCTGCCTCCCCAACCTCAGGACCATACAACAAGTTAATATATCTTTGACCACCCACCCCCCTTCACACACACCTGCCTCCCCTTCCTTGACTTAGCATACACCGCCAGCTCCTCTGGATGGAGCAGCGCCGCCGCCTCGCTGTCCAGGGCATCTGCCCCGGTCACCGTCTGCTTGATCGAGTAGGGCCACACGATGCAAAACCGCCGGAAGTCATTGACCTGAAAAGAGTGGGGTGGTGAGCTGTCAGGATCAGGAAAAGTGTGGATGAGGAGGATTGAAAAAGGAGTGTGTGGGCATAAGGGTGGGGCGGTGAGCTGTCAGGATCCCGGAAATGGTGGACGAGGAGTGTTGAGAGGGGAGTGGTGGGTGCATAAGGGTGGGGACGTGACCTGTCGAGATCAAGATGGGTATGGAGACGGCGGGACGCTCCTTTGGGGCCATGAAATATGCGCCACGGCAACAGTTTTTACTAAAGTGTGCACAAGATTACTAATTAAGCAGCGGCTGGTAGTGACATTTTTTTATTTTTATAGTGATGTTCGCTATAAGTTGTCAGAGGTCTTGTAGATTTGACTTGCCTTCCCTTGGGTATGAACACACGAATTCTTCAAATTTGTGGCCTTGAAGCAAATGATCGACCAAAACTCCTCATTTCTGACGGGCGTCGACAGTCAATACTCAGTATATTCATGGATCCTCAAAACCCAAACAACGTAATTTACGAGGTAAGGCAAAGAAAAAATATTCAGTCCTGGAATCCTCGAAAAGAGCGCCCCAGGCGCAGAAAAACCCCGATTCTCAGCTTTTCCTGATCGTTTCCGGGATATTTCAGTGCCGAGCAACTGCGTTGGATCGCAAGACCAACGTTCGTTGCATACCATTTTTCGGCAGGACTCGCACCCAGTACCGCCCAAACAAATCTCTGGCGACTGGCCCACCACTGGCCCACTGGCCCGCCACAGGCCCACCACTGGGCCACTGGGCCACCACCGGGCCATCACTGGCCACTAGGCCACCAATGGCGACTGGGCGGCCACCACCAGGGGTCAATAGGGACACGAGGGGCCCACTACGGGCCATCCGAGTCATTGCCGCCGTGTGCGTGCTTGTTGGTCGTGTGCCTTTCCCGCCCCTGCTCCATTTTCCTCAGCTGCTGATGAGGGCCAGAAGCCAGAGGCGCACTTCCGCTGTTTCTCTGACTTTGCGTCTCAGGTTTCCTAGGTTTGGGCAGCTAGCCTCGTACTTTGTTAAGGGTCAGGGTTTAGGCTTAGGGTTGACACCCTTAACCCTAAATCCAAGCAAAACGAATCCGAGCAAGAGGGTCTACTGCACCTACCCCCCACGTCCGCAGGAGGTTATGTGGCTGAATTGTAGCTGAAGAACGCTACGATAAACACCGCGTGGCAAGCCCATGGCTTCAAACAAAGTGTGAAAGATATCACATGGCAGGCTCAAGTGTCCTCCGGCACAGTGCTTCTTTTTCCATGACTCAGCTACATATCAGCTACATATCAGCTACAACCCGGCTCCCCGCCGGAGGCTCCCTGTATGGCCAGCCATGCTACTTGGGCCGCTGGCCTTAGGCTGTTTCAGGTTTGGTCCTAGTGGGGCCTCTGACGGCCACGGGGCTGCCTGCTGATGGTGGCCTCGTTGCCGGGGGGGGAGGGGGGATACTGGACCAGCAGGAAACCCTGAGCCCTAAAACGACAACGCTAAACCCGGAAACCGGACAACCCTGAACCCTGAGCTCATAACCCGACTTGACTGACCCCAACAACCCGGATACTCTTAACCGGAAAACCCGAAGCCCTACACCCTATACCTGACAACCCAAAGTACTAGATCCATCACCCTTGATCTCACTTGATTTGTGTACAAATTGGCGCTTGACCTGATACCTGAGTGTCAGTCCAAAATCGTTTCATGGATCGTTCTTCAAGAGAATAAATTGTTGGTTTCGATAATTATTTGTACCGAAACGAAAAAACGGATTTAAAAACGAAGACCTTCCGCCCTTAACCCTAGAATCTTCGCCAACACAGCGCAGCGCCGTTCACTGCACAGGCAGCGTAACTTGGCTGTCTTCCTAACAAAATGCTGCCAATATGCCAAGGAATATTTCTCTTGACGAGTCATTTGCTAAAGTTAAGGCAAGACGCGTTCTGGCTTTTTAAGTGGTTCTGGAGCAAAATCGAGCCGTTTATTGGTGGAAAAAACAGCTTTCTATTAGGAAAGCGAGCCAATAAGATAAACAGCGTGCCTGAGGCAAAATAAGATTTCAAAGCAAGAAACGAAACCCTAAACTTTAAACCCTAAACAAGGCTTGTCCACAAATTTGGACTGACTCAACGGTACGGTATTCAATTAATATCCAAAATGTTATGTCCTTTCAATATTTATTCTTGCTCTAATATTGGCCCAGCAAGCTCTCCGTCTCTTGTGACGGAGCACAGAGAGACACTGCCCGAGGGACTTTCCCACATCAGGAAACAAAACCAACTAAACAAACCAACACCAGGTTTTTACCAGGTTTTTACGCGGGCCGGGAGCATGTGCAAATTTGCTCAAATATCCTGAAACCCCACATATAAAACAATCACACTTCGAACAAGGGGAGTTCTCAATCGCCCAAACTCTGGCACGTGCAGGAGCGCAGCTGTCGGTAAGGGCCACAAGCGCATCCGGGCTGTTTTCTTTATTTGCGTCTCAGGTTTCATAGGGCCGGGCAACGAGCCTCATATTTTGTTAAGCCCAAGCAAGAGGAAAGGAGCGCAAGCTAAGTTTAAGCTGAATTTATTAAGCATTAAAAAATAACTGATTTATTTAAGCTTAAATCGAGCTGATTCATTTAAGCTGAAATCAAGCTGAATCAATTAAGCTCAAATTAAGCTGAATTGATTAAGATGATATTGAGCTGAATTGATTTTGCTGAAATTAAGCTGAATTAATTAGACTGAAATTGCCTCACCCCTTTGGAACCCTCGTCTGGGATGGGGAAAGGGACGTTTGCTCTCCCCCAAAAGACTGCCTACCGATTTCCCCAGGATTTCCCCAAGATGTAATCAACATTTCCCAGACCTGTGCCGATGCACCTGCTGCAATAACCTCTCACCACTTTGGGCTCCTTATCCCGTATGGAGCAAAATGATGTTTGCTACCCCGAAAAAGACACCTGCATAATTCCCCCAAGGTCGACAAGACCAACCCAAGATTTACCCAAGATTTATGAAAGATGTCATTTACGTATCATTTACCCAAGATTTATGAAAGATGTCATTTACGCATCATTTACCCAAGATTTATGAAAGATGTCATTTACGCATCATTTACCCAAGATTTATGAAAGATGTCATTTACGCATCATTTACCCAAGATTTATGAAAGATGTCATTTACGCATCATTTACCCAAGATTTATGAAAGATGTCATTTACGCATCATTTACCCAAGATTTATGAAAGATGTCATTTACGCATCATTTACCCAAGATTTATGAAAGATGTCATTTACGCATCATTTACCCAAGATTTATGAAAGATGTCATTTACGCATCATTTACCCAAGATTTAAGAAAGATGTCATTTACGCATCATTAACCCAAGATTTATGAAAGATGTCATTTACGTATCATTTACCCAAGATTTATGAAAGATGTCATTTACGCATCATTTACCCAAGATTTATGAAAGATGTCATTTACGCATCATTTACCCAAGATTTATGAAATATGTCATTTACGTATCATTTACCCAAGATTTATGAAAGATGTCATTTACGCATCATTTACCCAAGATTTATGAAAGATGTCATTTACGCATCATTTACCCAAGATTTATGAAAGATGTCATTTACGCATCATTTACCCAAGATTTATGAAAGATGTCATTTACGCATCATTTACCCAAGATTTATGAAAGATGTCATTTACGCATCATTTACCCAAGATTTATGAAAGATGTCATTTACGTATCATTTACCCAAGATTTATGAAAGATGTCATTTACGCATCATTTACCCAAGATTTATGAAAGATGTCATTTACGTATCATTTACCCAAGATTTATGAAAGATGTCATTTACGCATCATTTACCCAAGATTTATGAAAGATGTCATTTACGCATCATTTACCCAAGATTTATGAAAGATGTCATTTACGCATCATTTACCCAAGATTTATGAAAGATGTCATTTACGCATCATTTACCCAAGATTTATGAAAGATGTCATTTACGCATCATTTACCCAAGATTTATGAAAGATGTCATTTACGCATCATTTACCCAAGATTTATGAAAGATGTCATTTACGCATCATTTACCCAAGATTTATGAAAGATGTCATTTACGCATCATTTACCCAAGATTTATGAAAGATGTCATTTACGTATCATTTACCCAAGATTTATGAAAGATGTCATTTACGTATCATTTACCCAAGATTTATGAAAGATGTCATTTACGTATCATTTACCCAAGATTTATGAAAGATGTCATTTACGCATCATTTACCCAAGATTTATGAAAGATGTCATTTACGCATCATTTACCCAAGATTTATGAAAGATGTCATTTACGCATCATTTACCCAAGATTTATGAAAGATGTCATTTACGCATCATTTACCCAAGATTTATGAAAGATGTCATTTACGCATCATTTACCCAAGATTTATGAAAGATGTCATTTACGCATCATTTACCCAAGATTTATGAAAGATGTCATTTACGTATCATTTACCCAAGATTTATGAAAGATGTCATTTACGCATCATTTACCCAAGATTTATGAAAGATGTCATTTACGTATCATTTACCCAAGATTTATGAAAGATGTCATTTACGCATCATTTACCCAAGATTTATGAAAGATGTCATTTACGTATCATTTACCCAAGATTTCCCACAACTGTGTCGGTGCACTTGTTGACAGAGCCTCTCACCACTTTGGGGTCTTTGATCCATGTTGCCGCCTGGATGAAAAGGGAGGTGGCTCCATTGCCCTGAACGCAACAGGAGGGTATGAGGGTCTTTATAAAGATATGAGATACGGTAATCAGTGTGTTCTTAAATGTATGAACACAAAAGCATACTGCATTCAAAAGGTCACTCTTGGATGAAAAGGGAGGTGGCTCCATTGCCCTGAACACAACAGGAGGGTGTGAGGGTCCTTCAATGCATGATCATAGAAGCATACGGGTACTGCATTATTAAGTTCAATTTTGGATACAAAAAGGGACGTGGCTTCATTGCCCTGAGCACAGGGCAGCATAAAAGAGTCTTTGTGAACATGTCAGATAATTAGTATGCCCTGTATGAACACAGAAGCATGCTGCATTATGCTGCAGTAAATTTGGGATTAAAAGGGAGGTGGCTCCATTGCCCTGAGCACAACAGGAGGGTGCAAGGCATCATAGGATAGAGTCGGGACATATAAAAACAGCAGTGCCGTGTTTATAATTTGTGTTTTCAAGTCACTTTTAGATGAAGAGGGAGGTGGCTCCATTGCCCTGAGTGTGGGGGAGGATGTAGGGGTGCATTCCTTAATCCACGCCTCAGGGTGTATAACTTCATTTGCTTCTTTCTTAGGGGCCTAGGGCCCTTCCATACATGATAACGAGGGGACATACTCTCCGAGGGGGTCTTATTATGAGGGGCGACTGGCTACGTGTCGTAACCAAAGTGGTAACCTAACAATGAATTCGGCAAGGCGGAGGTTCAGCCGCAGGTTAACAAAAATCGAAGAGTTCAATTAGGATGGGTGGGATTTCGACGCCTGCGGCGCGCTCATCACCAACAACTCGCCTACTTTTGGTAACACACACAACACAATCCCCAATGCCGCTAAACAATAACTGGGCATACCTGTCGTGTTACCAGGGGGTGTTACGATGGTTTTGTGAAAGGGAATCAATGGAAAATAGTAGTGGTCGGGGTGAGCTACCCTCTAAGCTCCCGGGGACAGCTAAGAAAGAAAGAAAACTACGCCCCACAGGGGCGTGAGGGTTGAGGAAACAGCGCGGCATGGGCCTAGGCCGCGTCCGCGCCGTTACCATTAAGGGACAGCTAACCCCAAACACGAGCAAGCTGGACCGCAAGGTTTAGCAAACTCCTAATGCTACGGCCTCAAGCTGCGCTGTTTCCTTAACCTCAACGCCCTAATAGGGCGTGGCTTTCTTTCCTTCTTTCTTTCTTAGCTAACCCCTGATGCCCTGTTTTTTTCCAGGGTTAACAGGGTTAGCCCTGAACAAGGGTTTCCAGGGTTTCCAGGGTTAACCCTGAAAAGGGTTTTCAGGGTTAACCCTGTTAACCCTGAAAAAGGGTTTTCAGGGTGAAGGGTTAACCCTTAACCCTAAACCCAGCATGTCAGCTTCAGAATTTCTAAATTCTGAAGCTGACGTGCTGGGTCCCTGTCTGTTTGTGGTGTTCGTGCGTTGTCTGTTTGTGGTGTTCGTGCGTTGTCTGTTTGTGGTGTTCGTGCGTCGTATGTTGCTTCTGTTGCTGGTGGTTTGGTTTGGTCTCTCGTGCACTCTGGTCTGCTTCCTCGTTTTCTGGTTTCTTCCCGGTCCGCTCTGCCTGGCCCGTTCGCAAAAGGCTGTGGGTGGTTGCGTCAACTTTGTGACAACAGCAACAACATGGTCGAGCTGAAATGCTCACCACACCAGACAGGCTGGACCGCGCCTCCTTCCAGCGCTCATACGTCCGGTTGAGCCGGAACGCAAGCAGCAGCGACATGGCAAAGGACACCAGCCGAAAGCTGTCCTTCAGAATGCCATATTCATCAAAGAACGGGAAATCCTCAAAGCACTCCCAGAACTCGGCTCCCACGGCGACAAACATGATCATCAGGTACGGCCATTTGATGTTCCACAGGATATGAGAGGGAGGGCCCACTGTGGGGGGAGGGGGAACAGGGTTTAGGTACAAGGGTTTAGGTACGAACATGATCATCAGGTACGGCCATTTAATGTTCCACAGGATATGAGAGGGAGGGCCCACTGTGGGGGAAGGGGGAACAGGGTTTAGGTACAAAGGTTTAGGTACGAACATGATCATCAGGTACGGCCATTTGATGTTCCACAGGATGTGAGAGGGAGGGCCCACTGTGGGGGGAGGGGGAACAGGGTTTAGGTACAAGGGTTTAGGTACGAACATGATCATCAGGTACGGCCATTTGATGTTCCACAGGATATGAGAGGGAGGGCCCACAGTGGGGGGAGGGGGAACAGGGTTTAGGTACAAGGGTTTAGGTACGAACATGATCATCAGGTACGGCCATTTAATGTTCCACAGGATATGAGAGGGAGGGCCCCACTGTGGGGGGAGGGGGAACAGGGTTTAGGTACAAGGGTTTAGGTACGAACATGATCATCAGGTACGGCCATTTAATGTTCCACAGGATATGAGAGGGAGGGCCCACTGTGGGGGGAGGGGGAACAGGGTTTAGGTACAAGGGTTTAGGTACGAACATGATCATCAGGTACGGCCATTTGATGTTCCACAGGATATGAGAGGGAGGGCCCACTGTGGGGGGAGGGGGAACAGGGTTTAGGTACAAGGGTTTAGGTACGAACATGATCATCAGGTACGGCCATTTAATGTTCCACAGGATATGAGAGGGAGGGCCCACTGTGGGGGGAGGGGGAACAGGGTTTACGCACAAGGGTTTAGGTACGAACATGATCATCAGGTACGGCCATTTAATGTTCCACAGGATATGAGAGGGAGGGCCCACTGTGGGGGGAGGGGGAACAGGGTTTAGGTACAAGGGTTGAAGTATGAACATGATCATCAGGTACGGCCATTTGATGTTCCACAGGATGTGAGACGGGGGCCTACTGTGGGGGGAGGGGGAACAGGGTTTACGCACAAAGGTTTAGGTACGAACATGATCATCAGGTACGGCCATTTGATGTTCCACAGGATATGAGACAGGGCCCCACTGTGGGGGGAGGGGGAACAGGGTTTAGGTACATGGGTTTAGGTACGAACATGATCATCAGGTACGGCCATTTAATGTTCCACAGGATATGAGAGGGAGGGCCCACTGTGGGGGGAGGGGGAACAGGGTTTAGGTACAAGGGTTTAGGTACGAACATGATCATCAGGTACGGCCATTTAATGTTTCACAGGATGTGAGACGGGGCCCCACTGTGAGGGGCGGGGAACGCGGGAGCAGAATTGAAGGTCGATGGTTCAGGGTTTTGGTTTCAAGGTATAGGGAGCAGGTTGCACAAGATGTGTGAGAGGGGGGCCCCATTGTGGGGGGCGGGGAGCAGGGTTTAAGGTTCAGATTAGAGGATTTATGGCTGATAAAGGAGCGGGCGGCGTGTTGCACAAATGGTGAAAGGTTGCAGGTAGGAGGTACAAGGGTTTAAAATACAAGGGTTCAGGTACAAGGGTTCAAAATACAAGGGTTCAGGTACAAGGGGTGAAAGGTGTGAGCCTCCGTTTCAACCAGCTCCTCACTCATCGAAGCAGAACAGTGCTAGCAGGAACCGCCAGCCTCTGGCAGCGTTTTAGGGGATAGGGAGAAAGTTTGAAGGGGATAGGGAGAAAGTTTGTATAGGAAGAAAGTTTGAAGGGGATAGGGAGAAAGGTTGGAACCTCCGGTACAGCCAGCTCCTCACTCACCAAAGCAGACCAGTGTCTGGATGTTTACCGCCATCTTCTTTTGATTGGACCTGACAAAGTGGCAGGCCGGCCATCTAACCCTAGGAAACCCGAGACCTCAACACAAAAAACAGCCCGGGTGCGCGTGTGGCCCTCGTCGACAACTGACAAACCGCCGTTCGAGTTTGGAGCCTCTGGCAGCGTTTGAGGGGAATAAGAAGAAATGTGAAACCTCCAGTACAACTTGCGCCACGCTCGCCGAAGCAGAACAGGGCTAGCAGGATCCGCCACTGTGTGCGGAGCCTCTGGCAGCGTTTAGGGGATAGGGAACCCTCTGGTACAACCAGCTCCTCACTCACCAAAGCAGAACAGTGCTTGTAGGAACCGCCACTGCGTGCGGAGCTTCTTCCATTGTGGCGCCCTTGTCTTGTGCCGCTGTAGGTCAGGCCTGTCAGGGAAAAAACCAGACAAGGCCAGTGGTTTCTTTTACCCCACTTTTCAGCTGCATTACAGCTACATCAGTATGTTTCAGCTACACCAGTGTGTTTCGGCTACACCAGTGTGTTTCAACTACACCAGAGTGTTTCGGCTACATCAGTGTGTTTCAGCTACACCAGTGTGTTTCAGCTACATCAGTGTGTTTCAGCTACATCAGTGTGTTTCAACTACATCAGTGTGTTTAAGCTACACCAGTGTGTTTCGGCTACATCAGTGTGTTTCAGCTACAGCAGTGTGTTTCAGCTACACCAGTGTGTTTCAGCTACATCAGTGTGTTCCAGCTACATCAGTGTGTTCCAGCTACATCAGTGTGTTTCAACTACATCAGTGTGTTTCAGCTACACCAGTGTGTTTCGGCTACATCAGTGTGTTTCAGCTACATCAGTGTGTTTCAGCTACACCAGTGTGTTTCAGCTACATCAGTGTGTTTCAGCTACATCAGTGTGTTCCAGCTACATCAGTGTGTTTCAACTACATCAGTGTGTTTCAGCTACACCTGTGTGTTTCAGCTACACCAGTGTGTTTCAGCTACATCAGTGTGTTTCAGCTACACCAGTGTGTTTCAGCTACACCAGTGTGTTTCAGCTACATCAGTGTGTTTCAGTTACACCAGTGTGTTTCAGCTACACCAGTGTGTTTCAGCTACACCAATGTGTTTCAGCTACACCAGTGTGTTTCAACTACATCAGTGTGTTTCAGCTACACCAGTGTGTTTCGGCTACATCAGTGTGCTTCAGCTACACCAGTGTGTTTCAGCTACACCAGTGTGTTTCAGCTACACCAGTGTGAATCAGCTACATCAGTGTGTTTCAGCTACACCAGTGTGTTTCAGCTACATCAGTGTGTTTCAGCTATACCAGTGTGTTTCAGCCACACCAGTGTGTTTCAGCTACATCAGTGTGTTTCAGCTACACCAGTGTGTTTCAGCTACACCAGTGTGTTTCAGCTACATCAGTGTGTTTCGGCTACATCAGTGTGTTTCAGCTTCACCAGTGTGTTTCGGCCACACCAGTGTGTTTCGGCTTCACCAGTGTGTTTCAGCTACACCAGTGTGTTTCAGCTACACCAGTGTCTTTCATCTACACCAGTGTGTTTCAGCTACACCAGTGTGTTTCAGCTGTGAAAGTGTTTTAGCTACACCAGTGATTTTCAGCTACATAAAAAAGCTATGGAACCTCAAATTGTTTAGGTGTGTTTGTTTGGAGGGTGTCTTGCATTCAATTTGGCTATCTTAGGCTACCAGGCCTCCCATGCCCACTGCCCATGCCCTGTCCATGCAGGGGCCATAGCCCATGCAGGGCCCACTGCCCATACCCTCTGTCCATGCAGGGCCAATTGCCCATGCCCATTGCCCATGCAGGGTCCATTGCCCATGCCCAATGCCCATGCAGGGCCCATTGCCCATGCCCATTGCCCATGCAGGGACCATTGCCCATGCCCATTGCCCATGCAGGGACCATTGCCCATGCCCGTTGCCCATGCAGGGCCCGTTGCCCATGCAGGGACCATTGCCCATGCCCGTTGCCCATGCAGGGACCATTGCCCATGCCCGTTGCCCATGCAGGGACCATTGCCCATGCCCATTGCCCATGCAGGGACCATTGCCCATGCCCGTTGCCCATGCAGGGCCCGTTGCCCATGCAGGGACCATTGCCCATGCCCGTTGCCCATGCAGGGCCCGTTGCCCATGCAGGGCCCATTGCCCAGGCCCATTGCCTATGCAGGGACCATTTCCCATGCAGGGCACGCTTTGACATCCTGGCGCACCGGACCATTGCTCATGCAGGGCCCATTTCCCATGCAGGGCACGCTTTGACATCCTAGCCCACCGGCCCACTGCTCATGCAGGGCCCACTGTGGCATTGTGGCCCACTGGCCCTCTGGCCCATGAATTCAATGGCATACAGGCGCATTCTTGCTTTGTGTGCACATGCACCGTACATGTGCACACACCAAACTTCACTGCCCCGTGCTTTGCTGTGTGCGCACATGTTGCTCAGATCAGGGGGCAGGAGGAGTGCCTGAGATGCCATGCGGGCGGCAGATATTGCGATGCCCCCCATGCGATTGTCAGATTTTGCGATGCCCCCCATGCAAGTCGCCAGATTTTGCAATGCCCCCCATGCAGGTCGTCAGATTTTGTGACGCTCCCCCATGCAGGTCGATGGGACATGATGCCACTATCTGCATGTGTGTGTTGCTTCTAGCCCTGCCATCTGCTGTGTGCTATGTTTATAACGGTGCATACCCGCTGGGCCCTGCTTAACGCTCAGCCGCGTGGGGCTGGTAGGGAATGACTAAACCCAGCTACCATGCACAGCCTGGGCCATGCCATCCTCCTAGGTGAGGGGGCAGGAACATGGAACCCGGCTGTGTGCTGTGTGCGAGCCTTTGGTGTGCAGATTTGAGGTTACGAGTGGGGATGGTGCATGAGATGCCATGCGTTTTTTAAACGCCGCAAGGTCCCACAAGTGGGTTCCCCGGTGGCTTGATGCCACAATCCGGCCTTCAGGACTTTTATGGCAGTTTGACTTGATATGGCCCCACCAAAATTGTGTTTCCTTGGTGTGCAGATTCGGGGGGAAGGAGTGGTGCACGATACGCCATGCGGTTGTCAGATTTTGAGCGCCCCCCCCATGCAGGTTGCAGTGACATGCTGTCACTGCATGGCTCCAAATATTTGAAGGCCTCGTGGATTAAAACGGTGCCTTGGCATGCTATGAGTGCGTGCATGCTAAGGAGATCTAGGGGCAGAAGAGGAGCATGAGAAAGCCATCGAACTCACCTCGTATCGTAGAACATTTGTTTGAACGGCCAGACCGGCCACCATCCAAACGGCCCATGCCCAATGCGCGCAACCATTTATTTCGAGCTGTAGCTCTGAAGGACAAGCAGGGTGGCGACGACCGCAAACCTGATCGCAAACTTGTACCAACCGCTACCGCTTAGCAGCGAGAGCGGTCTTAAGGGTTTATATTCCGAATTCTAGATGCCACAAGACCAGCATATTCTGCCGATATTCTGCTTGTTCTCCCGTATTTCTTCGGCGGTTATGCGCTGAGAAATCTTTTTTTCTTGCCTGGGTAACACCGTTGGGAATTCCTCCTTGGCTCCGTAGTGCCGCTGAGAACTACGCCCGTTGCGGGATCCTCCCGTCAAAAAAATCTCACGAGGCGGGGACGATGGAGTTTGCCAGCCGATGCGCTTCATGAGATAGGGAACTCACCCAGGGAACGAGGTAGGATGCACCTTACCGGTGATCTCGATTGAAAACGGATCTGAAATATAGAATTCCAAGCCCAGGGGGCCCCGTGCCCCTGCCCCAGCGCCTCAGCACAAGTCCCTGCTCAACAAATGAATACCCTCCAACACCCACCATCACATGGCATGGCTTGCTTACGATGCCCAACATGCGATTAGGGAAATCGGCTGAAACTTCTGTAAGAGGCCGTCCCTTCCCATTTTCTTCCGTCTCACACCTGCTGCTGCTGCTGGGTCATGCATTGTAGTTGAATTTCGTGGGCATGCAATCAACACTCCAGACCATGCCACTAACCTATGAAAGCCGGCAGAGAACAGCACACCGCACATGGCAAGCACAAGAGCGGGCGCCCATGCGGCCGAGCTTTTTCAGCATGGCCCAGAGCGAGGTGAAATGTCATTGGCACAACAAAAATACATTAATTCACAAATTGGGGGCGGCCTCAGTCTCACACATAAATGCACTAATTCACAAATTGGGGGTGGCAGTGCCACACTCGGTTACTAGTGTCACATGATAGACATGAGGATGGTCAACCTTACAGAATTGAGTCCCAGATTGCATTAAGGTGAAAAACAAAAGCAGTCCATCTGGTGCTGAAATCAGTGCGGTGCAACTGTGCCGTAATTCAGAAATCGTGAACGTAATTCCAGTCCCTTACTGGTAAAAGCAGCTGAATTCGCCTTGCTCAGATTTCGGTAGCTGTAATCCAGCTACGTAATTCAGCCACCGTAAGGTCTGTAATTGGCACAGTCCTGGCTGAAATGCTTTTTGTCCCTGCTGCGTAACCTAGACAATTGATTTTCAACACAACCACATATAATTGTTATAAACACAATGCATCACTCACGATGCCCAAATTCTGTACTGGAGTTTGGTCCACACATTTTGCATGTATCACTGCACTTACTACACTACATGGCAAACGTGCGTGGCCCATGCGGTGTCATGCCCTCATATCGACACACGCATACTGTCCAGACGGCAGCTCTCAAAACGTAGGACACACCTCACACTAGAGCTTGACGCTGTCCGTCACGCCTACAAGAGAGTGTGACCGACCCTTAGTACAGCAAGCCAATGAGGAGGGCCATGGTCGTGGTAAGCACGTACATGAGGGATGGTACTGCCAAGAGTGCCAACACAGCCGCGCCCTTCGAGGCGATGAGGTCTCTCACACACGCATCAATGGCTTTGTCCGTGGGGAATGGTACTGACATCTGGCATCTCTCGTAATTGCCAACCCCGGTTTGAGTGAAGCCGACGGATTCAAGCTGGCTGCTGTATGCGTCATCGGCGAGGCAAGATCCGAAAACATTTCTAACACCCCAGATAACTAATAATTGACCCCGATTGAATAAGGCAGAGCTGTCAGATGACACTGGTAGGAGCTTGGCTGCAGTGTACAGCGGCTTGAAGGCTCTGTTCATGGCGCAAACGCAATCTCGGCAGAAAATAGGAGCAGCTGCTCCTGTTAAGGTAGTGCTTCCTTGAAGGACGAGAAGAGGAGGGGGGAGGAGGGGAGGGGGGGGGGAGAATTAGGGCAAGGGCTATCATGGTCAGTGACGTTACACCTCTGGGCCATGCTCAAAAAAGGCTCGGCCGCGTGGGCGCTGAACTAATCTAGGGGCAGGAAAAAAAAGGCAGAGGGGGAAATCATGGTATGTTCCTCACATGTTTGATATTCAAGTTGCATGTCTACCATCAATACATTTGTACAGCGATCGCCTATTTCCGGTGAGTATCACGTGAGATTGTGAAAGGCAGCTCCTCCCCCCGTCAATTTATATTATTTCCATCCTGTTGTATGAAAAATCAATCATCAGGCAACAGCAAGCACGTCAAAGTTCATGTGGTTGCATGTGACACCAGTATCTATACCTCCATACCTCCATAATAAGCACTGGTGATAAGGGTTTAGGGTTCAGGCAGGTCCATAATAAGCACTAGTGATAAGGGTTTAGGGTTTAGGGTTCAGGCAGGTCCATAATAAGCACTGGTGATAAGGGTTGGGACTCAAGCAAGCAACACTACTCACGGCAATATAATTTGACGGCCGAGACGCTTGTGAAATTCACGCTCTTTGGGTTTGTAGGGCAGGTTAAAGGAGCGTCGTTAGACCTACTACCTGCGGGCAAGAACAGATATTTTGAGAACCGGTTGAGATCAAGGGAGGGAAGATGTGACTTGCTACTTGATAGATTTGAATGGATGATGTGACTTGAATGGAAGATGTGACTTGCAAGGAAGATGTGACTTGCATGGAAGCAAGATGACACTTGCATACACCTATAGAAGATGTGACTTGCATAAAAGATGTGACTTGCATGGAAGATGTGACTTGCATGCATGATGTGACTTGCATGGATGATGTGACTTGCATGGAAGACGTGACTCAGCTACATTTCAGCTACAATCTGACCTACGAGGCTGGAGGCCCCAGGTGTGGCCAGCTATGCTGCCAGGGCCACTGGCCGTTGACTGGTCCAGGTCCAATCAAGCCCCAAACGTGCCTTTAGCGGGGCCAGAAAAGTGCGACCTCATGGCTGATAAAGAACGCACAGTATGCAAGTTCCTTTCCGTCAGCCGCACGATGCCTGTCTTCTACAAGCTCATACACCCCTCTCCGGCAAGCTCCTTTCCAACAGCCGCAACATGCTGACATCACTGCCACGGTCCTTTGCCGCCTGCAACGCTCGACCTCCCCAGCAGTCGGCTAGGGGCGCATGATCCCGATCCTCGAGCAACACCCGCACAACTGCCTCGTGGCCGCCTGCCACCGCGACACACAGGGCCCGACCCTCCAAGCAATCTGCCCGCGGCGCATGAGCTGGCCAGCCCAGCAGCAAGCGCACCACGCTCAAGTGGCCACGCTCGGCAGCCCGGCAGAGCGCCTTGCCTGCCTGTCCGTCAGCCCGAGGGGCATGCTGGTCCCACTCCAGCAGAAGCCTCACCACGGCCTCGTGGCCACCTCCCGCCGCATCGCTCAATGCCCGACCGGCCTGGCAGTCAGCGCGGGGTGCATGCTCAAACCACATCAGCAGCAGCCGTACCGCAGCCTCGTGTCCGCCACTGGCTGCCCAGCACAGCGCCCGGCCTTCTTGGCAGTCCGCTCGGGGCGCGTCCGCCTTCCAGCCCAGGAGGAGGCGCATCGTTGCCACGTGGCCGCCACCAGCGGCGCAGCACAACGCCCAGCCATTCTGGCAGTCGGCGCGTGGCGCGTGGCAGCTCCATTCAAGCAGGCTGCGCACTAAGTCTTCATGGCCGCCCCAGGCTGCGTTGCAAAGCGCCTGGCCCTCCATGCAGTCCGCATGGGGCGCATGCTCCCCACGGCTCAGCAACAGATGCGCGACAGCGGCATGGCCGCCCGCAGCCGCGTCCAGCAGTGCCTGGCCGCGCCGGCAGTCGGCGCGCGGCGCGTTATGGCTCCAGTCAAGCAGCATAAGGACGAGGCTTTTGTGGCCGCCCTCGGCTGCAGCGCACAGCGCTTGGCCGCCGAGGCAGTCGGCATGCGGCGCGTTCTCGCGCCACTCAAGCAACATGCGGGCTATGGCCTCAAGGCCGCCTCTGGCAGCTAAAACAAACGCGAAACCACCCTTGAAGTTGCCATGCACCCCGGCCTCCAACATGAGCCGGACAAGGGTTGCATGGATGCACGTTGTTGCACAAGGGTCGTATGGGTCGCCCGTCATCATGTGATCCACACGTCCCGCAGTCATCACTCCATAACTCGGAACAGATCGCCTGATGGCGCATGGTGGATCCATGGGATGACTAGCGCATCGGATAGCTTGGAGCATGGCGTTTTCGGGGCCGAAGATTTGGTTGAGTGTTCCGGCGAAGCGGGCGGGGCAGAAGCGTGTGCAGTCGCGCCACTCCCGGCAAACGGACCAAGGAGAGAGGATGGATCCCTCGATCTGCCATTTGCCTGCTTGGATGAGGATGTCGCCAAGAAGGTCATGGCCCAAGTGCTGAAGGGTCGTCACCATATCGGGAAGCAGACAGCTAGCCTCTTCGGCGTCTTGATTCTTCATGCTTTCCTCATTTGTCTGTCTTTTAGTTCCTCATGTTACGCAGCAGCGTTTTCGTTCTCTGTGTGTGGGGAAGGGGGGAGGGGGCGAAGCTACGCAAGCAACTTATGCAGGCCAATATCAACATAATATTATTGTATTATGAATTGGACATAGAGAACGATCTGGCCATGTGTGCTGACATGCTGACGTGGCGCCAAGCATTCCGGGACAAACCGACAAAGAACCTGAAATAGATAACGCGCACCGCACCCCTGCGCGCACCGTCCTACCATGCCAGTTTGAGATTATATTACACAGATTACATTAACACTGTGACAGGCTGTGACTTTCAAGGGGTATGATGGAAATATGGACCCTTCTGACCGGCTGTGACCATACCTGTTTTTACATTGACTACCTAGTGACCAGCCTAGGCAAAAGGTCTCAACGTGGCCCCTGAGAGAGAACCCTGTCGCTCAAAGCCTGTGAGGCTCTCGCAAACAAAGCAAAATAGGGCATCCCAGTGCTCCACTCCCGGTAACCGACTCATAAATGGGCCTTGTGTTGGCCAACAGGGCTTGCTGCAACTTTCACCTAGACCGTAGGCCAGCATATAGCTGAACCTCTCTAAACAAACAGTGCATTACGCAACATGAAAATATTCAGGCAAGGTGTATTGGAACTTGGCAAGTTGATAACATGGGAAGGCGCCTCAATTGAGGATTTCCCTATGGCATTCATTGCGGCACCATCTGAAGATATCGTAGAAACGGCTTCACTCCGCGTTTAATTAATTAATTTGGGGGGTGCGCGAACACTATGCGGAGTAAATATAACAGCAGAATTCATTTTGTGCAAACTTCGTAGTCACAGGCCAAAAACTATTTGAGGGGGTGCACGGACTAATTTCCGGTACCAAATAGCAAAAACAATAATAGGCGGTATAACGCTGCTGTCGACTATCTAGCAGCACTATCTTGCAGGGCTGTTCAGTTCAGTGCAGTCGGCCTTTGCTTCTGCCGGTACAGGTTTGTAGTGGCTATTTGCCCTGCGCGAAGCTGGTTTGTTTGCAGCTGCCCGGACCTTTATTAATAAGATCTTTAGGGCTGCGCGCTCAGGATTTACAATCATTTGCTCTAAGTGGCTGCTGTGCGGTAAATGCGCTGCGCGGACGCATAGCTAAGTTATTTTGCTGCGCGGACGATTTGCTAAAATATTCAAATGCAGGTTCGTGAACCCTATCCAGTTCTACGGTACCATACAAGCATGCTGAGGAGCCAGCGTCTTTGCCATGCCGCACCCCCCTCCCATATACAAATCGAGCTCAGTGTAGCATTTCAAATTTACTGGCACACCAAGATCACGGGTATCACAGTGATAACACGCCCTTTGTCTTTCTCTGACCATCCACGAGTCCTTACATCTGTTTACAACGGTGCTTACCCCTTGGGCCCTGCTTTCCCACTTTGCCTCCTGTTTTGCCTGCCCACTGGTGTACGTTTCGTTCTTTTCTCCCACCCCTTCACTTAGGCGTCCACGCGGCCGAGCCTTATGAAGCAGGGCCCAGAGGTGTAACGTCGTTGACCCGCTGGACCCTGCTGAACGCACGGTCGCGAGGGGCCGGTAGGGAACGACTAAGCTCAATCGCAGGGACCATGCACAGCCTGGGCCATGGTGCAGCCATGCCATCCACCAATGTCAAGAACGCTACACCTATATATGTGAGGGGGCAGGAACATGGAACCCGGCTTTCTAGGCGGGAGTAGAGAGAACATCGTGTGGCAGGTTCGATCCTTTAACCTCTGGGAAGGGATGTCACCAGCGTTATACCACTGGACCACTTCCCCACTTCCACTTAGAAATAACATCTAATTCATCAGTTGGCTTGACACAGCGCCGTTATGGCAGCAAAACAGCAAAATCGGATGCACATGCACATCGGTAGCTGGATTGATCGGCTGCCATACAGTTAAAGATCTGCATCATATTCACGAAGAAAGAAAACACGTCACGATGTCTTTCGGCAGGAGACTGCCATGCACAGTACACTACATGGCCCGTAATCCACCGAACACCAACGCATTCGTATTCGGAAAATAAATGCCGTTGAACAGTTAAAGCCGCCCCAGGCATGCTGCGCTCATCAAATATGCTTCCTGATGCGGTAATTCTGGTAACCGACAGATCGTTCCCGACAGAAACTCTGCCGCAAATTGAACCAAATATGCAGGAACAGGGCTCTTAAGCTTAGGCTAATCCAAGAAAGCAAACACCCGATCCCATCACCAGCCCACCACTAGCCCACCACTAGCCCACCCTTGGACACCACAAGCCCCCGGCAAGCCCACCGCTAGCCCACCACGCTTATTCCATCCATCCTTTCATCCTTTCAGTCCACCCAGAGCCAAGTCTCCCTCAACCCTTGCCCCAGCTCCTCCAACAGTGCGGTACGCGCTCCTAGATCCACAGCTCCTGATCCAGGCAGCAAGCCGTCCCTCCTGGAAGGCGCCTCACCCTCCGCTCCAACGGCAGTGACGGAGGGAGCAGCGGATGGGTGCATGCCGGGGAAGGCTTCGGCCGGGGATATGAAGCGCCGCGTCAGGATGCTCGGATCAGCAGGATACGATGGAAGCGACAGGTCAATCAGAAGCAAGGCACCCTGCATGCATTTATTGGAATTTGTCAGAAACAGAGCACTTCCAAAATCCTGCAAAACTCTGCATTCAAATCGTTGCACAGGACAAAAAAGGAGCAGGGCACCCTGCGGGCATTTTATGTTGGAATTTGTCGGAAGCTTGCGATTGGTTGAAATTTGTCAAATGCTGGCGTTTTGTTGGGATTTCTCGAATGCGTGTGATGCCTTTGTTGCTACTTGTCAGAAGAATAGTTGTTACTTGTCACTTTGTCAGAAATAGGGCACCCTGCAAAACCCTGCATTCTATTCCTTGGAAGTTCGTTTCCCGTTTTCTCTTCAAAAACAAGGGCAGTTCAGGCGACATTCACCTCCGCCGTTACTCAGCGGGTGGTAATGGCGGTGGCATGCTGGCCACTGAGCTATTTCCATCATAGTTGCTTCATTGTCAGTTCATACGCAAGCATTTATTGTTAGGCACTACCTGCATACCGGTACATGATGCCCTGTAAACAGACACAACCGAAAGACCTACCTGAGACATGCTGGCCACTAGGCTCGTCCCATCGGGGCTTGCCTGCAGCAAACAAGGGGAGGGGCACTCGGGCAAGCTAGAGGGATTGCAGTACTATTCTTCACTTCCACACTACCGTAAAACGTGTTAGGGTCCGCGCACCCTGATTCGAAATAATTATATCAAATTCGTCGCGCAGCAAAAAAGTACCATACTCCGCGCATGCACGCGCAGCTGATTTGTTTTTTAAAATAGTTGTTTGCTATATCGCGCAGCCGGTCCAAAATAATTAATTAAACACCGCACAGCACTTTTAGTGACTGTCGACTACAAATGGCGTCGCCTTCACCATGCAATGTCGCTGTCAAGCCTACCCCGTAAGCTACCCGACTCCATGACCGCAAAGCCCCAAATCTGCCCGGTGTGCTACTTGACGCTGAGCGGTGCCATGCCCCCGCCATGTCCCATCATCTACGACATGTCGCACATATGCTCGAGGTGCCAAGATGCTAACCAGGAGGAGGAGGAGGAGGAGGAGACGGAGGAGGAGATGGAAAAGAGGGAGGAGAGGGACGCCGCGTATGAGCGTTGGCTAGCCCGGTTTTTAGGCCCCCTGCCATGAAATAGCCATGCAAGCTACCAGTAGTGTTCTGCGGTACTACTTGATCAGACTTGCCAAGGATCACTGAATGGTTGTCGAGTCAAACAGACGCGCTAGCGCGTTTTTTTGGTGCCGGAAAAACTACTCCGAGCACCCCCCAAAATAGTTGTTTTGGTCCGTGACTGACCGGCCGCGCACACTGTTTGCTATTATTTTGTCTTTCGCGCATACACTCCGCGCAGCTCCAAAATAATTAATTTATAGCATAGTCAAACCGGTTCTACGGTAATAAAACAATTTCGCCTGTACATAACTTATACAACAGCTTCACATCAGTTGCACACCAGTTTGAGTTGCAGCCATTCGTAAGTTTTACAAGAAAGAAAGAAAGCTACGCCCTATGGGGGCGTGAGAGTTAAGGAAACAACGCAAGTTTTACAACAAGGAGGAGGGGGGAGGGGGCGCACAAAAATACGAGGTTGCACTCTCTCGCAGCGTTTCCTTTTACGCGCCCACGAGACCCGGTTAAGCCAGCCCCTGGGCGGCCACCACTGGATGGCCCATCAAGGGAGAACAAGCCATGATCAGCCTAGGTCTGACAGTGGGCCTAAACCCTAAACCCTTAACCCTCAACCCTAAGCCATGATCAGCCTACGTCCAGTAGACCTAATCCCTAAGCCCTAAGCCATGATCAGCCTAGGTCTGACAGTGGTCCTCAACCCTGAACCCTAAATCCTTAACCCCAAGCCATGATCAGCCTAGGTCTGACAGTGGTCCTAAACCCTAAACCCTAAATCCAAGCCATGATCAGCCTAGGTCTGACAGTGAGCCTAAACCCTAAATCCTAAAACCTAAGCCATGATCAGCCTAGGTCTGACAGTGGGCCTAAACCCTTAACCCGTAACCCTAAGCCATGATCAGCCTAGGTCTGACATGGGACCTAAACACTAAACTCTTAACCCTAAACCCTAAGCCATGATCAGCCTAAGTCTGACAGTGGGCCTAAACACTAAACCCTTAACCCTACGCCATGGTCTGACAGCCTAGGTCTGACAGTGTGCCTAAACCCTAAACCCTAAAACCTAAAACCTAAGCCATGATCAGCCTAGGTCTGACAGTGGGCCTAAACCCTAAACCCTTAGCCATGATCAGCCTAGGTCTGATAGTGGGCCTAAACCCTACACCCTTAACCCTAAGCCACGACCTCCCTCTCACAAGGGGCCTGTCTCCCCCTCACATGAGGCCTGCCTGCCCCCCATGAGGCAAGCCCCAACGCCCCATATGACTGGCCTACCCTCCACATGGCCTGCCTCCCCCACACAGGGCCTGCCTCCCCTCCTTTACTTGCCTTCAGGCAGGTGATTGTCTCAGGCGCCACAGGTCCAAAGTCTCCTCCCTGAACCAGGCTCAAAGTAGACACGGGGATCAACGCATCAAGCGCGGCACCGCCAGGGTCGCCTGCGACAAGGACAGGGTTCAAGATAGAGGGGTCTCGGACTTACGGGTTAAGAATGAGAATGTTCAGGGTTGATGGAATGACATAGAGGGTTCAGGGTTTATGCTCTGACAAGCAGAGGCTGCAGTGTAGATACGGGGATCACATCCTTTCCCGCTGCACTTTCAAGGTCACGTGTGACAGGGATAGGGTTCACAATCAGACGGGGGTAGGGTTACGGGTTTCAGATGAGAATTAAGTGTGATTTTATCTGTTGACACTAAGGCTCTGTGTAGGTAGGGGGATCAACTGCTCAACAGCTGCAGTGCCAAGGGCACCAGTGACAGGGACAGGGTTCAAGGTGTGAGGGTTTGGGGTGAAGGGTTTCTGATAGGAGGTTCAGGGTTTGAAATGAGATGCAACGGTTTGGGATGAGAGGGTGTAGGATTAACTATAAAGGGTTCTAAGGCTTCCTCTTACAATATAAGACCCTCACCGTTACTGCTGCCTCCTAAAGTTGCCTCAGCACCCGTGAGCGTGGCAGTAGCCGCGTGGCTGCATGTGATGTGGGCCAGCTCCTGGCCGCTGCCCAGGTCCCAAACCTGTAAGGCCGCGCCACCACCGCCTCGATCAGCGGCGATGAGCAAGCCGTCCCTCAGGATAAAGGCTGGGGAGATCTGGATAAGTGTAGGTTTCGGGTTGTAGGGTTAAGGGACAAGTTGTTACATTTAGGGTTCAGGTTGTAGGGTTAAGGGACACGTTTTTACGTTTAGGGTTCAGGTTGTAGGGTTAAGGGACAAGTTTTTACATTTAGGGTTCAGGTTGTAGGGTTAAGGGACAAGTTGCTACATTTAGGGTTCAGGTTGTAGGGTTAAGGGACAAGTTGCTACATTTAGGGTTCAGGTTGTAGGGTTAATGGACACGTTTTTACATTTAGGGTTCAGGTTGTAGGGTTAAGGGACAAGTTGTTACATTTAGGGTTCAGGTTGTAGGGTTAAGGGACAAGTTGCTACATTTAGGGTTCAGGTTGTAGGGTTAAGGGACAAGTTGTTACATTTAGGGTTCAGGTTGTAGGGTTAAGGGACACGTTGCTACATTTAGGGTTCAGGTTGTAGGGTTAAGGGACAAGTTGCTACATTTAGGGTTCAGGTTGTAGGGTTAAGGAACACGTTTTTACATTTAGGGTTCAGGTTGTAGGGTTAAGGGACAAGTTGCTACATTTAGGGTTCAGGTTGTAGGGTTAAGGGACACGTTGTTACATTTAGGGTTCAGGTTGTAGGGTTAAGGGACAAGTTGTTACATTTAGGGTTCAGGTTGTAGGGTTAAGGGACAAGTTGCTACATTTAGGGTTCAGGTTGTAGGGTTAAGGGACAAGTTGCTACATTTAGGGTTCAGGTTGTAGGGTTAAGGGACACGTTTTTACATTTAGGGTTCAGGTTGTAGGGTTAAGGGACAAGTTGTTACATTTAGGGTTCAGGTTGTAGGGTTAAGGGACAAGTTGCTACATTTAGGGTTCAGGTTGTAGGGTTAAGGGACAAGTTGTTACATTTTGTAAAAAACGGCTATGAGCAAGCTGTCCCTCCGGGTGAATGTCAGGGAGATGTAAATTTGTTTATGTCCTTTGGTTTAAGGTTTAGGGACTTCAGGGTTGAGGCTTAAGAATTTAGGGTTCAGGGACATATTTTTGCGTTTAGAGAGCGGCTATGAGCAAGCTGTCCCTCCAATGCATGTCGGGGATATAGAAATGTGTGGATGTTTGATGGTTTAGGGTCAAGGGACATTGGGGGTTGAGGGTTCGGGGTTTGGGGACATGTTTTTACATTTAGGCAGCGGCCATGGGCCAGCTGTTCCTCTAGATAAATGCGGGGCTTATCTGAATGTGTTTAGGGTTTAGGGTTAAGGGTTCTACGGCATCTAATTCTTCCTTTATTCATTTGTCTATTTGTCTGTGGATTTATTATATACCGCTACCGTATCTATTTATTAATTGTAAAATACTTATATATTTACCATAAAACATTCATTAACCGGGATTCTTAAATGTTCTATATAATGCCAAAATTTTCAGTTACCAGACTCCATCGGAATTATTTGCTTCCCACCTCCAGGCCCATTGAAAGAGCTGCAAAACTCTGTTTGAAGGTGCGGAGGTGGCTTAGGTCCCTCAGGTCATACACATCATACCTACGAGCACAGTTAGGGGTTAAAGGTTAAGAGTTCAGGGTTCAGGATTTAGGATTGACACTGTTCAGGGTTTGGGGTTCAGGTCTTAGGGTACAGGGTTAAAAAGGCCGTTCAGGTCATACACGTCATACCTACAAACACAGTTTGGGGTTAAGATTTCAGAGTTTACGATGAAGGATGAAAAATGCCTTTCAGGTCAGACATGTCATACCTATGAACAAAGTTTGGGGTTGAGAGTTCAGGGTTGAGGATTCAGGGTTAGAAAGGCCTTTCAGGTCAGACATGGCATACCTACTGGCACAGTTTGGGGTTAAGATTTCAAGGTGAAGGTTTAAGGTCCTTCAGGTCAGACTCGTCATGCTGCCCCCCTCTCCAGATCTTGCATATGCAGGCATATAGCTGGAGATGCAGCATGCTGCCCCACCTGTCCAGATGTTCAGGGCTCCTTCACCATACCGACGCCAGAAATTAGGCGACGACATCAATATCAACACCTCATATGCTGAGTTGCCCACCATGTGAAAAGTTGCAGATTTGAACCCTGACCCCCCCTGCTGTCTGAAGCCAGCACCAGGTGATGAGCCGATACAAGTTAAGGGGACTGAGACATGGTCCCTCAGCTAGCTGATTACACCTCAGGGTGTTTACCATGAGGAGGGGTTGAACCCGCTACCATCTGAGGCCAGAAACAGGTGCTGGACAGATAACGAAATGGATAAAAATACCCCGCCTCACCAAGTGAAGGGATTGAATCCGCTGCCATCTGATGCCAGCACCAGGTGCTGAGCCGATAAAAATGGTAAAATTTGGATAAAATGGACAAAAATATTGACAAAAATGGGCAGCCTAACTCACCACGTGAAGGGATTGAACCCGCTGCCATCTGATGCCAGCACCAGGTGCTGAGACACTAAAAATAATGTGGATACAATTGGATAAACATTTGGAAGGAAATACTCAACCTAACTCACCATGTGAAAGGATTGAATCCGCTGCCATCTGATGCCAGCACCAGATGATGGGTAGTGAGCTGGACAGCTTTGGTGACGCTGAATTCTGCAGCCAGGTCACTGCGGTACAGGGTGGAGGGTTCAGGGTTCAAATCTGCAGCCAGGTCACTGCGGTAAAAAATCGAGGGCTCAGGGTTGAGGGTTCAAATCTGCAGCCAGGTTGCTGTGGTGAGCTGGACAGCTTTGGTTACGCTAAATTCCGCAGGCAGGTCACTGCAGTACAGACGCAAGGGCCTAGGATTCAGGTTTCAAATCTGCAGCCAGGCCACAGTGGTACAGACGCAAGGGCCTAGGATTTAGGGTTTAACTCTGCAGCCAGGTCACTGGGGTGCAGGGTCCAGGGTTTAGGATTAAGGGTTCAACACTGCAGCCAGGTTACTGTGGTACAGTGGCAAGGGTTTAGGGTTCAACTGTACAGCCAGGTCAAAGTAGGGAAGGGTGTCCTGCAGCCAGGGCACTGAGGGCAATAGGCTTGAGGTGTAGGGTAATGGGCTTGGGGTTAAGGGTAATGGCTTGAGGTTTATGGTTTAGGGTTAAGGGTTTAGGGCGACCATGGCCCCACCTGTACCCGCCCCGCGAGACGGAGCCACGGTATACCGCCTCCTGTCCAGGTTCATCCAGGCAGCTGCGGAGGCAGTACACTTTGACCACCGTGGAGGAGTCCACACTCAGGTCCATCACGTAGTTCTCCTACAGGACAGTGCCGGCACGGTATGAACAACAGGGGGGGTAGAGTATGCAAAACATAGGGCGGCACGGTATGAACAACAGGGGGGGGTACGGTATGAACAACAGGGGGGGTACGGTATGAACAACAGGGGGGGGTACGGTGTGAACAACAGGGGGTGGTACGGTATGAACAACAGGGGGGGTACGGTGTGAACAACAGGGGGTGGTACGGTATGAACAACAGGGGGGGTACGGTATGAACAACAGGGGGTGGTACGGTATGAACAACAGGAGGTGGTACGGTATGAACAACAGGAGGTGGTACGGTATGAACAACAGGAGGTGGTACAGTATGAACAACAGGAGGTGGTACAATATGAATAACAGGAGATGGTACAGTATGAACAAAAGGGGGTGGTACGGAATGAACAACACTTACCTGCATGAGGACTTACCCCAACCCTTAACCCATAACCCTGATTTTCACTGTTAGCACTGCTACGTGGTCGCCACTTATGGCTAGGGGGTGGCCGTCTGGCAGCGCATGCTCGCGGTGCACGGTGATGCGTGCCACGGTGATGCGTGCCACCTGCCTGCCTCAGGGCTTACCCCAACCTTTAACCCATAACCCTGATTCTCACTGTTAGCACTGCTACGTGGTCTCCACTTATGGCTAGGGGGTGGCGGTCCGGCAGCGCATGCTCGCGGTGCACGGTGATGCGTGCCACCTGCCTGCCTGCCATTGACAGGTCCCACACAACCACATCGCAGTTGCTCTTTGGTCCCCAGTGCCCCCCCGCCACACACGACGATACCACGCGGCCGTTGGCAGGATCGGAAGCCAGGGCCTGCGTATAGGAAACACGTTTGTTCAGGCAGGTGGGGGGTGGATGCGAGGCGGAGTGGCGGACTGATCTAGATCCGGATTTAACTCTGGAGGCCGCGAGGTGATCGGAGAACAGAATCTGGAGCTGGATCTGATTCCGGATGTACACCTCATATCTAACCTGGATCTCTTGTGCAGATATATCCATCCCCTCTTCTACAGATATAAACTGGCCCTCTTGTACAGATCTAGCCTAGCCCTCTTCTACAGATCTTACCTGGCCCTCTCCTACAGATGTAACGTGGCCCTCTTCTACAGATCTATCCAGCCCCTCTCCTACAGATCTAACCTGGCCCTCTCCAACAGATATAACCTGGCCCTCTCCTACAGATCCAACCTGTCCCTCTTACTCAGATCTAACTTGGCTCTCTACCACAGATCTAGCCAGGCCCTCTCCTACTGATCTAACCTGGACCTCTCCTACAGATCTAACCTGGCCCTCTTATACATATCTAACCTGTCCCTCTCCTACAGATCTAACCTGGTCCTCTTATACAGATCCAAGTTGTCCCTCTCCTACAGATCTAGCAGTGCCCTCTTCTACATATTTAACCTGACCCTCGTCTACATATCTAACCTGGCCCTCTTCAACAGATCTAACCAGGTTATCCCCTACAGATCTAACCTGGCCCTCTTCTACATATCTAACCCGACCCTCTTCAACAAATATAACTTGGCCCTGTCTACATTTCTAACCTGGCCCTCTTATACAGATCTAACTTGGACCTCGTATACAGATCTAACCTGACCCTCTCCTACATATCTAACCTGTCCCTCTCCTACAGATCTAAGCTGACCCTCTCCTACAGATCTAACCTGGACCTCTCCTACAGATCTAATCAGGCTCTCTCCTACAGATCTAACCAGACCCTGTTCTGCAGATCTAACCAGACCCTGTTCTGCAGATCTAACCTGGCCCTCTCCTACAGATCTAACCAGTCCCTGTCCTGCATATCTAACCTGGCCCTTTCCTGCAGATCTAATCTGGCTCTGTCCTACAGATCTAACCTGACCCTCTCCTGCAGATCTAATCTGACCCTCTCCTGCAGATCTAACCTGACCCTCTCCTGCAGATCTAACCTGGATCGGCCGTTCATGAGCGCGCAGCTCGAAGATGGCTGGGCACACCTCCCGTCCCGACACCTTGTCGCTCTTTTGCAATGCTAGAAAGATCAAGCCGCCATCATGCTTGCGGGCTATGACTAGGCCCCACGGCGCCACCTGTTATAGTTGGAGGCAGACATACCTGTTATGGAAACATGACGTGGTGAAACTATGTAGTACAGTGGCGGGGCGGGCGGGCGGGGGGGGGGGGGGGTATTTATTGAAAACTGATTGTCTTTTACCCCCAAACTCCTCCCCCATCCGTTTCCTCCCCTCCTCCTCACCATCACCCCGCCCCCTCTGTATTAAATCTAAAGGGCAGCCTAGTGCGACCTGCGACAGAAACTACACCTTCTGCCTGGCAAGCCCTGGTGGCCACCAAATTTGAATATCCAGGGCCTGCCTGGCAGGCCCTGTTGGTCATTAAATTATAATATCTACAGCCTGTCAGACAGGTCCCGTCTGTCCAGCCACGGTGGTCGCAGAAATTCAAATATCCAGCACCTGCAAGGCCATCCCCATCTGGCAGGCCCTGGAGGTCACTGACCTTGAATTCCAGGCAGGCCCTGCATGGCAGGACCTGGATGTCACTTAATTTGAATTTCCAGGGTCTGTCAGACAGGCCCTGCAAGGCAGGCCTTGGGGTCACTGTATTTGAATTTCCAGGGCAGGTCGGGCAGGCCCTGCATGGCAGGACATGGAGGTCACATAGTTTGAATCTTTCAGGGTCTGTCAGACAGGCCCTGCATTACAGGCCTTGGGGGTCACTGTTTTTTAATTTGCATGGCCTCTCAGACAGGCCCTGCACGGTAGGCCCTGCAGGTCACTCGATTTAAATTTCCAGGGGCTGTCAGACAGGCCCTACCTGGCAGGCCCAGGTGATCACTGCATTTGAATCCCCAGGGCTTGTCAGGCAGGCCCCACAGGGCAGGCCCTAGAAAAAATTCGCTAGTTCAGTAAAGCGACTTTGTTTCACATGAATACTCCCGATACAATTCTCGAGATGCTCAGAGAGACGATTCCGGAGATACTTCCGGAGATACTTCAGAAGATATGCCTCGAGATACTTCCGGAGATACTTCCTGAGATACTTATTGAAAAACTTGAGGTGCCATAAAATACTCACCAGGGCACACATGCTGCTGTTCCTGCTGACAGCGCACAGTCGCCCCGGATCCAGCTCCTGGCCTGGATCCAGCAGCTGCTCTGGATCCAGCCGTGCCGGCTGCTTGCAGGCCCGCTGCATGGAGCAGCGCAGGAGCGGCCCCAAGGGGCCCATGTGCAGAGCTGTGGAAAGCCCACGTGCTGATTCTGCCCACACCGTCCTGAGAGAGGAGTGGCGGGATTGGTGCAATTAGACAGATATTTCAATAACAAGACGTTTCATTAATAAGATGTTTCAAAAACCCTTGATAGTCCTACCATATAGGGACACGAGATTTAATTATTTAATTATTTATGTGTACCGTAGAATTGAATTTACCCGTATTTAAAAAGGGCATACAAATTCACTTTTTTCCGCATCACCGGTTCCTCTCCACTATTTAGTATAATATTTGGGGGGAGCGGGGACCAGCTGCGCATCAGATTATTAATTAGCATTGGGTTACCCTAATGGGTTACCCTAATGCAAACTTGCACGGCCAGTCAGTCAAGGGCCAAAACAACTATTTTGGGGGTGCGCAGAGTTGATAAGAAGTACCAACTAAAAAAAGTCGCGCACTACCGTGCGACTGATTAGTTCGATATCCGTTCATTGATTGCTGACCGTGTGCTGGTCTTCCGGGCATCAAACGAGGCATTTGATTGAGTTAACTGCAGATTAATTTTGAAGAAAAAAAATCGCTGCGTGGAGCTCGTTTTCTGGCAGCGGCTATAAGCGCTGCACAGACCTTAAATGATGTTTCGGATCGATGACGCGTCACAGAAAAACAACAATTTCAAAAATGCGCGGCTGCGTTGCGCGGAGTGATGTGTTCTTCGCCTGCGCTGATTTGTCATGAAACTATTTGAAATGGGGTGCGCGGACCCTATCCGGTTCTACGGTACTTAACGTGAAATGCTCAACCTATATTGCATGGCTGGCATCAGTTTGGTGTGTCCGGTGTGTCCAAACAAACACCACTATCACATGCCAGTTGCCCCCCTCAGTAAATACACCTCTATCAACTGGCAGTTACCCCCCCACACACCCTCCTCCCCCCCCAGGACAAACACCACTATCACATCGTTCGCTCGTGAGTTTTTTGTAGCGAAACGTTTTGGGAGCAACCACCTTTGACTCGAAAACTGCACCGCCTCGTACCATTTCTCGAAGCCGAGTTCTTGATGCTGACACTACCTCCTCGTAAGTAAACAAATCAAAAGCTGATAAACGCCCACCCCACCCCCCCTCTACCCCCACCTAACCAACCCTGCCCCCTACCCTCACCCTCCCACTCCTCCCCCCCCCCCCTACATCCACCTACCCTACCTTGCCCCCTCCCCTTCCCCCCCCGATTGCCCACACCAGTGTCCAGTCGGAATCGAGAGTCTTGGTCAGAAATCCACCCGAAGAGCAGCCTGCTCAGAAATGCACCATTCACAAACATTCACACACGGAGGATGATGGCATCATGGCACCCCTCCTGGTCCTGGCGTTTGCGCTCCTTTTCCGACGCCCTGCTCCTGATCAGCCCCAATAGTGGTATGGACCTCCAGGCAAGCCCACGCCCGGTCTGCTGACCTATACCCTCACCACCAACACGCATCTTGTCGCCAAAATGCGACCGCCTCATCTGTCACCGTGAGGGCGATGGCATTTTCGCGACGAGATGCGTTTAACCATCTCGTCGCCAAAATATACCATTGTTCTTTATTCCGGTGATGTTAAGCCCACCTGATTGCCATGACAAAGCACCCAGGGTGCAAACTAGCATCCATTGCAGCGCCGTCATCGTCATCCCCCCCGTCCCCCCCGCCGCCGCCGCTTCCGTTGCGGCCATGGACGTCTGTCAGCCTCTGCCTGGCTTCCACCACGCGCCGCCAAGGCGTGTGTCGCTCCAGGGCTGCAGCGCAGGTGGCCGTGCTCAGGCACAGGTCTACGTCCAGCTCAGCAGCTGCCATCCACACGTCATCCGGCAGTCTGAGGGACAGGTGGGCGTGGGGCCAGGTGAGATATACAGCAATACAGCCTGTTCATTAGATCTACAGCCTGATAGTTAGATCTATAGCCCGTGCTCAGGCGCAGGTCTACATCCAGCTCAGCAGCTGCCATCCACACGTCATCCGGCAGTCTGAGGGATAGGTGGGCGTGGGGCCAGGTGAGATATACAGCAATACAGTATGTTCATTAGATCTACAGCCTGATAGTTAGATCTATAGCCTGTGCTCAGGCGCAGGTCTACATCCAGCTCAGCAGCAGCCATCCACATGTCATCCGGCAGTCTGAGGTAAAGGTGGGTTTGGAGCCAGGTTAGATCTACAGCCTGTTCATTAGATGTACAGCCTAGTAACTAGATCTATAACCCGTGCTCAGGCGCAGATCTACGTCCGGCTCAGCAGGAGCCATCCACATGTCATCCGGCAGTCTGAGGGAAAGGTGGACGAGGAGCCAGGTTAGATCTACAGCCTGTTCATTAGATTTACAGCCTGTTAGATATACAGCCCGTGCTCAGACGCAGGTCTGTGTCCAGCTCAGCAGCAGCCAACCACACGTCAGCAGTCTGAGGGAAAGGTGGTTGGTGGGGCAAAGTTAGATCTACAGCCTGATAGTGAGATCTACAGCCTGGTTACTAGATGTACAGTAAGTTAATAAGATACCGGTATGCAGCTTGTTCGTCAGATCTACGATCTTTTAGTCAGACCTACAGCCTATTAGATAGATCTACAGCCCGGTACTTATATCTACAACCAGGCACTAAGATCCAGGAATGCAGCCTGTTAGTCAGATCTACAGCCTATTAGTTAGATCTACAGCCCGGTACTTATATCTACAACCATTTACTTATGTACAGGAATGCAGCCTGTTAGTCAGATCTACAGCCTATTACTTAGATCTACAGCCCGGTACTTATATCTACAACCAGTTACTTATGTACAGGAATGCAGCCTGTTAGTCAGATCTACAGCCCGGTACTTATATCTACAACCAGTTACTTATGTACAGGAATGCAGCCTGTTAGTCAGATCTACAGCCTGTTAGTTAGATCTACAGCCCGGTACTTATATCTACAACCAGTTACTTATATACAGGAATGCAGCCTGTTAGTCAGATCTACAGCCTATTAGTAAGATCTACAGCCCGTTTCCTCAAATTTTTAGTTATTTCCCTTTGGACACCCCAGGGAGCGCGCGGCCCAGCCCTTCATGAAGCAACTGCAGGCTCTTATTTCTTTATTGGTTACTGCCAATAAGCCAAATAATGAATAAGGCCTGAAGCGTGGGTTAAGGAATTATTTCTTTCGGCCGTAGCACAGAGTAGGCTGGCTACCACTAGCCCATTCAAAAACGGCGTTTGGGCAGTAGCGATGGTGCTGTCGACAGATAACTCTTTAATTTATGAATACATTGTATAATTATTTGAAGCAACTGGAGGGTTGAGCTTAAATAGCCTAGACCAGAGATCTCTGGCTTAGCCCTTCCACAAATGAAGTGTTGGCCCACTGCGGTAGCGTTGATGCCAGGGATTGACCCCTGGTTGGCGCAGTTAAGTGGAATATGTTATTTAAAAAACCTTTATACCGGTGCCAGCATTTACCGGTGTAGGTATTTGTATATGTCTGTATTGATAGTCTTTACATTTATTTGTTTTGATAGTCATAACAAGTACCGTAGATTTGATCTGCCTCCCTAGGATATGAAAAAACGTTTCTTTTAGCGCTGCCCTCAAGCCAAATTATCGACCAAAACTCTTAAATTTTGACTGAAAACCGGCGTTGACTAATCAATAAGGAGCATATTGATAGATCCCTCACCCCCGAACAACATTAATTATGAGGGAAGGCAAAGCAAATGTATGGTACCGGTACTTGTATTGATAGTCATTAGATGTATTTGTATCGATAGACATAAACTTTTGAAGTACCGGTACATCAAGACATTGCATACCGTACTATCAGTGTCAATTGGTATCCACTATGGTCTCAAAACATGAAACCACTTTGGAAAAATGGCCTTCAAAATTAAAACGGTCGAACCAAAGCTGGATAGTCGTAAAAGTCGTATTTTGTGCGGGAAAATGTGTTTTTGACGCGCTTTCTCCTCTATATTAGGATGCAAGCTATAATTTGCATATATCTGAGAATGAGGAGCAGCAGTAGAAGACGCAGACGCAGCAGAGGCCGAAGGATCGCAGTACGGCCGTACGGGGACGTGCAATCGTCAGATGCGGGTGACGATGCGTTTGGATCGGACGTTCCCGCACAGGTTTCTTCCCACAAGCGCAAGTTTGCGAAGTAACGACTCGAACAACATCTCAGAAGAGACGGCAGATAGCACCAAATCCAGCAGCGACGAGGTTGAGCAGAGAGGCATTCAGGCAGGGACCGGGGCAGGGCCAGGGCAGCTCAAGCAGCCGAAACAGCGGGCAAGGCATACCTCAGAAGAGCATGCAGTCAGAACCAGCTCCAGCAGCGAGGAGGGCGAACAAAGAGCAGGTGTCAATGGAGCAGTGCGCGGGCGCGGGCGTGGGCCCGGGCCCTACGGTCAGATGCAAGGGTTTTGGGATGCTCCAAATGCCGATGGTTAAGCCGCGGTTGCGCTGCATGCTGCCAGAGCAGGTTGAGGCTATGAGGCAGCAGCAGCTTTAGAGCAAGTAGTGCAGGTTGGCATGGGTGGTCCCCTTGACTGAGATGGCTGAATTTGACAAAAACATTTTTAAAATACATTTGAGAAACTAAATTCAGATTCAAAAATGAAATCTCCATGCCAATGCTGTATAAAATTAGGCTTCATTCCAGGCCAAAACATGGAACCAAAGCTATTGAATACCATTTGACACTGACGATACGGTATCTTCCTGAAGGGCCGAGCTTTACCTGCTGGCTTGCACAAGGCTGGAGAAGGAGCGCGACACGCAGCAGCATCGGAAGATGCACCTGAGGCAGAGGGACAGGTGAGGCAGTTGAAAAGTGACTGTCGAAAGCGGCAGTTGAAAACGGCAGCTGAAGCAGGAACAGGTGAGGCAATTAAGAAGCGGCTGTTGAAAAGGCAGATGAAAAGCGGCTGTTGAAAGTGGCAGCTGAAGCAGGGACAGGTGAGGCAGTTGAAAAGCGGCTGTTGAAAAGGCAGATGAAAAGCGGCTGTTGAAAGTGGCAGCTGAAGCTAGGACAGGTGAGGCAGTTGAAAAGCGGCAGTTGAAAGCGGCAGTTGAAAGTGGCAGCTGAAGCAGGGACAGGTGAGGCAGTTGAAAAGCGGCAGTTGAAAGCGGAAGTTGGAAAGCGGCAGTTGAAAGTGGCAGCTGAAGCAGGGACAGGTGAGGCAATTGAAAAGCGGCTGTTGAAAAGGCAGATGGAAAGTGGCAGTTGAAAGTGGCAGCTGAAGCAGGGGCAGGTGAGGAAATTGAAAAGCGGCGGTGACCGAAACCCTCAACCCTCGAAACCCAGTTCACGCGACATTTACACCCACGTTCCTCTGAGTGCACACCTGCACACCAGACTCTGTTCCTCCTCCCCCCCCCCTGCCCCCTTATGTTTGTATCTTTCTTTCTTCCCAAATCTATAGTTGTTTGCCCACGCGGCCGAGCTTTCTTGAGCAGGGCCCAGAGGTGTACTTTCATTGACCTGCACAGCAGAATATTTTTGACAGTCTGCTAGGCAGCCACCACAAGGCCGATGGAGGAACCGATGGAGTAACCAAAACCCTGAACCCCAGATCCAACTCTCCAGTTGTTGAGTTTAAAATTGTATTGCAGTATGGTACCTCAGGAAGGTAAGATATAGTACTACAACCCAGTAAGGTACGGTACTGTATCTTATTAAGGTACAGTGAGGTACTGTACCCCAGTAAGGTACGGTACTGTATCCCATTAAGGTACAGTGGGGTACTGTACCCCAGTACTACGGGGCTCATGCATTCCAATGAGGCAGCACAGAACTGACTTGTTGCATAAGTCCAGGGGTTTAGGGTATAGATCCATGAGGGTACTGCTAGGGGTCAAGGGTATAGATCCAGAGGGGAACCTGTAGGGGTTAAGGGTATACATCACCACATCACCACTGGGCCAGTTGGGAAAACATCTTGACCAACCTATGGCCGGTGGCCCAAGCAGCAGGACTTGCTGCCCCAGGCCCGCACGGCCGTAAGCCGTGATGAAGCTGAATTGTAGCTGAAGCACGATAAAATGAACACTGCCCAACGGCAATTTTTCTTTGGGCCGGCCCTGAGAGCCTGCCGGCCTGTGGGCACCTTACGGGCCAAGTGCGTCCATGCCTTCGTAAATCAACACAAAAACGCCCCATGCGCATGCTCCCAATTGATTGCAGTGCCCGGCCTTTGCATGGGAGCCATGAGGCCATGATGCGCATGCGACCAAGTTAGAGAGGCTGATGGGCAGCCACTCGGCGATGGGGAACCAAGCTTGACTACTCATGGGATCTGGCAAGTCTCCCCCTCGCTGTAGGCCGTGATGCAGCTGAATTGTGGCTGATGCACCCTCATTGACTGCATGGGACGGTTGGGGACAGGCCGGCAGGTATGAGCCTATGAGGTGCCTCGCTTCACCTGAGCGGGAGATGCGCGAGGACCCTCAAAAGCGCTGCGTCGGGTAGATCCAGAAGATCTAAGCGATCCGCCTCCACAGCGCCGGCGTCCTCCATACGGATCTCGGCAATGCGGACCGAGATGGATTGGGACCGGCGTCTCGGGGCGGGGAGGCGGAATTGACGGTTGCTTATGTGTCCCCACAAACGTGCTTATAGCATGCCAGCAGCTCGTTCTTTCAGATTGCTAGGTTATGAAAAAAAACGCCCACAAGCGTGACCGGGGGATGTGTGACAAGACAGGCACGGGGATCACAGGACCCTCTCATTCTTTCACACTTCAAGGAGATAGGGTGGACAAATGGGCACCAGGGCCGGGGGGGCTTTAACTTAGTCCAAGTCGGGCGGGCTACAGAAACATTGCTCGCCACGCTGACATGCCAGGTCGACTCCTGGATCGCCAGTGTGGTGACCAGCGAACGAAAACTTCTCGCCACCGTTGCGCTCGAAACCTGTGGTACGATATGTGGTCGAGCGTGCGATCCATCCTGCCACCTCTAGTTAGCCCGCATATCGTCCGCCATCATCCGACGCTCCACCCTTGGCCCGATCAGGAGGTATTGACTCTAACTATTACCATGAAACTCAGTAGGACCCTGCGCGAGCCATCTACCAGTACCTGTCAGCCGGCATACCGTAGCTCAGCGGCCGTCTACGAATGCCCCAGTGACTACGGCTACCCAGCAGTTGCAACATCTGCCCTCGTTGCTGACCCGCATCAATAACCGCATGACAGTGTGCTAGGTGAACGGCAAACTAAAAACGCAACGCTGGCGATCAAGCGCTGGATGTTGTTGGTCGCCACGCTGGCGATCAAGGAGTCCACCTGACATGCCAGCGTGGCGAGCAATGATTCTCTAGCCCACCCGACTTGGACTAAATTTAAGCCCCCCGCCAGGGCCTAGTGAGCGGCACAGGGTTTGGGACCTAGTCTGTGACCCTGCCTTTCCCCATTATTTAACTTCAGTTTCAGGGGTCTTATGACATAAAGTTTGGTAGGCATTGTTCTCCGCAAGCTTACATGGGCGGACACTCTCTTATTTGTTACTAAGTCAATAACGTTACACCTCTGGGCCCGCTCAAAGCTCGGCCGCATGAGCACCCAACTGTTCAGAAGGGAGTAAAGAAGGAACTGAAAGGAAGAGAGGGGGAAAGGAACAGAAGGAGAGGCCGGGAAGGCAAAGAAGACTAAGTCCAACACCTGAGTTCCACACTTCCACTAGAGTCTAGCCCTCAACGAAGCATGTAAGAAAATTTAAGTCCAGAAAAGCAAGCGTATCCCACCCCTGCTTGGCCGCGAGGGCGCCCCACTGATCAGAAGGGAGAAGAGAAGAAACTAAAAAGGGGGCGAACAACAACAACAACAACAACAACAACAACAACAACAAAAAGGACATGAAGAGAAGGTCAGACGGGCCTTCTCTTCCGCCTGTAAATGACGTTTCACTTCTGACCCAGCTTGAAGCTATGCCACGTCGGCAATGAGCAAACAATCAGCTAGGAAACTCATGGGTGAAGGCACACAAGGAAAGAAAGGAAAGCAAATTCACCATCCGCCTGTGATTTGTGAAGTGCATACCGGACCATCTTTTTAGGGGTGGTGGGCACCAATTGCAGTCAATGACGTTACACCTATGGGCCATTCTCCTTCTTTCTCTTATTCTCCTCCTTTCTTTTGTCCTGCCCCCTTGTGTTGTTTCCATCTTTCCTCCCAACAATTTTTAGTTAGGCGCTCACGCGGCCGAGCCTTTTTGAGCAGGGCCCAGAGGTGTGAAGTTTTGAAGTCATTGACCTCTGGCCCCTGCTCAAAAAGGCTCGGCTGCGTGGGCGACTTGGGCTAAAGGGTTGGGAGGTAAGGGGTCAGGGGGGAAACGAGGAAAAGGGAAATCAAGTGAAGGGACAGACAAAAGGCTGGAAAATACATACAAAGGAAGAAGTTCCAGCCTCTGAAAAACGTTTACGCCTCAACGAAATCTATCTACTACATCTTCCACAAAAGCCAAGGCATCCCACATTCCCACCCAAGCCTGCCCCGGTACAACAGACGTTTCTAGCACCGTTCGGAGGACCTGCCCATCCCCGCTCCCTAAGCTGATCCAGCACGCTGGGGCATTGGAAGCATACATGCAATGCATCCTCCACATGCTCGCTGTCTCCCCTAGCCCAACATCATTGGCAGTACCGTCTGTCACGCTGCTGACCGCTGCGCCGTCCTCGAGTCTCAGCCGTGCTGACGGCGCCGAGCCGCAGCCTTAAGTTTGTGCGCACGCAAGCACAGTCCCTTCAACTGGTGCGGCCCTTGTCCTGCCCGTCGTAGACTGAAACCAGATGCGGTGGGCCACCGTAGAGGGCGTAGACCAGTGATCAGAGACAGGATCTCTGGGGTCCCTTGGCTCCCTTCTGCCAGCTGCATCCAGCTGCGCCCGCTCGTATGCTGCATCAACTAGCGCTAGCACCTCTGGGTCAGGTAGCGGCTGCAGGCAGGTCACTCGCTGTCTGACGCATTTTGGGGATGGCTGATCCCAACTCCAGCTTCTTTCAAAGCACCTAGCAATTCCCTATTTCCCTGCACCAATTGCGCCCACCTTGCTTTTGTGGCCTTGTTCAGGGCTACTTCCCGGCCTCTCCCTTTGTTCCTTTCCCCCCTCATATGAAGTTTTTACAGTCCAACAGATTGATGCATGGGACATGTGCCCGTAAACCGGTACAGGCACTTGATAGGACAGAAAGCGAAAACCAGTGACCCCCCTGGGCAAGCAACTAGCACACAACCACGACAGTGGCGTGGGAATGAACCCCATAGTGCAGAAGAAAGTAAGCCCCAGCCATAAACATGACGTGGGTGCAAATAGTTCGATTGAACACCGCCTTGAGAATAAGGGGGGAGGCGGGAAACTTGGCATCCTTTTAGTTACTTATTTTCTCCTTTTTGAACAGTTGGGCGCACACGCGGCTAGGGGACTCAGAGGTGTAATGTTAATGACCAACTGCGCCCACCGGTGCCCCGTCTGACAGCGAGCTCTAATGTGTCGCAGGGCCCAAAGGTGTAACGTCATTGAAACAGTATACGCCTAAAGTTGACCCAGTCCATCGATGATACCGTACTTAATTCCCATTAAGATTGGCCCAGAGGTGTTATGTCATCAAGTTCAACCCCATTTACAACGGTGCATACAGCATACCCGCTAGGCCCTGCTGACCGCTCGGCCGCGTGGGGCTGGTAAGGATCGTCCATGCTCAATTCCAGCTACTATGCACAGCCAGGACTACGGTGCAGCCATGCCACCCTCTTGTGCGGGGGGGCAGGAATATGCACTTTGGCGATGTAAACAGGAGATATCGTGTGACACGTCCCTGAGTATCTGGATATGACCTATTTGTCTGACGTCATTGACTTGATTTCCAAAATAATCCATGGCAAGCATTGTACAATACATCAGCTTTACACCGCATGCATCCTCTTGCATGTAATGGAAGGAAGTCTCAGTGTGGGGCAATAACCTGTCTTGCATTTAATCCCTCCATCATCGAGGCATGCTATGTGCTTGATCATTTAAAAATACATACCAATCACCATTTCAGCGTGGACAGGCCAACACGCAGGCAAACACCTCCAAGTGCACGAAACACAAACACATACTGCTACGAAATACTAAACTGCTGCGTATACAAATTGGCCAGAACACGCAGGGGCCAGTGTGCATCCACAATTTGAATGCTCTGGCACAAGGCATGGCCTGTACCCACAATGCCAAATCCACTGAATAAAAACGCAAAGCCGCTGAAGAGGGCTCGAAATATATCAAATGCAGAATGTACGGGAGTGAACAGTCCAGCTAAAGCCTCGAGGCAAGCATATGCAACATGAGGCATCTCCCCCGGCGTACAGCATCAGCAGGTGCTGCACCAAAAGGCTATTATCCTGCCCTTAAGCTGCCTCCACCCAATTGTTGTCACGGAGGCTCAACACCTGGGGGGGGGACGCACACAACTCATTCACACCTGCACAGTGTACAAAACCTCTGGACACGCTCAGTCACATCACAGCTGAAGCTGCGCAGAATGCAGAATGCACTGGCAAGACGCACCAACATGCCAGGTTCTAGTTGGAACAGATGCCTGGGCTAGTACACGATCATGTGCTCATGACCCTGTACCCTTATCTAGGTTTGTGCCGATCCGAGCAGTTGCCGGTTGCCAAAGTAACCTTCGGGGATGGGCACACCAAGACCATCGCGTGCGCTCTTCTCGAACCCAACAAAGGCACTCGCTAGGGTTGCTTCCGGATCTCACCTTGGCCATCATCTTTGCAATGTCCTTTGAGGATGCCTCGTCCTTGATCTTCTGGATGCGCTTGAAGTACTCCGCGACGGCCTTGCTGTCCTTGCTGCTGCGGCTGCTGCTGTCCAACTTGTTGCCGATGCTCTTCAGCAGGTTGGCCAAGATCTCCATGTTCTCGTGGCGTGCGTAGTCAGCCTCGTCCTACAAAAGGACATCAGGGTTAGGGTTTAGGGTTAAGGGTTCAGGTTTTGGGGTGGTGGAGTCAGAATTTACTGTCGGATAAATGGAAGACTCCGTCAAGCATGGGAACTTCAGAATATCTGCCTATCTCTGAAACAAACAGCCGTGCTTATAGAACTACCGTCTGATCGACAAATGACGCAAAAGTACCAAACAGCTTACGGAGAAGCACAGACAATCAAGGCGCTCACATAATCCCCCACCTTGATCAACGTCTCGATTGCTGTGTGGATGATCTTCTCAGTCAGGATGCCTGAGCAAGAGGGGAGGGGTGGGGGCAAAGTTCAGTAAGCTCATCACAACAGTGCGTATTCCCGCTGCTTGGAAACCATGCCAGGTAAATTCCCCTTGCAGGGGAGGGAGGGTCAAAGGAACAGTATACATAAAGCAATCAATCAATCAAAACATCCTGGGGCGTAAATTAAAGAAGCCACCCGTTCAGCCGTAGCACTAGGTGGACTACCATGCCAAAGGATCAGTACAGGATGGGCCGAAGTTGCGTCCACACCGTAACCAAATCTTGGACTAAGCAAGAGTAATCTTAACCAGAGAACTCACCAACATTGTACAGGCAGCCGCAGAACTGCACTGCAGCCAGCATGCGGATGTGTGCCTGTCGGTCGTGCTCGGCCTGCTCCCTCTCCTCACCCTTGAGCTGGACATGGGAAGAAGAAAGGGTGGGGACAAAAATGGCGTCAGGAGAAACCCATGCAGAAGGATGGGAGAAAACAACTGATCTTCAGTAGTGTTACTGCATCAGCCATGAAATTACTCACGCCTCCACCCTTCTTGCCGGTACTCTGGCCATCCTTGGCGTCCAACAGCCTGACTGCCCTGCAAGCAGATGCAGTAATGTATGAACACATTTGTGCAAGCAAAAGGCAGAAAGCTGTGATCTCCGATGGCCTACACAAATACTGGCCATAGGGTGGATACGAGGTTGGCAAGGAGCAGATCAGGGCAGATGACAGTTCTGCATATGTCATTTTTAATCTGCTAACCAGCACCGATAGGTTGTTTTGTGCAGTTGTACGTGCAGTACATGTTTCATATCTTGGATCCAGCAGGACCTCACTTACTTCATGGCAGCTCCACCCTTCTCAAGCTCGTCCTTGCATTTTTTGAGGACCATAAGCCGGAAGTCGACCTTCTTCTCTGAGGTGCCACGGCTGCCAGCGCCACGCTCCTTCGTAGGAGCAGCGTCCACCGCTGGGGGGTCGAACTGGGACGAGCAGGGGCAGCAGGATCAGTGCCGCCAAAAAAAGGGGGAAGGAAAGGGGCAGGCTTGCAACATGGTTGTCCTTAGTGTTAAACTAAGGGTCGGTCACACTCGCTCTTTTGGCTCGTTAAACCAAGTAACTCTGCACTTTTGACGTCAGTGGTTACCTAAGTGCATGCAGCACCATCGTACCTGGGTGGGCATCAAATGGCAGACCTCTGCAAGGCATTCTGCAGACTTCAAGTCGGCCGTGGCCTTGTTGAAAATGGAATCCACGAGGCCCCTGACGGTGCCCGCTTCCGACAAGCCAACAGCCATAATCTGTCGAGCGGAACGAACGAGGAGAGCCATGGGTGTTAGGGTTAGCAGGAAGGAGGAGCAAGACCGTCGGATCAGCATACGATGGCTCAAGAGATTTCGAAATGCTGACGAGGACGATCCATCCATCCGAGAAGCTCAGTAGGCAAAATGAAGACTGCAGGAGAGACGACTGACAACTGGGGTCATTCACATCCGTATCAAAATAGTTGTGACATCAAACCTGGTCGGCATGTGCGTGTGTGCATCCTCATCCCTCACCTCATCGCGTAATGTCGTAGCGTCAGTGCAGTGGTTCTTCTCGTCATGAGACTTCTCCAAGATGTCGACAAACATACGCTGCTTGGACTCTTCCATGAGCTGCACCCAAGAGAAGCCAAAGGTAAGCACCAAGGGCACGGGTTGACAATCCCGGTGTACAGTAACCGGGACAGTGTTGAATTCAAAACAACGGGAAGCTTACCCTGTCCTTTGTGGATGAGTCCATGTCGATGGTTTCTGATTACAACGAGGCTAGGGACAGAGTAAGAAAGTTGAGATCAGAAAAATATCGCAATCAAGATTAGGGTTGTCCACGTCAGACAGAAGCCGACTCGGGCTCAGGAGATTAATGAAGCATACCATGTGATAAAATCGCATTCATTAAGCATAGACGAGGTAGGACATGCATGTTTCATTTACACGCGTGAGAGAAGGAAACGTGCTTACGTGTAAGGTTGCCGATGACAATCTCTGAGAGAGACTGGTGGATGAGCAAATGAAACGAAATTGAATAGCGCAGCTATCAATGTGTCTACCGATGTTCCGATGGAGACAGAACTGCTCAGAATTTACATTTATCAGATTCGGGATCAGGATTTCCAGGTTCGGGGTTTCGAGCAGTTGGGGCGGGTTCCTGCAGTTACATCGTGACGTGGCATGGTGATCGCAGGATCGTCGCTCGTCCGTGGAAGGTGAGAAGACAGCGCACCACATACATGCCTGCATCGCACGATCTGACCTCATACAATTCCTCAGCTCTGATGCCTTCACATGTACTACTTACACAAAGGCTTCCTACAAGTCCTGCATGTATTGGATTGGGTGCCCTGGGGCCTGGGCTGATCAGCATACATTTTACGCATAATGGAGCCGTCTGACGATTCTCTGTCCACGCACGGGTGGTCGAAAATACATTTAGACAAATACAGAAGGGCAAAGGCAGCAATGTGACACTGTATGCTGCACCTTCCTAATCAGCATCGGCGCCATCCATCGTTGCACATCCATCGCCGCATCGGTTGCTTGGCACCAAATATCATAATATCGCCGGGCTTAGGCAAAATCTTGAAAGTCGTAGTCAGGATCACTCGCTCTCGCCTTCGTGGGCGCCAAGGCTGTTCTGGCTATCTTCAGAAGGCGTGTAAGACTTGTGGTCTCCTGTAGAGAAAGCGAATACAAAAGTCGAGGTCGTCAGCGTTTGTGCTGGAAAATGTATGCACTTGTGACATCAAAAGATTGCCACAATGTGCATGCAAGGGTTGGATATGCGCGCATGAGACAGACTAGAGTGACTATGTGCATGGCACACATGAAGATGTGACCCCCTGTTCATCTGAGTATGCTTAAGCCAGGTGCGGCCAGAGAAACCTGGTGCAGCAAAGCCTGCAACTTCGGCCATCAGCCCAGTTGAATTAAACACTGATGCGCGCTCCCATGGCGCTAGATTCAGAAAGCAAGACCTGACACCGTAGGTGATCTGGTCTGGTGCGCACTGCAGTAAGCTCTGATGTGCGCGCTCCCATGGCACTAGGTTCAGAAAGCAAGGCCTGACACCATACCAGTGCACAAAAACGCCTCGTTGGGTGCGCTGGCCCATCCCTCCCGCCTTGCCCCAAGTGGCGAGCCCATCAGCCTGTCCCTGTGCAACGAGGCCGACTTCAAAAACGCCGCCCGCACAGTCTCTGTGCGGCTAGAGGCACATGTTGGGAACTGGGAGGACAGGTGGGCCGGCAGCATAACCGACGGCCCCCCCAACGGCCGCGTGCCCAGCGTCGACGTTGCGAAAACGGCATGACCGTTCGTGGCTGTCGGTGATGACGTAAATGATTGTTGGAACGAGGTATGTGTCTGTGGGCCTGCCGGGAGGATCCACGGCTGGCAGGAGCAGGCCTCACGTGCCATTGGGTAGGCACCGCCTGCAGGCAGCTCATTGCCCCCGCGCTCCAGTTGAGCCTGCTCATGCATCGCTTGGAGACAGTCCAAAACGTCAGATGATAGAGGCCTGCGGAGCATTGTGTTGTTTTGACCAAAATGCCAGTTTTAGCCACAAAGCTGTTTCTAGCCCCACTGCTGTTTTTAGCCACAATGTAAGTGCTGTTTTAAGCCATAATGCTAAATATGTCGTTTTGGCCTCAAAGCCCTGATTTTAGCTATAAACATGTTTCAGCCACAATGCTGTCCTTAGCAAGTGTGCTTTTTCAGCACGCAACCACCACCATCCAGCTGCGTCATGGCCTGCAACTGCAAGGTCATATAGCAGCATTCCCTGGTGCTTGGATCTAGATCAAGGGCCCAGATCTAGAGCCCAGATCTAGGGCCTATAATCCTAGAGCTAGGGCCTAGAGTCTTGATTTAGGACTTGGGTCCAGGGCCTAGAGCCACTGAGCCATGACCTTAACCTATGCCCCCATGTCAGCACTTGTGTCTCGGTATCTGTTCTCAGGCTGCGTCTACCAGCACCCGTGGGCCAGGCCCGAGAACTAGCGCATGAAGCCATAACCTCAACCCTCGCCCCCATGCAAGCGCTTGTGCTTCAGTACCTGCTCTCAGGCTGCGTCTCCCAGCAAGCATGGACCAGATCCGTGAAGTGCCCCGGCGCATCATCTGGGAAGGCAAGACGCCGACCCTGATGCATGACCTACAAAGGCAGCGGCCAGCGAGCAGCCGTCAGAGGTCAGCCGTTAGCGAACAGTGGCCAGCGAGCAGCCGTCAGCGGTCAGCGAACAGTGGCCAGCGAGCAGCGGTCAGCGAACAGCTGTGAACAAGAGGCAGCCAGAGAACAGCCATCAGCGAGGAGCGTAGGGGATTTTTAAGCGAGGGCCTGAGTGAATGACGAGGCATTAGGGAAAACAGGGTTAAGGGTTCAGGGTTTTAATATGCTTTGCTCACTGAGTACCAACGTCTTTCCCACCCAGTGTGCAATATCGAACATTAAGAGTTCAGGGTGAATGGTTTGCAGTTAGAAAACCCTAACCCTGCCAAGTGCACCATATTGAGGGTTCAGGGTAACGGCAAATGATTTTATGTTAAAAAACCTCCTTCAAAAAACGACCACATGTACCTTGTCAATGCGATAAACCTCGCTACAAGTTGCATTGCAGATTTCAGGTCATCAACTTCAAATTCAGCTACCGTACATGGTGACCAACAACTAAGGGGGCCTGATGCATCACCGCTGAACCCTACACCTTAACGGCAATAAAACAGGGAGGCCTGATGCATCAAGCCTTCCTGCCTTGGCCACCACACCCATGCGGTTTCCATGCACCTCCCATGACGTGCTGCCCATGCACCCATGCCGTTTCCATGCAGCTATCATTTCATGCTGCCCATGCAACCATGCGGTTTCCATGCAGCTCCCACGACATGCTGTCCATGCAGTCATGCACCCATGCGGTTTTCATGCAGCTCCCACGACATGCTGCCCATGCACCCAATGCGGTTTCCATGCAGCTCCCATGACACGCTGCCCATGCACCCATGCAGTTTTCATGCAGCTCCCACGACATGCTGTCCATGCAGTCATGCACCCATGCGATTTTCATGCAGCTCCCACGACATGCTGCCCATGCAGTCATGCACCCATGCGGTTTTCATGCAGCTCCCACGACATACTGCCCATGCATCCATGCAGTTCCCATGCACCTCCCCTGACATCCTGCCCATACACCCATGCGGTTTCCACGCAGCTCTTATGACATGCTGCCCATTCACCCATGCGGCTTCCACGCAGCTCCCATGACATCCTGCCCATGCACCCATGTAGCTACCATGCAGCTCCCACGACATGCTGCCCATGCACCCATGCGGTTTCTACACAGCTACTATGACATACTGCCCATGCACCCATGCGGCTTCCACGCAGCTCCAATGACATCCTGCCCATGCACCCATGCGGTCCCCATGCAGCTCCCATGACATACTGCCCATGCGCCCATGCGTTGCTGCCTCACCTGTCTCAGGCTCATCACCCCTCCCTGGGAAGGACGCAGGCCTGTGTACACCTCCCACAGCAGGACACCAAACGCGTACACCTGCAAGCGGAATAAACTAGGTATAAACTACAAACCGGTTGGGGGGTAGGCACAGACGATATACGTACCAATTCTGGGGTAAGAACAAATGAGGTATACGATATACGGTATGTACCGGTACTGGGGTAAGGCATGTTTATTTAATTATTATTTATCTATTGGACGCCTGGCGGGGCCGTAAGCGGTCTACCGCACACTAACAGGAACACTACCAAGCTTGCAGTAGGTTATGGGTTTAGGGATTCCTGCCCAGGGTTTTTGATATGGTCGCCCCTGCAGTAGGCCCTTCAGCGCTAAAGTTAAGTCGGCAGGAGGGTCGGCTGAAGCCGCGCTCCTTCAGCCGCCTTGTTTCAGCGCTGTTTTTTGTGGGGCAGTTTTTGTAAGCAAGACAGAAAACGACGCCCCGCAGGAACGTGAGGATTTAGGAAACAGTCTGACAGAAACACGAGCAGCTCTTTTGTTTCCCCCTGCTAGCCTCAGGCGACTCACGTCAGCGGCCTGGCTCTGTGGACCGGCCATCATGATCTCTGGGGCCATGTGAGTCAATGTTCCCTGCAAGGGCCAACGAGGGATGAAAATAAATGCAAGCAATTTGGGGCCATGCGATTTTTAGTTTAATGTTCCAATATCCCCTGCAAGGGCCATGAATGAGATGACGAAATTGAGAATTAAATTGCGATAATGAAATCGGGTATTAAATTGCGATAATGAAATCGGGAATTTAAAACCGGTGCCATACATTTGTATTGCCATCCTGCACTCCTAGCATACCGTTATATCACTATTTCATCAGCCCCGCAGGGTTTTTCCCGTTGTTTGTTGGCAATTTATTTATAATCAGCGCAGCCTAGGGTATCGCGCACCCCTTGGATTGTAAAAATGACCATTAATTCATTACTGGTGATCCCCGCAGGAATTTTAATTGTTTATTAAGCCACCAGGTGCGCATGTCGTGGCGTAATTTTGTGACATACCGATATTGATCTGTTAATCTTCCTTGGTGCATTTTGAACTGCTTGCAATAAAAATAATAGCGGCATCGTAAAACGATGTACTCAGATCTGCTGTGGGAACCCAGGGTGTGAACCTGCCGTACTGGCGCACACCCCCTCCCTTGACCGCCTTATTATTACACGCCTCAAGTCGCGGTATGATGATGATAAAAGAGCATGGCCTCCTCCGTTTTCAATGCTGGGCGGAGCAGGGTGGTGTGGTGTGGGGAGGGGCAGGGGGAGGGGCAGGGGGAGGAGTGGGGAAGGGGAGGTGGGGGGGGGGAGGTAGGGGAGAGGGGGGTTGACGTCATGTTTTTTGCGAACTTGGAGCTACAAACGGCACGAGTTCTGCAGAACGTTGATTTCGTTTTGTATGTTAAGCAGGCCCTCCCACCCTTCATGTAAGTCTCGTATGAAAGTGCATTACGATAGCGGTACAACAACAACAATACTGGCCTTGGGTGCATCTGCTGTTCTTGTCACAAAGTGAACACATGCACCCACAGCCTTTAGCATAAGGGCCAGGCAGGGCAAACCGGGGGGCAGAGGCATCAGACAGGATAACCTAAAACATAACTAGAAGGCCTAGGGGGGGAAGTGCTCTCTCAACTCACTCTAACCGAAGTCTCCTTTTCTGCCGCTCCGAGACCCGTGCCCCCCCTGACGCTCAGCCCCATGTCGCCCAGCTTAGCCACGTAGTGCCGAGCTGTACCGCCTTGTTCGTGCGCGACCAACTTCTTCAACAAAACGTTGCCGCTCTGCAAGCATCGGAGTGCAATGCGTGCTGCTAACTGTATTTTCAAATTTGAATTTGAATTTTAAACGTTGCATGCATGCATCCAATGTATGCTGATAAGTTTAACTTCAAATTTAAAATTTAAACGTTGCCGCTCAGCATGCATCCAAGTACAATGCGTGCTGCAAATTTCAACTTGCTTCTGCTGCACTTCAGCTAGAACTCAGTTACATCATATAGGCACCTGTGGCCGGGCGAACCTGGTGCAGCAAGCAGGGATTCGCTAAGTGGTCACTGGTTACGAGTCGTTAACCAAACAATTATTTCGGCGAAGCCAAGGTTCAGTTGTGCAGTGACGGAAAACGGCGAAATCAATCAGGATCCGTACGTTCGGCGCGGATGTGGCTTCGGCCCAGGCTGCGCTGCTTCCTTAACTCTCACGCTCCTCACGGGGCGTAGCTTTCTTTCTTTCTTCTTTGCCTACGTCCGCATCCGTGTTTGGTACTGAGGGCAGAATAATATAATAACGCCACTGCATGCCTGAGGAAACGCTATTCGAATCAGGGTTTAGGGCTCAGGGTTTAGGAAATTAAACCAACATCAGGACATGACGAATTGATTCCACCCTCATGTTGGCACCTCAGTAGGCACCTCATACATTTAGCGTGTCGGGTTCAACTTGAAGGTTAAAGGCTTGAACACCATTCCTTAAACTCCACGCCCAAATAGGGCGTCGCTTTCTTTCTTTCTTTCTTTCTCAACACCATGCGTGTGCCATCCGTGCATACCACACATACTTCACACCCCGAGTGCGTGTACCGCAAATGGAAATAACACATCATGTGTCGGCACCGCACAAAAACATTCCGCACCTGTTGTGTGTGTACCGCACGCAGGTGTACCGCACCCTGAGTGTGCGCACCATACGGCATGTTACGTGTGTGTACCGCACACATATGTACCGCACCCAGATGTACTGCACCCATTTTGTACCGCACCTTGAGGTCTGAGTGTAGCACGTGGTTGCTGTGGAGGTGCACCATGGCCCGAGCAACCTCCACGGCAGTTTCCAGGACATGGAGGAAATTGAGGCTGCCATCTGAAAGGGGTGGTGGGTAGTGAGCATTCAGGGGTTAAGGGTTCCTGCCTTAAGGCAGGCAGGGTTTAAGGGTAAACTAGGGTTTAAGTGTTTAAGTGTTTAAGTGTTGACGGGTGAACAAGGGTTTAAGGTTTCCCGCCCTTTAAGGCGGGCAGGGAAATGGATTTAGAGGATCGAATTGATGCCATCGATGCCCATGCCAGGGCGGTGTCCAGGACAGGGAGGAAGTTCAGGCTTCCATCTGCAAGGGGTGGGGAGTGGGTGCCGGGGGTTCAAGGTCTACGCCCTCTTAAGCGGGCAGGTTTTAGGATTAGGTGGCAGGGTTCACACATTCGTCCCCAGGGCGGTGTCCAGGGCAGGGAGGAAGTCGAGGCTGCCATCTGCAAGGGGTGGGGAATGGGCATTGGGGGTTCAAAGTTCAACACCTTCTTAAGCGGGCGGTGTAAAATATATATATAGGGGGTAGGGTTAACACCTAAGCCCCAGGCGATAACTAGGAGGTGGGAGAAGGTGAGGCTGCCATCTGCAAGATTTTGAGTAATTGCCCGGGGTTCAGGTTTCAGCGCTTTTTAAGCGGGCGGTGTACGATATTTAGGGTTTAGGGTAGGTCGAGGCTGCCATCTGCAAGGCATGAGTCATGGGTGCCGGGGGTTCAGGGTTAACGCCATGCGGGCATGGTTTAGGATTCAGGAGGCAGGGATGACACCCTTTGGGCCATTGTGGAGACAGTTGAGGCGGCCACCTGCAAGGGCTGGGGAGTGGACGAGGATGGGAAGCTGAGGTTTCGTCTGGTATATCAGGCAGCAGTAGGAGGAAGACCAAAAGCAGGTAAAGGAAGGAGGACAAGCTACTCCAGGGGGCAAAGGCAGGAGGAGGACAAGCTGCTCCAAAGGGTAAAGGAAGAAGGAGGACAAGCTGTTCCAACGGGCAATGGCAAGAGGACATGCTGGGTTATTCCTTTTTGGTTTAACGTGCTCTCCCGGTTCTCTCCGCCTGTCCATTTCGAAAAAGGCTAGGGTTGGTCGCGTTGAATCTGTAGCACAAACCTTGGTGGCATTGGCAGGCGGTAGAGTGGCAGGCGGTAGAGTGGCAGGCGGCAGAGCGAGCAGAGTGACAGGCGGCAGAGTGGCAGGTGGCGGATTGGCAGGCGGCAAAATGGGCAGATTGGGCAATTTGGCAGGCGGCAGAGTGGGCAGATTGGCAGACAGCAGGCGGCAAAGTGGCCTGAGTGGGCGGAGTGACAGGGGGCCAAGCTGTTCCAGCCGACTGCAGCAAAAGCAGGATAGTAAGCGTGCCCTGACCCAAGCACCTAGTAGAATGAACATTCCCTGGTTGAGTCTTTCGCGGAAACCCTAACCCCCCGGCTGACGACGAGGGCCACATGCGCACCCGGGCTTTTTTTCGTGTTTGCGTCTCAGGATTTTTAGGGTTGGGCGGCCGACCCGGCCGTTCTCACACATTGTAAAGTTCTAGCAATAGAAAAAAACCCTGATCCAATCACCTAACAGAATGAACATGCCTTGGTCGAGCCCTTCGCGGAGGGTGCCCAACTCGCAGAGCTCCATCACAATCAACAGCACCTGCACAGCAGCAAAAAGCAACATGAGCAGTTGCATTACTAGTTGTGGCATCATCTGCCGAGGCAGCATCAGCAGTTGTGATAGCAACAACAGAGGTAGCAGCAGCAGCAGCATTTGTGACGGTAGCAGCAGGAGCAGCAGCAGTGGCAGCAGTTGTGGTAGCAGCACAAGCAGATGATATATCATCAGCAGCAGCAACAACAGCAGATGAGGCATCATTAGCAGCATGGCAGCAGCAGCAGTGGTAGCAGTTGCGGTAGCAGCAGCAATAGCAACACAGGCTACAGGTGAGTTTATGGCTTGTTTGCATACCCCCAATTTTGCAGGTTTGCGTACAAAGATCGTGTATTATGGCTTACAACATTGGTTACTAAAACAAAACTAGAAACTACACAAATTCTCAGAGCATGAGCAAGCAGGCTTCAGCTTCTGGCAGAAGCCATGAGTCCAGCCTAGGAGCTGTCAGAAGCTGCTACCGAGAAGCTGCCAAATGCTGCTACCGAGAAGGCAAGAAGCTGTCAAGAAGCTAGGGAGGTGCAGCACTCACGCGTACAGCCAAGGTGCCAAAGTTTTGCAGTTGACAAAAACACAATGTTAATAAATGCATTTACGTGCAAACAGATTATATTCTACCCCTTAAAGTCTTCAGAGTGTTTGGCGTGCAGGATGATACGACCGATAACAAAACCAGCTTTTCTATCTCTCTCCCACTCTTCAGAGCTCTTTCGTGGCAAAACACGCAGGGAGTGACAGAGTGTCATTTCAGGGGGGCCAGACGGAATACATGGCTACCTCAAACATCAGGATGATAGTACCGGCAAAAACATGGTGAAATGATACTACCGTACCGGCAAAAACATGGTGTCATGATACTACCGTACCGGCAGAAGCACGTATTTTTCTGTTTTAAAGCCTGGAAGCTTAGTGGCTGCACGCAGGGAGCGACAGGAGTCTATTAGAGGGGCCAGACCGCCCAGAGGGAACACAGGGCTGTCTCAAACATCTGCGGGCACATCAAGGTTTTGAGGAAATTTAAAAAAGTGTGCACATTTTCGTCCAAACTGCCGGTCACTTTTTGACCCCCTGGCCGGCCTTACAAAAACAACCTTCCCTGACCCCCGGCCTTTCCCTGGCACAACCCAGGGGCCAGCAAAACAGGGAAGGTGCCCTGTCACAGCCGAGTGCATCCACCTTGGATTCGCCATTTCGCCCCAAAGATTACAAGGAATGAACAATGGTGGGACATGGGTTGAACAAAGGTTGAATCGAGTGTGAGCAAAGGTTACCCAAAAGTTGAAAACGAAGTGTGAATTTAACAAGGGTAACCCAAAGGTTGGATCCAGTGTGAATACATATTTCACAACAGCACTGTCCGACCCTGGCTGCACCTGGACTGTTTCGAGAGATGCCACGCTGTTGCCTTGGACACCCCCAGCGGCCTCCCGGCCAGCCTCTTCTCTGCCTGCTGCCTCTCGACCAGCTTTATTTTCGCCCGATGCCTCCCGGCCAGTCTCATCGCTGCCCGATGCCTCTCGACCAGCTTCATTCTTGCCCGATGCCTCCATCACCGATACATCCTTGACTGGCGCATCTCTGTCTCGTTCAACTTTGCCCGATGCCTCTCTGTCAACTCCTTCTCTGATGGATGCCTCCTTGCCAGTATCATCCCTACCCAATGCCTCTCTGCCAGCAGAATCTCCCTCAGCTGCCTCTCTGCTCGACACCTCCTCTACTGATGCATCTCTGTCTCCTGCATGTTTGCCTGATGCTTCTCTGCCAGCTATACGCTTGACGTATGCCTCTCTGTCAGTTGCATCTCTGCCTCCTGCATCATTGCCCGGACCTTCCCTGCCGGCTGCCTCCTTGCCGGCTGCCATGACGACTTCATCTCTGCCAGTCGCTTGTTTGCCTACTGCCTCCCTGCCGGCTGCCTCTCTGTCAGCTGCCATGACAACTTCATCTCTTCCAGCTGCATGTCTGCCCGCTGCCTCCCTGCCAGCTGCCCCCTGGCCTGCTGCATCGTTGTCCGGACCCTCCCTGCCAGCTGCCCCCTGGCCTGCTGCCATGACGACTTCATCTCTGCCAGTCGCTTGTTTGCCTACTGCCTCCCGGCCGGCTGCCACTACGGCATCCTGCCTGCATCAGTCATTGTGGGAGTGTCACACGAGTGATTGTGGGAGTGTCACACGAGTGATTGTGGGAGTGTCACAAGAGTGATTGTGGGAGTGTCACAAGAGTGATTGTGGGAGTGTCACACGAGTGATTGTGGGAGTGTCACACGAGTGATTGTGGGAGTGTCACACGAGTGATTGTGGGAGTGTCACACGAGTGATTGTGGGAGTGTCACACGAGTGATTGTGGGAGTGTCACACGAGTGATTGTGGGAGTGTCACAAGAGTGATTGTGGGAGTGTCACAAGAGTGATTGTGGGAGTGTCACACGAGTGATTGTGGGAGTGTCACACGAGTGATTGTGGGAGTGTCACAAGAGTGATTGTGGGAGTGTCACACGAGTGATTGTGGGAGTGTCACACGAGTGATTGTGGGAGTGTCACAAGAGTGATTGTGGGAGTGTCACAAGAGTGATTGTGGGAGTGTCACACGAGTGATTGTGGGAGTGTCACACGAGTGATTGTGGGATTGTCACACGAGTGATTGTGGGAGTGTCACACGAGTGATTGTGGGAGTGTCACACGAGTGATTGTGGGAGTGTCACACGAGTGATTGTGGGAGTGTCACAAGAGTGATTGTGGGAGTGTCACACGAGTGATTGTGGGAGTGTCACACGAGTGATTGTGGGAGTGTCACACGAGTGATTGTGGGAGTGTCACAAGAGTGATTGTGGGAGTGTCACACGAGTGATTGTGGGAGTGTCACAAGAGTGATTGTGGGAGTGTCACAAGAGTGATTGTGGGAGTGTCACAAGAGTGATTGTGGGAGTGTCACAAGAGTGATTGTGGGAGTGTCACACGAGTGATTGTGGGAGTGTCACACGAGTAATTGTGGGAGTGTCAAACGAGTGATTTTGGGAGTGTCACAAGAGTGAGCAAATGTGCTGGCAAGTGCTCCTATTTGACGGCACAAGGTTCGACTCGTTCCGGAAAACGAGACCGATGAAATGGTACCTTCCGATCGAATACAGTGCAAAAACACAATGAAAAATAAACGAAACAAGCGAGGGGAAGATTTCAGAATCGGGGAAATTTGAACGGCTACCGCGGATTTCCTAATCAAGATGAAGGTCCTGAAATCGCTCCCCCAGTGTCCACCTCGCCTCATGGTCCTCAACCTCCCTCAGGCCCAAGTCCTGTCTGACAGCTCCCATTTTGTCAATATTCTTTCTCTTGGCTCCTCCAATGTGTGTCCTCTTTTTCACACCTTCTGGTTTCCACATTCCTGCCCTATCCCATCAGTCCTGTCTGACAGCTCCCATTTTGTCAATATCCTCCTGCTTGGCTCCTCCAATGTGTGTCCTCGTTTCCACACCTTCTGACAGCAAAATTCTCCCCCCATTTCACCAGGCCTGTCAGACCGCTCCCACTTTATCCATATTCCCATTCTTGACTTCTCCAATGTGTGTCCTCTTTTACACACCTTCTGGTGTCCAAATTCCTCCCCCATTCCATCAGGCCTGTCGGACAGCTCCCATTTATCCATATACTCCTCCTTGGCTCCTCCTTGGCTCCTCCGGTGTATATCCGGATGTCCTCTTTTCCACTTCTATCCCCGTCTTCACTTCTCTTGGCATATCTCAATCTGTTGTTCATACTTCTCCGTGCCTTGCTTGTCTATCCTGTCACCAGCGTTGTCCGCGTCCTTCTTTGTTTACATCGTCGCCTTGAACACGCCCCTTCCCACATTGGCTCCCATTTCTCACCTGTTCCTGCCTTTCTTTTGCTCACACTTTACAAGGTGTGAGGCCAGCCGCCCAACCCTGGAAACCTGAGACGCTAACACGAAGAAACAGCCCGGGTGCGCATGTGGCCCTCATCGGCGGCTGAGAAAAGGCGAGCAGGAACAGGAAAGGCACACAATCAACAAGCACTCACACGGCCGCACTAACTCATCAGTGATTATTTTAGCACGCTTCAGCTACAATTCAGCTACCCCATGGCCTTGGGCCATGGTAGCCTGGTGCAGCAAGCCCTACTGCCGGAAGGTTTGGTCCCGATAGTCCCGATCGGCCCAGGAATGGCCGCCCGGCGGCCACCTAAAGGTGCTCTGGTACGCACTAAAATAAACACTGTAACTCATGCCTGCCATCCTCCTTAATTACCAATCAGGTATTCCTGATGTGCTTCTTTAAAATCCATGTCTTTCTGGCATTTGTATATTTCTCTTAACCTTCAAAAACAATGACGTAGTGTGACCATAACTACTGCATACCTTGCATACCGACAGATTTGACGATGCTATTAATTAATCATTGTTGGGGTGCGCGGAGTTGATCCGCGATAGAATAATAAGTAACAACTACTGCGCGAAGTAGTGTTTCCGGCACGAAATATCAAAAACATCCAGCTGCGTGTTCGCGGTGTAGGGTATTTTTTTACTGCGCAACGAATTTAATATTTAGGAGCGCAGGCCCTATCCTGTTTTACGAGACGCTTTTAGTTGAGCATACCGGAACCGCACTTCATTGCTCTTGTTCCGCCCCTACGAATCTGTGTCGCTGTAGTGTGAATCGGTGTGAAACCCGGAATGAACCCAATATCCCACACTCGGCATCGACCGCCTAGTACCGGTACATTAGACTCGTATGCTGTCCGGCCACATTGTTCGAGTTGTGCGTCTCATTCCTGACGCTTGGAAAACGAGTGCCCCAACTGGGACTTGCACCCAGGTCATCTGCATGGGAAGCAGATATTCTGCTACTAAACTATTGGGGCGAGGTGGCGAATGTGCTGTTCTTCAAAGGAGACTTCAAAACAACTTCTACAGGCTCCTTGGTCTCTCCCCAGGTTTGTCTACCTGGGGGTGGAGGTGGGGGGTGGGGGGCTGTGAGGTGGGAGGTGGCAGCAGGTTCAATCTCTCCAGATCTAGCAGCATAACAACGGCTGATCAGCGGTCGACCCCCGTTGTTATAAATATCAAATGTGTGTGTGGGCATTAGGTCTCTGCCTTAACGGTGCAAGTTTGAGAGGCAGGCTAGTTCTATTTCCCTTTCCTCGAGTGGGGCGCTCTCTAGTCTCGGCGGTCGGCCACCGTTGTAATCAAAATCATAGTCGAATTTTTAAAACAAAAAGACGAAGTGCGGTACATGCAAGGGGAGACAGGAGGGGGGGGGGGGCAGAATAAAACAGGGACCCCAAAAAGCTGAGGCCACTGTTCAAGCTCGTCGGATACCTTCATGCGCGAACATGCACATTATCTAGGCTAATGTAATAGTAGTTGTTTGAGTGGTTTAGTGAGTACTACTATCAGCTACAATTCAGCTACACTGTGGCCCCCGGCCACTGGCCCCTGGTGCGGCCAGCCCTGCAGGAGGCCAATCCAGGTTTGATGGGAATCGGCCCAAGGGTGGCAGCGGGGCGGCCCAGCAAAGGTGGTCCGGTACCCACTAAAATAAACACACTGCAGGTGAATGGCGGAATTCAGTGCCCAACCGTGTTTTTATAGTGCATGCCAAAGCACCTTTGGGTTCCGCCGGGCGGCCATTACTGGGTCAATGGGGACCAAACCTTGAACGGCCTATGGCCGGTGGCCCTAGCATGAGGGCTTGCTGCACCAGGGCCCCACGGCCGTTTGCCGTGATGTAGCTGAGTTGCAGCTGAATAATTGCTGGTGGCCAAACGGTAGCTTTGGCCAAGATGGCAGCTTCCTCATTCCACATCTTAGGAAATATTCATTTACTTACCGGTATTCAGGATAAAATTAGCCGAGCGAAGTTACGGTACCCACCTGCTGAATGCATACGTGTATGTTGCGACGATGTTTGGATGGTGCAGCGAGCAGCTGAGCTCGGCCTCTGCCAACGCCTGCGGAGGGCGGGAGGAAAACAACATACCATAATGTTGGGATGGTGCAGGGGGCAGCTGAGCTCGGCCGCTTACGCGAGGCCTTACCCTCCCACCCCAGCTCAGTAGCAGTGTTTACTTAAGTGTGCCTCAGCTACATTGCAGCGACATTTCAGCAACAACACAGCCTACGGCTGTGCAGGCCTGATTCAGCAAGCCCTGCTGCTCGGGCCACCATCCGCCAGCCAGTCCAGGTTTGATCACCATCGGCCCAATGGTGGCTGTCCGGAAGTCCCCCAAAGGTGGTCTGGTGCGCACTAAAATAAACACGGCCGTACCTAGGTTTGTTGACCTTCTGAGTCAGAAGGTCAACAAAAGCAGGTACTGAGCCCCGCCTGAGTCCCGAGTGAGGTCAAAGTTTGACCAACCAAAAGATGCAGGCCCAAGCAGCATGGCTACTTCCATGTGGACCTCCAGCCAGGGGCCAGGAGGTAGGTGTCATGTAGCTGAAGTGATGAGGTAGCTGATCTACTGAGGTAGCTGAACTATTGCATAACTAGAAAAAAGGGGCTGCATTTCTCTTTTTGTTCAAAGTTGGAGGGCCACAAACGGGGCATCAGAGTGAACCCCCTGGGGGGTCAGGGTTCAGGGTACAGTAGATTCGAATTGTATCCCCTTACAAGTAAAGTTGCCTTGGGGTGAGGGACTTGATAAAAACTTACAATTGCCTGTCAACGCCAGTTTCAGTCGGATATCAACGGCTTTTGTCAATTTGTGTGCCGAGGGATGTATTAAATGAACAATTTATTCATACCCGAGGGAAGGCAATTCAAATTCATGGCATTGTAATTACCCTCCGCGGCTGCCTCAGCATTTCCACTTTTGTGTAACCAGCACCGCAACAAACCCCGCTACCGTAGACGCTCATTGCCTCTGCAAGAAAATCATGTTGTTTTGCCGTCGCGCCTCATGAAAACCCCAACTTCGGCGGAAAACGCCACATTTGGGACATCAAAAAAGTTCTCTCCAGTATTTCACGTCTGCGCAGGCAGAACAAGTCTACAGTGCCTCTCAACTTTCCATTTATTTTCCTCACACACAGCAGCTGCCTCACACTTAACCTGCTGCGGCCTCAAAATTCCCCGTTCCCTCCTCCAACTGCTGCGCCCTCGCCATTTCTGTTTCTGCCCACCGCTGCTGCGGTGCTGCCTTCAAATCCCCTGCTTCGTTCCAAACTGCTTCGCCCTCGCCATTTCCTGTTTCTGCTCACCGTTGCTGCGGTGCTGCCTTAAAATCCCCTGCTTCGTTCCAAACTGCTTCGCCCTCGCCATTTTCCGTTTCTGCCCACCGCTGCTGCGGTGCTGCCTTCAAATCCCCTGCTTTGTTCCAAACTGCTTCGCCCTCGCCATTTTCCGTTTCTGCCCACCGCTGCTGCGGAGCTGCCTTAAAATCCCCTGCTTCGTTCCAAACTGCTTCGCCCTCGCCATTTTCCGTTTCTGCCCAGCGCTGCTGCGGAGCTGCCTTCAAATCCCCTGCTTCGTTCCAAACTGCTTCACCCTCGCCATTTTCTGTTTCTGTTCACTGCTGCTGCGGAGCTGCCTCGAAATCCCCTGCTTCGTTCCAAACTGCTTCACCCTCGCCGTTTTCTGTTTCTGCCCACCGCTGCTGCGGAGCTGCCTCAAAATCCCCTGCTTCATTCCAAACTGCTTCACCCTCGCCATTTTCCGTTTCTGCCCACCGCTGCTGCGGAGCTGCCTCGAAATCCCCAGCTAGGTCCTCTTACTGCTTAACCCAGTAATTTGAAGGCAGAAGTGGTGGGCAGCAACGGAAAACGGCCCTCGCCATTTCCGTTTCGGCCCACCATCACTTCCTTCAAATGACTGGTTTCCTCCTCCAAGGCTCCAACTGCGGCAGCCTCCCCATTTTCCCGTTATTTTGCCCATTGCTACTGCCTCAAAATCCTTGGTTTCCCTCTTCCAAAGGCTACACCCTCAGAATTGTTTATCTTTACCCAATGCTGCACCCTCACATTTTTTAGTGTCTACCCAATGCTGCTGCCTCAAAAGTGGGTTCTCTTGTTTCCCCTCTTGTGGAGCATACCTGACCCTACATTATCACAGTCTCCTGTTTTAATGATAACCCACCGCTGCTACCTGACTATTCTTCATTATCACCAACCCCTGCTACCTCACTCTTTTTCATTTGTATTCAACGCTGCACCCTCACAATTCTTTATTCTTACCGGATGCTGCTGCCTCAACATTTTCTATTGTCTCCCCTCTTGTGGAGCGGACTGGACCCTACATCACAACAGCCTCCTGCACTTTCTTTCACTTATATAACCCACCGCTGCTACCTTACTATTTTCCGTTTTAATCCAACGCTGCATACCGGTAGTCACATTTTGTCGTCTTTACCACAATGTTTTAAGTTGTGTCCCCTGTGGACCAGACCCTGCATCAACAGTCTGTCAGTCTCCTCATATTTCTTTCAATTACAACCCACCGCTGCTACCTCACCATTTTATATTTCAATCCACCACTGCTGCCACCGGCACCACACCTTTTCTATTTGAACCCACCAGGCTGCTGCCTCACCATTTTCCATTTTCACCCACCGCTGCATCTCGGCTGCATCCTCATATTTTTTCATTTCAATCCACCACTGCTGCCACCGGGACCGCACCCTTTCCATTTCAACCCACCGCTGCTGCCTCATCACTTTCCTTTTTAACCCACCGCTGCATCTCAGCTGCATCCTAATATTTTCCATTTCAACCCATCGCTGCTGCCTCACCGTTTTCCATTTCAACCCACCGCTGCTGCCTCACCAATTTCATTTTCACCCACTGCTGCATCTCGATCGCATTCTAACATCTTTTCGCACCGACACCGCACCCTTTCAATTTCAACCCACCGCTGCTGCCTCACCATTTTCCGCTGCCGCTCTGTGTCCATTGGAATGGTCTTGACAGCCACATCCCTCCCATTCCAGCATCCTCGGTACACAGTCCCAAACTGGCAGGCAAAAGCAGACACAACAAACGGCAATCAAAGCACACCGTGACTGAGGGTCAAGCTCTTCGGGGAAGGGGGCACGCTCTCCGGTCAGTGATCTACTTTGTGGCGATGGATCGCCCTTTGGCGAATAATGGGGCGATTTAATGTTAATTGAAGAAGGCAAATTGACACGCTTATCGCCACCACCGAAATACAAACTGCCGGAGTGGAGTCCCGGAGCAGGACTTTGGGGGATAAGGGTCAAGCCCCGAAAACAAGAACTAGTCATCCCAAACAAGTGTTCCCAAACTTTAGTGGTGCTCAACCCGGTGCAGCAAACAGAACTTCAGGCAGATGGTGACGGGGGTGTCAAGCACTCCTGCAGAGGGGTCGAGCTCCCAGGCAGGGCTTCTGAAAATCAAGCTCCCGAGCAAGGGTTGCAAGGATTCACGCCCATCAGTGATTCCTTTTCTATCTACGAGTCCACCTTCGGCAGGCCGCCCTGCGGTCCCTAGAGGTCCAATTGGGAGAAAACCTGGGCCGGCCTACAGCTGGTGGCCAAAGCAGCATGGCTAGCCTCACACGGGGCCTCTTGCCAGAGGCCAGAGTGTAGCTGACATGTAGCTGAATCAAGAAAAATTAACACTGACGCTTGCGGTATGCCGAATGGCCATGCTGCATGGCGGTATGCTGAATGGCCATGCTGCATGGCGGTACGCTGAATGGCCATGCTGCATGGCGGTATGCTGATTGGCTATGCTGCATGGCGGTACGCTGAATGGACATGCTGCATGGCGGTATGCTGAATGGCCATACTGCGGGATGCTGAATGGCCATACTGCATGGTGGTATGCCGAATGGCTATGCTGCATGGCGGTACGCTGAATGGACATGCTGTATGGCGGTATGCTGAATGGCCATGCTGCATTGCGGTATGCTGAAAAGCCATGCTGCATGGCGGTACGCTGAATGGCAATGCTGCATGGCGGCATGCTGAATGGCCATGCTGCATGGCGGTATGCTGAATGGCCATGCTGCATGGCGGTATGCTGAATGGCCATGCTGCATGGCGGTACTCTGAATGGCCATGCTGCATGGCGGTATGCTGATTGGCTATGCTGCATGGCGGTACGCTGAATGGCCATGCTGCATGGCGGTATGCTGAATGGCCATGCTGCATGGCGGTATGCTGAATAGCCATACTGCATGGTGGTATGCCGAATGGCTATGCTGCATGGCGGAACGCTGAATGGACATGCTGTATGGCGGTATGCTGAATGGCCATGCTGCATGGCGGTATGCTGAAAAGCCATGCTGCATTGCGGTATGCTGAAAAGCCATGCTGCATGGCGGTACGCTGAATGGCAATGCTGCATGGCGGCATGCTGAATGGCAATGCTGCATGGCGGTACGCTGAATGACCATGCTGCATGGCGGTATGCTGAATGGCTATGCTGCATGGCGGTACGCTTAATGGCCATGCTTCACGGCGGACTGCTGAATGGCCATGCTGCATGGCGGTATGCTAAATGCCCATACTGCATGGTGGTATGCCAAATGGCTATGCTGCATGGCGGTATGCTGAATGGCCTTGCTGCATGCTGCATGGAAACTCTGCCCCAGAGGCACACTCAAGGCAGTATTCAGTGATTATGTTGAGATTCCTAGGATTAATGGTTAGTACTGAGAAAACCCCAAAGCGTTCCTCAGACGCGGAACTTTTGACGCCCCCTTATGGTCACAGATTTTCAGGATTGTTTTTGCACTCAGTGACTGCGAATGCACGGCTCGAAGACCGTTAATGTTCGAAACCCTGTGTCAATACGAGTTGTACTCAGTTCTGACTAAAAAATCACTGGTAACATACTGGTACATATTGGATTACTCTGTGGGCCAACCTGCATGTCATCATGGGGTGTGGCATGCTGCAGATGTTGCATGTTGCATGTGATACACTGATATACCATATGTGAATTTGTGGCTCTCAAGCGCATGCATGAATACTCTGTAACCCAACCTGCATGGGGCCTTGCCATGCAGTTGATGCTGCATGTTGAATGTGGTAACGTGGTATGCTGCATGGTAGCTGCGCCTCACAAGCACATGCATGGGTGATCGGTGAGCCCAGCATGTGTGGGGCGTGCGTGGTCATGCAGCTGATGCGACGGGGAACCTTGTCGGGATTCATGTCGTCTCAATATCCAAATCAGGCTCGGTGAGACGCACTAAAATTTACGAGAGAGGTCAATGGAGCGAAATGCCAGACGTGTCCGGCACGCACCTTGCCGCGACCCAACACGCCCAGCAGCGTCAGTTGACCAGACTCAAGGAGGTCCACTGTGTTGAGCTTCATCTGAGATTCGATTTCAAGTTCGTTAGCTGCTGTGGATGCGGTTGGACCCGCAGCGGCGTGGATCCGACATGTGTCCTCCTCCTGGCCCGGGTAGGTCGAGTCTGAGGCAACGTGCGGCCCGCGTCCGCCTCCTTTGGCGCAGCACTGTCCCATCTATCAATTCAAAATCAGCTCGACATAATGCTTGTGCTATTTTGAACACATGGAAACCGGATGGGTGCTGCAGTGACCACTTTGCCCCCTCGCATGTGGCAGCGAGGTAGGGGTCGCGACGCGACCAGGGTTTCCATATCTGGAGTTGTTGCTGTCGACGTTGTTATATCACTGGCGTCTTCGAGGCACATGAGACAGCGGAATAGTGGAAGGACGCTTGTCTGCGGCTTGGCCGATGTCGACAAAATCACGTCGCCTGCCTGCTGCAGCGTCCTCCTTCAAAAACACGGACAAGCGGTTAAGAGGCGGTTGCCATGTTCAACCGTCCGCGTCCGAAGTAACATTTTTAACTGGTTACCTGCCACTATCGTGCAGGATGCCCAAGCTAGTGAGGAAGATGGGCTGACCATAGTTGAGGCCTTATATTACATGGGCTGGGGAGATCTACGAGATCCTTCCCTTTATTTGCTGTTCAGCTTTTCATCTATTTTGGTGGGAGGATATTCAGGGGAATATTTCCACCCGCTCAGGATGTGGGCCCCCCAGTCCTGAGAGAGAAAAACGTGCACATCACCGAGGAGGGAAATATGTCGGGAAGAGAGAGATTCGCCATGACCCTCAGGCTCACCACTGGCCCCCCTATAACTGTAGTAAGTTGAGCTTGTTGAAGCCAGGCTAGTGTCTTCAGGGGCAGCCAGTCAGGAGATAGGGTTTGCTCGACCTTTGTGTTGTGGTCGATGTTGTTTGGAAGGTGTCGAACACGCGTTCCTTTCGTTATTCATGTGCCTTCTCCCTTAAGTTTCCTAGCATAATTTGTGTTTTTCGTCGTGTCTGGCCGAGCTTTATTTAGGTGTGACGTCATTGACACCTATACTAGGGCCGGCTCTAAATCAGGAAATAGGGTGGAATAAACTCAGGAAAGGGCACCAGGGCCTAATGGACAGCACAGGGTCTGGGACTCTGCATTTTCCCATTCTTTGATTTCAGCTTCAGAACATAGGCTTGGGCGGCAAGCCTCACACCTTGTCGAAAGAAAAAGAAAAATGGCATACAGTTTGATACGGTACAGGGGTTTGATAGATTTCCGCTTGTTTATGATGTTTAACCTCGCATCCCTGCTTAAAGCTTGGCCACGTCGGCAAACATTAAGTCGGCAAACATAAATCCAGCAAAAGGTTAAGGGAGAAGGCGCAATAGGAAGGAAAGGAAAGCAAGTTCACCTTCCGCCTGTGATTTGTCAATGACATAACACCTCTGGGCCCTGCTCAAAAAAACCTCGGCTGCACAGGCGCACAACTGTTTCGTTGGGATAAAAGAACATTAACTGAAGGTCAGAGGGAAAGAAGGCGAATGAAGAACACAAAGGAGAAAGAAATACCCCCCAAAGAAGGAAAAGGCAGCCCGAAGTATTCTTGCCCTCTCAAGCCTATTCCTCAAGAAGGCAAAGAAAAGGAACAAACTAGGCCTTAACAATGCCTACGAAGTCCTCAACTTAAGTCAGAGCCTCCCACCCAAGCCTGCCCCGGTACAAATGTTGAAAATCTGTGGCGCCCTCCAGGGGGCCTGTCCAACCTCTGTCCCTAAGTCTGTCCTTCACGCTAGGGCACTGGAAGCAGACATGCAGCGCATCCTCCACATGCTCGCCATCTCCCCTTGCCCAACACCGCTGACAGCATCGTGTCTCACGTTGTTGACCGCTCCGCCGTCCTCTCGTGTCAGCCGTGCTAACCGCACCGAGCCGCACCTGTAAGTTCGTGCGCACACAAGCGCACGCCCTATTGCTGGCCGTGTGGCTCCTAGCTTGCGCCTACGCGGCGCCCGCCGTAGGTTGGACCCAAGCGCGGTTGGCGTCCGCAGACCTGTGCTCGGTGGCCGGGTCCCTGGGGTCTCCTCTGCCAGTTGTTGTTGTTACAAAGTTGACGCAACCACCCACAGCCAGTCGCCTGAAGCTGCACATGCTGGCTGGCTGCGTCCACTAAGTCAAAAAGGCTCGGCCGCGTGGGCGCCTAAGTAAAAGGGGCAGATAAAAGGAAAAAGGGTAAAACGTGAAGGGACAGACAAAAGGCTGGAAAAAGGCAAAGGATGTTCCAGTCTCTGAGAAGTTCTACGCCTCAACGACTTCTACCACGTCTTCCACAAAAGCCAGGGCATCCCACCAAGCTTGCCCCAGCCGGTACAACTCCAGAGGTGTAATAACTAACGCCATTAAGTGATATTAGTTGATCTGGTGGGGTAACGGGAAGGGAAGTGGGACAGAAAAGGCACATTGACAAGTGAGCAAAAGCAGAACACGTGGAGCAAAACTGATTGACAAGTGTAAGGCACAAGAGCGGACCCCGCTTCGAGAATTACCATACTTATCAGCTTTTGTTTTACCCCTTACTTAGGCGCCCACGCGGCCGAGCCTTTTTTTGAGCAGGGCTCAGAGGTGTAATGAACGTCATTGAATAATCAGCTAGAAAAACATGTGCCTGGGAAGCTAATGCCTACTTCACCTGAAGCATGCGAGCTGCCTGACTGCCAAGGAACCAAGCCCCTTGGACTCACGACTCTCTCATCTGAAGCCCCACTCTTCTGCCGACTCCGTGCATGTGCACTTCTCTTTCCATTCCTCTCTCGGGACCCCTACTACCTTGCAATCCCTTAACACCTGCACCTCGCTCACCCTTTCAATCCCTTAACACCTGCACCTCGCTCACCCTTTCAATCCCTTAACACCTGCACCTCGCTCACCCTTTCAATCCCTTAACACCTGCACCTCGCTCACCCTTTCAATCCCTTAACACCTGCACCTCGCTCACCCTTTCAATCCCTTAACACCTGCACCTCGCTCACCCTTTCAATCCCTTAACACCTGCACCTCGCTCACCCTTTCAATCCCTTAACACCTGCACCTCGCTCACCCTTTCAATCCCTTAAGACCTGCACCTCGCTCACCCTTTCAATCCCTTAACACCTGCACCTCGCTCACCCTTTCAATCCCTTAACACCTGCACCTCGCTCACCCTTTCAATCCCTTAACACCTGCACCTCGCTCACCCTTTCAATCCCTTAAGACCTGCACCTCGCTCACCCTTTCAATCCCTTAACACCTGCACCTCGCTCACCCTTTCAATCCCTTAACACCTGCACCTCGCTCAACCTTTCAATCCCTTAACACCTGCACCTCGCTCACCCTTTCAATCCCTTAACACCTGCACCTCGCTCACCCTTTCAATCCCTTAACACCTGCACCTCGCTCACCCTTTCAATCCCTTAACACCTGCACCTCGCTCACCCTTTCAATCCCTTAAGACCTGCACCTCGCTCACCCTTTCAATCCCTTAACACCTGCACCTCGCTCACCCTTTTCATCATGGCTGCTTACTACTTGCTGACGGTGCAGCTCGGGTGTGGTGTGACATGCAAGCTGCATCGAAAGCGGAGGGGAACGCTTGCATCCTATAACTTCCATTGGGTCCACCACCATTCCTGCATGTACGAACTTTACGGTATCGAATTTCATCAGCCACCGTAATTACCGTAATTTCAAGGCAAATTCAGTTACTTTTACCAGTGAGGGACCGTAATTACGAGCACGGTTCCTGGATTACGGCGCAATTGCACAGCACTGCCAGCAAGGCGTGTACCCAAAAGACCCACACAAGAGTTGGTTACTGGGAGTGGAGCACCGTACTGGGATATATTCCTTCACATTCCATTCAAAATTGAAGGGAATACCTTTGCGAGGGCGGCGCCCCCAACCATAACGGAACAGTCTGGCTTGAGCTGTTCCGTATTTATCGTGCTGTGAAGTTTAGTGTGGAGTTTTTACAGTCCATCAGAGCATCACGTTTAATGCATGGGACATGTGCCCGTAAACCGGTGCATACACTTGAATAAGTTGATACACTAGGACAGAAGCGAAAACCAGTGACCCCCCTGGGCAAGCAACTAGGTCACAACCACGACAGTGGCGTGGGAATGAACCCCAAAGTGCAGAAGATAAGCCCCAGCCATAAAATATGACGTGGGTGTAAAAGAGTTCAATTGAGCACCGCCTAGAGAATTAGGGGGGAGACGGGAGATTTGGCAAAGTTTTGAGATGATTCTCTCTTTTCATCATACACTGAAAGATAAAAGAACCAAATTTCACTCCCATGCTCTGTTAACTCCGCCGCAGTAAATCTCTGTCAATGCAGTCATAGGCCTTCTTAAAATCAATGAAAGCAGCAAATGTCGTTTTTTCTCCGAATGATATTTTTCTATAATGCGATTAAGAATGAAAGCATGATCAGGTGTTCCCCGTCCATGCCAAAAACCTGCCTGGCTGACCATCGGCTCTGAAACCCTGACTTTCTGCCCAAGAATTAAGACGCTGCAATAACACGAGAGAATATAATTTGGATAGGGCAGTTCCAAAGGCAATTCCCCTAAAGTCGTCTTTGATTGCAGGACTGCCCTTTGGCTTGGCGGGTACCGGAACGAGGGCTCCGATGCCCCACTCCTTAGGGTAGCCGTCCGCCAAAACTCTTTTACACAAAAACGTTATTTGCTTTGCCAAAACATACTGTCGTTTCTCTTTACAAACAGCTCCCCTAGGAGTCACAATGACCGCGTGTTTCAAAAACTCCAAAGGGACACCATCAACACCGACCCGCAGACTTTCCATTCATAGTCTTTTCCAAAGCTTTCACAATCTCGGCTTCCGTAAAAACGCAGTTTAGGTGCTCTGCTTGAGAAAGATGAACTTCTGAAGGAAGAGGAAACAAACATGCCCAAATAATCTCATCCCCAGCTTTGTGGCAAGGCACATGCTGCTAAGCTTCAAACAGCTTTTTAAAGTATTCAGTCCAATCCCCCACATCTGTGAGGGGGCTGATCATCCTATTACTGCCATAAGCCGACCAAAAATCTTAGGCTGGCACCTAGGGTTTACGGTGGCACCTTGCTTAGGCTGGCCCTAAACCCTAAATTAGTGCTACCTTGATGGTAAAATCCAGCCAAACCTGTGCCGCATCATGCGGTATCTTACCGTATCGTGCCACTACAGGGACGAGGTGGGGCCACTCGGCTCGTCTAGAATTAAGCTCAGGATGCCTGCTCTATCTTAGGCTCAAAACGGCAGCGGCGGCGTCGGCGGCGGCGGCGCCGGCAACCGAGACTGCAACAACAGCTGGTTGTGGATCCCGGCTGCAGGGGACTGTAGGGCCTGCTTAGAGGGCTGGGCCTCCGACAGGGATAAGGCGGGGACACAGGGCCTGCCCAACGCGCCGCATGCGCCGGATGGGGAGGTTACCTGGGTGTCACATGGCTGCATTGGCCTGCCTGGCACGCCGCTGGTGGGCGGCAGCAGCTGCGGCAACATCATCTGCACCACATCGAAAAAAGGCGCAGCGGGGGAGGGGGGGCTTGGGCAGGAGGCCCAAGGGCATACCGGCGGCGACGGTGCCGCCTTGCAGGCGGCCTGGGGATGCGGTGAGGTGGCTGAGCTGGGTAACTGCCCGTTCAAGTTGCTGAGTAAGCGAGTTGGGCCATGGGGGGATCTCGTGGATGGGGAGGGTGGGCCAGAGAGGCTGGACCGGTCAAGCAGCGGGCAGCCGGAGAGTGTGGCGCGTTGAGGGGGGCCGTACAGGTGGCAGGCCCGCATGGCGCTGGGTTGAGAGCAGGAGGCTGCCGGCCGGCGCGGCATGCAGCCTGGTAGGCTGGTCCTGAAGGTGAAAGAAGGGGGGGGGGGGTAGTAAGAGTTACAGTTCCATGTGCTATCTGGCCATGTCACAATATCACACTGCCACAGATTGCCGAGATCCTAGCAATGTCACGCCCCTTAAATTCTGAATATAAATATTGATGCTGTATACTCAGCTGTACACATGATTTGCCCTCCCTCGTGATTCATGTTGTTGTAAGGGTGGAGGAACATGTCCATACCACTGGTTCATACCATCCATCGCCAACGCCGGTTTTCAGATGGAAATTTGAGATCTGGAGGCTCAGATTTGAATGCGAGGGGAGGGGGATTTTTTCCTAATAAAGGTTTCCCGGGACAGGAGGTGAATTTCAAATTTCTGCTCAGCAGTAGGAGGGAAATTGTTTCCCGACTACAAGTCTGTCACGAGCTTAGCTCCCTTATGCCCCATAACTCCTTTTGTCCCCAAATCCTTCAGGTGTCTGCATCGCTATGCCCAGATCTTGCTCTTTTGAAGACGGCTCTTGCTAGCAGAAGCCAAAACCCTTGAACCTGCACAGACATGGCCTGCCTAGTCCCCGCTTCATCGCACCGGTTCGGCCGTGCCGGCAGGATACGTCCCGCTCCGCTTCCCCACCCCGTCACATCGCCTGGACCTCTGCCAGCAGTGCCCACAGCGCTCGGTCCCATATCCCGCGGATCCAACAGCTGCTGCTGCCAGCCGTACGGCTGGAAAGGGTTCCCGGCGCTGGCGGGGCTGCCCATCCCTTCGACAAGGCAGGTCACTAGGGTTTCTAGTTCATCCGTAATGCGGGGGGTCTTGGCTGTGCAAGCTGCGGGGGGCTTTAGGCCAGCGGGCAGATTCCGCGAACGCAGCGGCAGGGCTGAGGGCTGGGGGGATGGAGAAAATATTTTTTGTTTTAGGGTTTCGTGGCAGAGGGCTGCGTCAACGAAGAAAATGAAAGCTTAGGGTTCAGTGGTTTTAGGGTTAAAGGGCATTGGGTTTAGAGGAACTAGGTTAAGGGGCAGAGGGTATAAGGGCAGAGGGTTTAGGGGCAGTGGGTTAAGGGGTAGTGGGTTTTAGGTGCAGAGGGTTAAGGGGTAGTGGGTTTTAGGTACAGAGGGTTAAGGGGTAGAGGGTTAAGTGGTAGTGGGTTAAGGGGTATAGGGTTAAGGAATAGTGGGTTTGGGGGTAGTGGGTTAAGGGGTAGAGGGTTAAGGGGTAGAGGGTTAAAGGTAGTGGGTTTAGGGGCAGTGGGTTAAGGGGTGGTAGGTTTAGGGACAGTGGGTTTAGGGGTAGTGGGTTTAGGGGCAGAGGGTTCAGGGGGGGTGGGTTCAGGGGTAGTGGGTTCATGGGTAGTGGGTTTAGGGGCAGTGGGTTAATGTATAGTGGGTTTAGGGGCAGTGGGTAAAGGTATAGTGGGTTTAGGGGCAGTGGGTTAAGGTATAGTGGGTTAAGGGGTAGAGGGTTAAGGGGCAGTGGGTTTAGGGGCAGTGGTTTAAGGGATAGAGGGTTTAGGGGTAGAAGGTTAAGGGGTAGAGGGTTAAGGGGTAGTGGGTTTAGGGGTAGTGGGTTTTAGGTGCAGAGGGTTAATGGGTAGCGGGTTTAGGGGTAGTGGGTTTTAGGTGCAGAGGGTTAAGGGGTAGTGGGTTTAGGGGTAGTGGGTTTTAGGTGCAGAGGGAAGGGGTAGTGGGTTTAGGGGCAGAGGGTTAAGGGGTAGTGGGTTTAGGGGTAATGGGTTTTAGGTGCAGAGGGTTAAGGGGTAGTGGGTTTAGGGGTAGTGGGTTTAGGGGTAGTGGGTTTTAGGTGCAGAGGGTTAAGGGGTAGTGGGTTTAGGGGTAGTGGGTTTAGGGGCAGAGGGGTAAGGGGTAGTGGGTTTAGGGGCAGAAGGTTAAGGGGTAGTGGGTTTAGGGGTAGTGGGTTAAGGGGTAGTGGGTTTAGGGGCAGAGGGTTAAGGGGTAGTGGGTTTAGGGGCAGAGGGTTAAGGGGTAGTGGGTTTAGGGGCAGAGGGTTAAGGGGTAGAGGGTTAAGGGGTAGAGGGTTATGGGGCAGAGGGTTAAGGGGTAAAGGGTTAAGGGGTAGAGGGTTTAGGGGTAGTGGGTTTAAGGTGCAGAGGGTTAAGGGGTAGTGGGTTTAGGGGTAGTGGGTTAAGGGGTAGTGGGTTAAGGGGTAGTGGGTTTAGGGGTAGTGGGTTAAGGGGTAGTGGGTTAAGAAGTAGAGGGTTTAGGGGTAGTGGGTTTTAGGTGCCGAGGGTTTAGGGGTAGTGGGTTAAGGGGTAGAGGGTTAAGGGGTAGAGGGTTTAGGGGTAGTGGGTTTTAGGTGCAGAGGGTTAAGGGGTAGTGGGTTTAGGGGTAGTGGGTTAAGGGGTAGTGGGTTAAGGGGTAGAGGGTTTAGGGGTAGTGGGTTTTAGGTGCAGAGGGTTAAGGGGTAGTGGGTTAAGGGGTAGCGGGTTTAGGTGCAGAGGGTTAAGGGGTAGTGGGTTTATGGGCAGTGGGTTAAGGGGTAGCGGGTTAAGGAATAGTGGGTTTGGGGGTAGTGGGTTTAGGGGCAGAGGGTTAAGGTATAGTGGGTTTAGGGGCAGTGGGTTAAGGGGCAGACGGTTAAGGGGCAGAGGGTTGAGGGGTAGTGGGTTTAGGGGCAGAGGATTAAGGGGTAAAGGGTTTAGGGGTAGAGGGTTAAGGGGTAGAGGGTTAAGGGGTAGAGGGTTATGGGGCAGAGGGTTAAGGGGTAGAGGGTTTAGGGGTAGTGGGTTAAGGGGTAGAGGGTTAAGGGGTAGTGGGTTAAGGGGTTGTGGGTTAAGGGGTAGTGGGTTAAGGGGTAGCGGGTTTAGGGGCAGAGGGTTAAGGGGTAGTGGGTTAAGAAGTAGAGGGTTTAGGGGTAGTGGGTTTTAGGTGCCGAGGGTTTAGGGGTAGTGGGTTAAGGGGTAGAGGGTTAAGGGGTAGAGGGTTTAGGGGTAGTGGGTTTTAGGTGCAGAGGGTTAAGGGGTAGTGGGTTTAGGGGTAGTGGGTTAAGGGGTAGTGGGTTAAGGGGTAGAGGGTTTAGGGGTAGTGGGTTTTAGGTGCAGAGGGTTAAGGGGTAGTGGGTTAAGGGGTAGCGGGTTTAGGTGCAGAGGGTTAAGGGGTAGTGGGTTTATGGGCAGTGGGTTAAGGGGTAGCGGGTTAAGGAATAGTGGGTTTGGGGGTAGTGGGTTTAGGGGCAGAGGGTTAAGGTATAGTTGGTTTAGGGGCAGTGGGTTAAGGGGCAGACGGTTAAGGGGCAGAGGGTTGAGGGGTAGTGGGTTTAGGGGCAGAGGATTAAGGGGTAAAGGGTTTAGGGGTAGAGGGTTAAGGGGTAGAGGGTTAAGGGGTAGAGGGTTATGGGGCAGAGGGTTAAGGGGTAGAGGGTTTAGGGGTAGTGGGTTAAGGGGTAGAGGGTTAAGGGGTAGTGGGTTAAGGGGTTGTGGGTTAAGGGGTAGTGGGTTAAGGGGTAGCGGGTTTAGGGGCAGAGGGTTAAGGGGTAGTGGGTTTAGGGACAGAGGGTTGTTGTGTCGAGGAAGGGAAATTAAAAGCTTAGGGTTCAGGGGTACAAGGATGTGTGGATATAAGGGGGGGTAGGATGTAGTGGACAGAGGACTGCATAGATAAAATTATGGTTTGGGGGGCACGTTTAGTGACAGAGGACTGTATACGGGAATGCAGTTTATGGTGTAAGGACCAGAGGTTATATGGCTGTGTGGTTTTAAGGAGGGGGGGTAAGATCTAGTGGACAGAGGACTGCATTGATATAATGAGGGTTTAGGGCGCAGGTTTAGTGGCATGACACTGTATAAGGGAGTGCAGTTTATGGTGCAAGGTCCAGGGGGTAGATGGCTGTGTGGACGTAAGGGGGGTAGCATCTAGTGGACAGAGGGATGCATGGATTGAATGAGGGTATACGGCGCAGGTTTAGGGGCAGTGGACTGTATAAGGGAGCGAAGTTTGTGGCGTAGGTTCAGGGTTTAGTTGTCAGGTTTTAGGGTTCAGGGCTCAAGTTTCAGGGTTTAGGGTGAGGTTTTAGGCTGACGGACTCAAGTTTTAGGTTCAGAGGGATGCGTGGATGGGTGTGTTGGGACAGCGGCTATCCAGCGGTGTGGAGTTAAGCTGGGGCTTGTGGGGATTAGGCCCCAGGATCCATTTCCCCATGACAGGGGTGTAGCATAGCGCAACATCCGCAACATAAGGAACACTTCCTTTCCAGCTCTTTGAATATATATTCGGAAGATGTCTTTGGTTTTTGAGGCGCCTGTTGGCATGAGAATTTCGCAATGCCAAACGAGAGCTGAAGGATCCAGCAGGGGGCCTCACTCCGCTGATTTGCTGGATTGGATCTCAACGCGTGTGGATTGGATCTTAACTCGCCGGATTGGATCTAAGATCTCACCGTGTGGAACGCAGCCTTGGCGGGCAGCATCCCTTCGGACGGCAGGGAGATAAGGAGGCCCGGCCTGGGAACCGATGCGGTCTTGGCCTGACATTCCACCGGCTGCAGTGCTGGGAGGAGAAACCTGAGGCCAAGATAGGTGTTAGAGTGAAGGACATGGGTAGTGAAACGGCTTAGGGTTCTGGATGTGAGTCATGAAAGGGTTTAGGACGTTGAGGACGTGAGTCAAACAGGGTTCAGGGTTCTGGGCATACATCCTAAAACCTAAACATGCATTTGAAGAGCAGGTGGCAAACTCTACCCCCCTCACACATATTTATAAACACGTTTTTTGAAGTATTTCAAATATAACTTCTTTGCTAAAATGCAAACCGCCTCAAACCGCCATTCTTGATCCACCGTACCTACTCCGCATACCGGAACTGTTCATTTTTCTCACACATTGATTATTTCAGTTTGAATTCAAATCATCAAGAATACAACTTCGTTTCTTAGGGGTGCGAGACTTAAGGAAACAGTGCGGCATGAGCTGAGGCTGCATCTGCGCCGTAACCATCATAACAAGAGGAATCGATATGCAGACTGCGTTCAGAGCTGCGTTCAGTTATTTCTTTCCCAAACCAAACGGTACACTTGAATACCGGTAGCGTTCACACACACCTAGATATCTTTTTAATGATGAAGTCCCGCACTTTTTTAAATTGTTTACCGAATAAAGTCCGCCCATCATCATCGTGCACCCCGTATATTAATTATGTTTGGTCCACGCGGCCTATATCGCATCCCTCCCATTTTTGCGCGCAGGTACTCAAAAAGTACGGTGACATATTTTTTAATTCCAAGCATTGTTGAAAGTTTAGTTGTTGTTAGAAATTTAACGCAACCACCCACAGTCTTTTAACAAGGAGAAGGAGACTAGAGAAGTTCGTCACTCGTCATGGCTGCCAAGGCTTTAGAAGGTCAAGGATCCTTTTTAAAAGAATAGGGGGGGGAAACTACATTCCTCCAGGTGCGCTTGGTTGAAGGAAACCCTGGCCGGGTTGACTAACTTTTTGCCCTACTGCCTTCAACCCTAATCCCTACCTGTGGTGGCCAAACCCTACACCATGACCACTACACCCTTCAGTCCTTAACCTTAAAGCCAACCTGTGGTGGCCAAACCCCACACCCTGACCTCTAAACCCTTCAGCTCTTTACCCTAAAGCCTACCTGTGGTGGCCAAACCCCACACCCTGACCTCTAAACCCTTCATCCCTTGACCTTACAGCCTACCTGTGGTGACCAAACCCCACACCCTGACCTCTTAACCTTTCAGCCCTTAACCCTTACGCCTACCTGTGGTGGCTAAACCCTACACCCTGACCTCTAAACCCTTAAGCCTATAATCCTAAAGTCGACCTTTTTTTGTCATGTTTCCCCCCTCCTTACCGCCTTAAACCCTGATCCCTATCTGCAGTGGTTAAACCCTTCACCCACAAGCCCTGAACCCTAAACTCTACCTACATGTGGTGGCTAAACCCTACACTCTGACATCTTGACCCTTCAATCCTTCAACCCTGAACCCTAAACCCTACGTACCTGTGATGAGCCATACCGAGGAGTGATTTGTACACCATGCAGCGTGACCCCAGCAATGTGTCAAAGGGGGTCTTGGCCTGATGGGGGGGGGCACGGGGTGAAAGATCATGGCGAGATGCGCGGGGAAGTCGAGGGAGCAAGGAGAGGGGGAGTGTAAGGGAAGTGTGAGGGGGGGGGCATAGCGTATCATGAGACAAGCAGGGAAGGGGTGAAGGGGGTTAGGGAGGTTTGAGGGGGGGGGGGGGCATAGCGTATCATGAGACAAGCAGGGAAGGGGTGAAGGGGGGTAGGGAGGCGTGAGGGGGAGGGGCATAGCGTATCATGAGACAAGCAGGGAAGGGGTGAAGGGGATTAGGGAGGTGTGAGGGGGGGGGCATAGCTTATCATGAGTAGGGATCTGGATCGCCGTATAGATACCGTATATACCGTAAAACGGATTTGACTCTGCTATAATTAAGTATTTTGGAGGTGCGCGGAGTACATGCGCGATCGAAAAATAATAGCAAAGAGTGTGCGCGGCCGGTCAGTTACGGACCAATACAACTAGTGTGGAGGGCGCGGGGAGTAGTTTTTCCGTAAGTCCCATCAAAAAAGTCGCGCGCTAGCGCGCAACCTATTGGTTCGACATCCATTCACTGATTGTTGACTATTTACTGATCTTTTAGGCATCAAACTAGGGGTTTGATTAAGTTGACTGTACGTAGTGGCTATAAGCGCTGCGCGCAGTTGAGTAAACGACAGTCACTAAAAGTGCTGTGCGGTGTTTTATTAATTGTTTCGGACCGGCTGCGCGATATAGCAAACAACTATAAACAAAAAATCAGCTGCGTATGCATACGCAGAGCATGGTACTTCTTTGCTGTGCGACGAATTTGATATAATTATTCCGAATCGGGGTGCGTTTTACGATATACGAAATATACCGTATATTTCGACACTCCGTATACTAATCTGATTCTGGAAAAATCTGAGGAATTTGGAAAAAACTTGAGGCATCTCAGCCTCACCCCAAGCATGGGCTTAACATGGCTGCTGAGGGTCTGGCTACTACACGACGGAACTCCTGTTCCTTCAAAAATATCTGGAATATCTTAGCCCCACCCTGAAAATATCTGACAACATGGGAAGATATCAGAGGATGCATTGGTGATGTCTGGTTGTCTAAAAACATCTCGAAATATCTTGGCCTCTCCCTGAGCACTTACTCACACATGGCTGCTGCGGGAGTTGCTGTTGCAGGAAGGGACACCTCTTCCCCTGCCAAAAATATTAAATTGTAAACAAAACCATCTGGAAATATCTGGGCCTGACCCTGAACACGGGCTCACTCGTGTCTGCTGCGGGAGTTGCTGTCGCAGTATAGGACACCTCTTCCCCTGGATGTTTTAAATTAGAGCGGAAAACATCCGGGCCTTATCCTGCACACGGGCTCTCTCGTGGCTGCTGTGTGAGTTGCTGTGGGAGCTGCTATGGGAGTTGCTGTCGCAGGAAGGGAAACCTCCTACCCTGAAAAAGAAGAAAAGAGGGAGGAAATATCTGGGCCTTACCCTGAACACGGGCTCACTCTTGGCTGCTTTGGGGGTTGCTGTTGCAGGACGGAATTCCTCTTCCAGCAGCTCCTCTTCTTCGAGGTCCTGTAAGGTGAAGGATAGCATGTTATCGATCTGAGGATCAATGAGATATCAATGGCACTGTTGTCAGAGGGAAATTCAGAGGAGTGTCTCCACCCTCCACCCTCCACCCTCCACCCTCCACCCTCCACTCTCCACCCTAGGTATTGGTAGGTGGGAGCCTAGGGATTGGTTGGTGGGAGCGTAGGGATTGGTTGGTGGGAGCCTAGGGATTGGTAGGTGGGAGCCTAGGGATTGGTAGGTGGGAGCCTGGGGATTGGTAGGTGGGAGCCTGGGGATTGGTAGGTGGGAGCCTAGGGATTGGTAGGTGGGAGCCTAGGGATTGGTAGGTGGGAGCCTAGGGATTGGTAGGTGGGAGCGTAGGGATTGGTAGGTGGGAGCCTAGGGATTGGTAGGTGGGAGCCTAGGGATTGGTAGGTGGGAGCCTAGGGATTGGTAGGTGGGAGCCTAGGGATTGGTAGGTGGGAGCCTAGGGATTAGTAGGTGGGAGCCTAGGGATTGGTAGGTGGGAGCCTAGGGATTGGTAGGTGAGAGCCTGGGGATTGGTTGGTGGGAGCCTAGGGATTGGTAGGTGGGAGCCTAGGGATTGGTAGGTGGGAGCCTAGGGATTGGTAGGTGGGAGCCTGGGGATTGGTAGGTGGGAGCCTGGGGATTGGTAGGTGGGAGCCTAGGGATTGGTAGGTGGGAGCCTAGGGATTGGTAGGTGGGAGCCTAGGGATTGGTAGGTGGGAGCCTGGGGATTGGTAGGTGGGAGCCTGGGGATTGGTAGGTGGGAGCCTAGGGATTGGTAGGTGGGAGCCTGGGGATTGGTAGGTGGGAGCCTAGGGATTGGTAGGTGGGAGCCTAGGGATTGGTAGGTGGGAGCCTAGGGATTGGTAGGTGGGAGCCTAGGGATTGGTAGGTGGGAGCCTGGGGATTGGTAGGTGGGAGCATAGGGATTGGTAGGTGGGAGCGTAGGGATTGGTAGGTGGGAGCCTAGGGATTGGTAGGCGGGAGCCTAGGGATTGGTAGGTGGGAGCCTAGGGATTGGTAGGTGGGAGCCTGGGGATTGGTAGGTGGGAGCCTGGGGATTGGTAGGTGGGAGCCTAGGGATTGGTAGGTGGGAGCCTAGGGATTGGTAGGTGGGAGCCTAGGGATTGGTAGGTGGGAGCCTAGGGATTGGTAGGTGGGAGCCTAGGGATTGGTAGGTGGGAGCCTAGGGATTGGTAGGTGGGAGCCTAGGGATTGGTAGGTGGGAGCCTAGGGATTGGTAGGTGGGAGCCTAGGGATTGGTAGGTGGGAGCCTGGGGATTGGTAGGTGTTGGCCTAGGGATTGGTAGGTGGGAGCCTAGGGATTGGTAGGTGGGAGCCTGGGGATTGGTAGGTGGGAGCCTAGGGATTGGTAGGTGGGAGCCTGGGGATTGGTAGGTGGGAGCGTAGGGATTGGTAGGTGGGAGCGTAGGGATTGGTAGGTGGGAGCCTAGGGATTGGTAGGTGGGAGCCTGGGGATTGGTAGGTGGGAGCCTAGGGATTGGTAGGTGGGAGCCTAGGGATTGGTAGGTGGGAGCCTAGGGATTGGTAGGTGGGAGCGTAGGGATTGGTAGGTGGGAGCCTGGGGATTGGTAGGTGGGAGCCTAGGGATTGGTAGGTGGGAGCCTAGGGATTGGTAGGTGGGAGCCTAGGGATTGGTAGGTGGGAGCGTAGGGATTGGTAGGTGGGAGCCTAGGGATTGGTAGGTGGGAGCCTAGGGATTGGTAGGTGGGAGCCTAGGGATTGGTAGGTGGGAGCATGGGGATTGGTAGGTGGGAGCCTAGGGATTGGTTGGTGGGAGCCTGGGGATTGGTAGATGGGAGCCTAGGGATTGGTAGGTGGGAGCCTAGGGATTGGTAGGTGGGAGCCTAGGGATTGGTAGGTGGGAGCCTGGGGATTGGTAGGTGGGAGCGTAGGGATTGGTAGGTGGGAGCCTAGGGATTGGTAGGTGGGAGCCTAGGGATTGGTAGGTGGGAGCCTGGGGATTAGTAGGTGGGAGCCTAGGGATTGGTAGGTGGGAGCCTGGGGATTGGTAGGTGGGAGCCTAGGGATTGGTTGGTGGGAGCCTAGGGATTGGTAGGTGGGAGCCTGGGGATTGGTAGGTGGGAGCGTAGGGATTGGTAGGTGGGAGCCTAGGGATTGGTAGGTGGGAGCCTGGGGATTGGTAGGTGGGAGCCTAGGGATTGGTAGGTGGGAGCCTAGGGATGGGTTGGTGGGAGCCTGGGTATTGGTAGGTGGGAGCCTAGGGATTGGTAGGTGGGAGCCTAGGGATTGGTAGGTGGGAGCCTAGGGATTGGTAGGTGGGAGCCTAGGGATTGGTAGGTGGGAGCCTGGGGATTGGTAGGTGGGAGCCTGGGGATTGGTAGGTGGGAGCCTAGGGATTGGTAGGTGGGAGCCTAGGGATTGGTAGGTGGGAGCCTAGGGATTGGTAGGTGGGAGCCTGGGGATTGGTAGGTGGGAGCCTGGGGATTGGTAGGTGGGAGCCTAGGGATTGGTAGGTGGGAGCCTGGGGATTGGTAGGTGGGAGCCTAGGGATTGGTAGGTGGGAGCCTAGGGATTAGTAGGTGGGAGCCTAGGGATTGGTAGGTGGGAGCCTGGGGATTGGTAGGTGGGAGCCTGGGGATTGGTAGGTGGGAGCGTAGGGATTGGTAGGTGGGAGCCTAGGGATTGGTAGGTGGGAGCCTAGGGATTGGTAGGTGGGAGCCTGGGGATTAGTAGGTGGGAGCCTAGGGATTGGTAGGTGGGAGCCTGGGGATTGGTAGGTGGGAGCCTAGGGATTGGTTGGTGGGAGCCTAGGGATTGGTAGGTGGGAGACAGGGGATTGGTAGGTGGGAGCCTAGGGATTGGTAGGTGGGAGCGTAGGGATTGGTAGGTGGGAGCCTGGGGATTGGTAGGTGGGAGCCTAGGGATTGGTAGGTGGGAGCCTAGGGATGGGTTGGTGGGAGCCTGGGGATTGGTAGGTGGGAGCCTAGGGATTGGTAGGTGGGAGCGTAGGGATTGGTAGGTGGGAGCCTAGGGATTGGTAGGTGGGAGCCTAGGGATTGGTAGGTGGGAGCCTGGGGATTGGTAGGTGGGAGCCTGGGGATTGGTAGGTGGGAGCCTAGGGATTGGTAGGTGGGAGCCTAGGGATTGGTAGGTGGGAGCCTAGGGATTGGTAGGTGGGAGCCTGGGGATTGGTAGGTGGGAGCCTGGGGATTGGTAGGTGGGAGCCTAGGGATTGGTAGGTGGGAGCCTGGGGATTGGTAGGTGGGAGCGTAGGGATTGGTAGGTGGGAGCCTAGGGATTGGTAGGTGGGAGCCTAGGGATTGGTAGGTGGGAGCCTGGGGATTGGTAGGTGTTGGCCTAGGGATTGGTAGGTGGGAGCCTAAGGATTGGTACGTGGGAGCCTGGGGATTGGTAGGTGGGAGCCTAGGGATTGGTAGGTGGGAGCCTGGGGATTGGTAGGTGGGAGCGTAGGGATTGGTAGGTGGGAGCGTAGGGATTGGTAGGTGGGAGCCTAGGGATTGGTAGGTGGGAGCCTGGGGATTGGTAGGTGGAAGCCTAAGGATTGGTAGGTGGGAGCCTAGGGATTGGTAGGTGGGAGCCTAGGGATTGGTAGGTGGGAGCGTAGGGATTGGTAGGTGGGAGCCTGGGGATTGGTAGGTGGGAGCCTAGGGATTGGTAGGTGGGAGCCTAGGGATTGGTAGGTGGGAGCCTAGGGATTGGTAGGTGGGAGCGTAGGGATTGGTAGGTGGGAGCCTAGGGATTGGTAGGTGGGAGCCTAGGGATTGGTAGGTGGGAGCCTAGGGATTGGTAGGTGGGAGCATGGGGATTGGTAGGTGGGAGCCTAGGGATTGGTTGGTGGGAGCCTGGGGATTGGTAGGTGGGAGCCTAGGGATTGGTAGGTGGGAGCCTAGGGATTGGTAGGTGGGAGCCTAGGGATTGGTAGGTGGGAGCCTGGGGATTGGTAGGTGGGAGCGTAGGGATTGGTAGGTGGGAGCCTAGGGATTGGTAGGTGGGAGCCTAGGGATTGGTAGGTGGGAGCCTGGGGATTAGTAGGTGGGAGCCTAGGGATTGGTAGGTGGGAGCCTGGGGATTGGTAGGTGGGAGCCTAGGGATTGGCAGGTGGGAGCCTGGGGATTGGTAGGTGGGAGCCTAGGGATTGGTAGGTGGGAGCCTAGGGATTGGTAGGTGGGAGCCTAGGGATTGGTAGGTGGGAGCCTAGGGATTGGTAGGTGGGAGCCTGGGGATTGGTAGGTGGGAGCCTAGGGATTGGTAGGTGGGAGCGTAGGGATTGGTAGGTGGGAGCCTAGGGATTGGTAGGCGGGAGCCTAGGGATTGGTAGGTGGGAGCCTAGGGATTGGTAGGTGGGAGCCTGGGGATTGGTAGGTGGGAGCCTGGGGATTGGTAGGTGGGAGCCTGGGGATTGGTAGGTGGGAGCCTAGGGATTGGTAGGTGGGAGCCTAGGGATTGGTAGGTGGGAGCCTAGGGATTGGTAGGTGGGAGCCTAGGGATTGGTAGGTGGGAGCCTAGGGATTGGTAGGTGGGAGCGTAGGGATTGGTAGGTGGGAGCCTAGGGATTGGTAGGTGGGAGCCTGGGGATTGGTAGGTGGGAGCCTGGGGATTGGTAGGTGGGATCCTGGGGATTTGTAGGTGTTGGCCTAGGGATTGGTAGGTAAGAGCGTAGGGATTGGTACGTGGGAGCCTGGGGATTGGTAGGTGGGAGCCTAGGGATTGGTAGGTGGGAGCCTGGGGATTGGTAGGTGGGAGCGTAGGGATTGGTAGGTGGGAGCCTAGGGATTGGTAGGTGGGAGCCTAGGGATTGGTAGGTGGGAGCCTGGGGATTGGTAGGTGGGAGCCTAGGGATTGGTAGGTGGGAGCCTAGGGATTGGTAGGTGGGAGCCTAGGGATTGGTAGGTGGGAGCCTAGGGATTGGTAGGTGGGAGCCTAGGGATTGGTAGGTGGGAGCCTAGGGATTGGTAGGTGGGAGCCTAGGGATTAATAGGTGGGAGCCTAGGGATTGGTAGGTGGGAGCCTAGGGATTGGTAGGTGGGAGCCTAGGGATTGGTAGGTGGGAGCCTGGGGATTAGTAGGTGGGAGCCTAGGGATTGGTAGGTGGGAGCCTGGGGATTGGTAGGTGGGAGCCTAGGGATTGGTTGGTGGGAGCCTAGGGATTGGTAGGTGGGAGCCTGGGGATTGGTAGGTGGGAGCCTAGGGATTGGTAGGTGGGAGCGTAAGGATTGGTAGGTGGGAGCCTGGGGATTGGTAGGTGGGAGCCTAGGGATTGGTAGGTGGGAGCCTAGGGATGGTTTGGTGGGAGCCTGGGGATTGGTAGGTGGGAGCCTAGGGATTGGTAGGTGGGAGCCTAGGGATTGGTAGGTGGGAGCCTAGGGATTGGTAGGTGGGAGCCTAGGGATTGGTAGGTGGGAGCCTGGGGATTGGTAGGTGGGAGCCTGGGGATTGGTAGGTGGGAGCCTAGGGATTGGTAGGTGGGAGCCTAGGGATTGGTAGGTGGGAGCCTAGGGATTGGTAGGTGGGAGCCTGGGGATTGGTAGGTGGGAGCCTGGGGATTGGTAGGTGGGAGCCTAGGGATTGGTAGGTGGGAGCCTGGGGATTGGTAGGTGGGAGCCTAGGGATTGGTAGGTGGGAGCCTAGGGATTGGTAGGTGGGAGCCTAGGGATTGGTAGGTGGGAGCCTAGGGATTGGTAGGTGGGAGCCTGGGGATTGGTAGGTGGGAGCGTAGGGATTGGTAGGTGGGAGCCTAGGGATTGGTAGGTGGGAGCCTAGGGATTGGTAGGTGGGAGCCTGGGGATTAGTAGGTGGGAGCCTAGGGATTGGTAGGTGGGAGCCTGGGGATTGGTAGGTGGGAGCCTAGGGATTGGTTGGTGGGAGCCTAGGGATTGGTAGGTGGGAGACAGGGGATTGGTAGGTGGGAGCGTAGGGATTGGTAGGTGGGAGCGTAGGGATTGGTAGGTGGGAGCCTGGGGATTGGTAGGTGGGAGCCTAGGGATTGGTAGGTGGGAGCCTAGGGATGGGTTGGTGGGAGCCTGGGGATTGGTAGGTGGGAGCCTAGGGATTGGTAGGTGGGAGCGTAGGGATTGGTAGGTGGGAGCCTAGGGATTGGTAGGTGGGAGCCTAGGGATTGGTAGGTGGGAGCCTGGAGATTGGTAGGTGGGAGCCTGGGGATTGGTAGGTGGGAGCCTAGGGATTGGTAGGTGGGAGCCTAGGGATTGGTAGGTGGGAGCCTAGGGATTGGTAGGTGGGAGCCTGGGGATTGGTAGGTGGGAGCCTGGGGATTGGTAGGTGGGAGCCTAGGGATTGGTAGGTGGGAGCCTGGGGATTGGTAGGTGGGAGCCTAGGGATTGGTAGGTGGGAGCCTAGGGATTGGTAGGTGGGAGCCTAGGGATTGGTAGGTGGGAGCCTAGGGATTGGTAGGTGGGAGCCTGGGGATTGGTAGGTGGGAGCCTAGGGATTGGTAGGTGGGAGCGTAGGGATTGGTAGGTGGGAGCCTAGGGATTGGTAGGCGGGAGCCTAGGGATTGGTAGGTGGGAGCCTAGGGATTGGTAGGTGGGATCCTGGGGATTGGTAGGTGGGAGCCTGGGGATTGGTAGGTGGGAGCCTGGGGATTGGTAGGTGGGAGCCTAGGGATTGGTAGGTGGGAGCCTAGGGATTGGTAGGTGGGAGCCTAGGGATTGGTAGGTGGGAGCCTAGGGATTGGTAGGTGGGAGCCTAGGGATTGGTAGGTGGGAGCGTAGGGATTGGTAGGTGGGAGCCTAGGGATTGGTAGGTGGGAGCCTGGGGATTGGTAGGTGGGAGCCTGGGGATTGGTAGGTGGGATCCTGGGGATTTGTAGGTGTTGGCCTAGGGATTGGTAGGTAAGAGCGTAGGGATTGGTACGTGGGAGCCTGGGGATTGGTAGGTGGGAGCGTAGGGATTGGTAGGTGGGAGCCTGGGGATTGGTAGGTGGGAGCGTAGGGATTGGTAGGTGGGAGCCTAGGGATTGGTAGGTGGGAGCCTAGGGATTGGTAGGTGGGAGCCTGGGGATTGGTAGGTGGGAGCCTAGGGATTGGTAGGTGGGAGCCTAGGGATTGGTAGGTGGGAGCCTAGGGATTGGTAGGTGGGAGCCTAGGGATTGGTAGGTGGGAGCCTAGGGATTGGTAGGTGGGAGCCTAGGGATTGGTAGGTGGGAGCCTAGGGATTGGTAGGTGGGAGCCTAGGGATTGGTAGGTGGGAGCCTAGGGATTGGTAGGTGGGAGCCTAGGGATTGGTAGGTGGGAGCCTGGGGATTGGTAGGTGGGAGCCTAGGGATTGGTAGGTGGGAGCCTAGGGATTGGTAGGTGGGAGCCTAGGGATTGGTAGGTGGGAGCCTAGGGATTGGTAGGTGGGAGCCTAGGGATTGGTAGGTGGGAGCCTAGGGATTGGTAGGTGGGAGCCTAGGGATGGGTTGGTGGGAGCCTGGGGATTGGTAGGTGGGAGCCTAGGGATTGGTAGGTGGGAGCCTAGGGATTGGTAGGTGGGAGCCTAGGGATTGGTAGGTGGGAGCCTAGGGATTGGTAGGTGGGAGCCTGGGGATTGGTAGGTGGGAGCCTGGGGATTGGTAGGTGGGAGCCTAGGGATTGGTAGGTGGGAGCCTAGGGATTGGTAGGTGGGAGCCTAGGGATTGGTAGGTGGGAGCCTGGGGATTGGTAGGTGGGAGCCTGGGGATTGGTAGGTGGGAGCCTAGGGATTGGTAGGTGGGAGCCTGGGGATTGGTAGGTGGGAGCCTAGGGATTGGTAGGTGGGAGCGTAGGGATTGGTAGGTGGGAGCCTAGGGATTGGTAGGTGGGAGCCTAGGGATTGGTAGGTGGGAGCCTGGGGATTGGTAGGTGGGAGCGTAGGGATTGGTAGGTGGGAGCCTAGGGATTGGTAGGTGGGAGCCTAGGGATTGGTAGGTGGGAGCCTGGGGATTGGTAGGTGGGAGCCTAGGGATTGGTAGGTGGGAGCCTGGGGATTGGTAGGTGGGAGCCTAGGGATTGGTTGGTGGGAGCCTAGGGATTGGTAGGTGGGAGACAGGGGATTGGTAGGTGGGAGCCTAGGGATTGGTAGGTGGGAGCCTAGGGATTGGTAGGTGGGAGCGTAGGGATTGGTAGGTGGGAGCCTAGGGATTGGTAGGTGGGAGCCTAGGGATTGGTAGGTGGGAGCCTGGGGATTGGTAGGTGGGATCCTGGGGATTTGTAGGTGTTGGCCTAGGGATTGGTAGGTAAGAGCGTAGGGATTGGTACGTGGGAGCCTGGGGATTGGTAGGTGGGAGCCTAGGGATTGGTAGGTGGGAGCCTGGGGATTGGTAGGTGGGAGCGTAGGGATTGGTAGGTGGGAGCCTAGGGATTGGTAGGTGGGAGCCTAGGGATTGGTAGGTGGGAGCCTGGGGATTGGTAGGTGGGAGCCTAGGGATTGGTAGGTGGGAGCCTAGGGATTGGTAGGTGGGAGCCTAGGGATTGGTAGGTGGGAGCCTAGGGATTGGTAGGTGGGAGCCTAGGGATTGGTAGGTGGGAGCCTAGGGATTGGTAGGTGGGAGCCTAGGGATTAATAGGTGGGAGCCTAGGGATTGGTAGGTGGGAGCCTAGGGATTGGTAGGTGGGAGCCTAGGGATTGGTAGGTGGGAGCCTGGGGATTAGTAGGTGGGAGCCTAGGGATTGGTAGGTGGGAGCCTGGGGATTGGTAGGTGGGAGCCTAGGGATTGGTTGGTGGGAGCCTAGGGATTGGTAGGTGGGAGCCTGGGGATTGGTAGGTGGGAGCCTAGGGATTGGTAGGTGGGAGCGTAAGGATTGGTAGGTGGGAGCCTGGGGATTGGTAGGTGGGAGCCTAGGGATTGGTAGGTGGGAGCCTAGGGATGGTTTGGTGGGAGCCTGGGGATTGGTAGGTGGGAGCCTAGGGATTGGTAGGTGGGAGCCTAGGGATTGGTAGGTGGGAGCCTAGGGATTGGTAGGTGGGAGCCTAGGGATTGGTAGGTGGGAGCCTGGGGATTGGTAGGTGGGAGCCTGGGGATTGGTAGGTGGGAGCCTAGGGATTGGTAGGTGGGAGCCTAGGGATTGGTAGGTGGGAGCCTAGGGATTGGTAGGTGGGAGCCTGGGGATTGGTAGGTGGGAGCCTGGGGATTGGTAGGTGGGAGCCTAGGGATTGGTAGGTGGGAGCCTGGGGATTGGTAGGTGGGAGCCTAGGGATTGGTAGGTGGGAGCGTAGGGATTGGTAGGTGGGAGCCTAGGGATTGGTAGGTGGGAGCCTAGGGATTGGTAGGTGGGAGCCTGGGGATTGGTAGGTGGGAGCGTAGGGATTGGTAGGTGGGAGCCTAGGGATTGGTAGGTGGGAGCCTAGGGATTGGTAGGTGGGAGCCTGGGGATTGGTAGGTGGGAGCCTAGGGATTGGTAGGTGGGAGCCTGGGGATTGGTAGGTGGGAGCCTAGGGATTGGTTGGTGGGAGCCTAGGGATTGGTAGGTGGGAGACAGGGGATTGGTAGGTGGGAGCGTAGGGATTGGTAGGTGGGAGCGTAGGGATTGGTAGGTGGGAGCCTGGGGATTGGTAGGTGGGAGCCTAGGGATTGGTAGGTGGGAGCCTAGGGATGGGTTGGTGGGAGCCTGGGGATTGGTAGGTGGGAGCCTAGGGATTGGTAGGTGGGAGCGTAGGGATTGGTAGGTGGGAGCCTAGGGATTGGTAGGTGGGAGCCTAGGGATTGGTAGGTGGGAGCCTGGAGATTGGTAGGTGGGAGCCTGGGGATTGGTAGGTGGGAGCCTAGGGATTGGTAGGTGGGAGCCTAGGGATTGGTAGGTGGGAGCCTAGGGATTGGTAGGTGGGAGCCTGGGGATTGGTAGGTGGGAGCCTGGGGATTGGTAGGTGGGAGCCTAGGGATTGGTAGGTGGGAGCCTGGGGATTGGTAGGTGGGAGCCTAGGGATTGGTAGGTGGGAGCCTAGGGATTGGTAGGTGGGAGCCTAGGGATTGGTAGGTGGGAGCCTAGGGATTGGTAGGTGGGAGCCTGGGGATTGGTAGGTGGGAGCCTAGGGATTGGTAGGTGGGAGCGTAGGGATTGGTAGGTGGGAGCCTAGGGATTGGTAGGCGGGAGCCTAGGGATTGGTAGGTGGGAGCCTAGGGATTGGTAGGTGGGATCCTGGGGATTGGTAGGTGGGAGCCTGGGGATTGGTAGGTGGGAGCCTGGGGATTGGTAGGTGGGAGCCTAGGGATTGGTAGGTGGGAGCCTAGGGATTGGTAGGTGGGAGCCTAGGGATTGGTAGGTGGGAGCCTAGGGATTGGTAGGTGGGAGCCTAGGGATTGGTAGGTGGGAGCGTAGGGATTGGTAGGTGGGAGCCTAGGGATTGGTAGGTGGGAGCCTGGGGATTGGTAGGTGGGAGCCTGGGGATTGGTAGGTGGGATCCTGGGGATTTGTAGGTGTTGGCCTAGGGATTGGTAGGTAAGAGCGTAGGGATTGGTACGTGGGAGCCTGGGGATTGGTAGGTGGGAGCCTAGGGATTGGTAGGTGGGAGCCTGGGGATTGGTAGGTGGGAGCGTAGGGATTGGTAGGTGGGAGCCTAGGGATTGGTAGGTGGGAGCCTAGGGATTGGTAGGTGGGAGCCTGGGGATTGGTAGGTGGGAGCCTAGGGATTGGTAGGTGGGAGCCTAGGGATTGGTAGGTGGGAGCCTAGGGATTGGTAGGTGGGAGCCTAGGGATTGGTAGGTGGGAGCCTAGGGATTGGTAGGTGGGAGCCTAGGGATTGGTAGGTGGGAGCCTAGGGATTGGTAGGTGGGAGCCTAGGGATTGGTAGGTGGGAGCCTAGGGATTGGTAGGTGGGAGCCTAGGGATTGGTAGGTGGGAGCCTGGGGATTGGTAGGTGGGAGCCTAGGGATTGGTAGGTGGGAGCCTAGGGATTGGTAGGTGGGAGCCTAGGGATTGGTAGGTAGGAGCCTAGGGATTGGTAGGTGGGAGCCTGGGGATTGGTAGGTGGGAGCCTGGGGATTGGTAGGTGGGAGCCTAGGGATTGGTAGGTGGGAGCCTAGGGATTGGTAGGTGGGAGCCTAGGGATTGGTAGGTGGGAGCCTGGGGATTGGTAGGTGGGAGCCTGGGGATTGGTAGGTGGGAGCCTAGGGATTGGTAGGTGGGAGCCTGGGGATTGGTAGGTGGGAGCCTAGGGATTGGTAGGTGGGAGCGTAGGGATTGGTAGGTGGGAGCCTAGGGATTGGTAGGTGGGAGCCTAGGGATTGGTAGGTGGGAGCCTGGGGATTGGTAGGTGGGAGCGTAGGGATTGGTAGGTGGGAGCCTAGGGATTGGTAGGTGGGAGCCTAGGGATTGGTAGGTGGGAGCCTGGGGATTGGTAGGTGGGAGCCTAGGGATTGGTAGGTGGGAGCCTGGGGATTGGTAGGTGGGAGCCTAGGGATTGGTTGGTGGGAGCCTAGGGATTGGTAGGTGGGAGACAGGGGATTGGTAGGTGGGATCCTGGGGATTTGTAGGTGTTGGCCTAGGGATTGGTAGGTAAGAGCGTAGGGATTGGTACATGGGAGCCTGGGGATTGGTAGGTGGGAGCCTAGGGATTGGTAGGTGGGAGCCTGGGGATTGGTAGGTGGGAGCGTAGGGATTGGTAGGTGGGAGCCTAGGGATTGGTAGGTGGGAGCCTAGGGATTGGTAGGTGGGAGCCTGGGGATTGGTAGGTGGGAGCCTAGGGATTGGTAGGTGGGAGCCTAGGGATTGGTAGGTGGGAGCCTAGGGATTGGTAGGTGGGAGCCTAGGGATTGGTAGGTGGGAGCCTAGGGATTGGTAGGTGGGAGCCTAGGGATTGGTAGGTGGGAGCCTAGGGATTGGTAGGTGGGAGCCTAGGGATTGGTAGGTGGGAGCCTAGGGATTGGTAGGTGGGAGCCTAGGGATTGGTAGGTGGGAGCCTGGGGATTGGTAGGTGGGAGCCTAGGGATTGGTAGGTGGGAGCCTAGGGATTGGTAGGTGGGAGCCTAGGGATTGGTAGGTGGGAGCCTAGGGATTGGTAGGTGGGAGCCTAGGGATTGGTAGGTGGGAGCCTAGGGATTGGTAGGTGGGAGCCTAGGGATGGGTTGGTGGGAGCCTGGGGATTGGTAGGTGGGAGCCTAGGGATTGGTAGGTGGGAGCCTAGGGATTGGTAGGTGGGAGCCTAGGGATTGGTAGGTGGGAGCCTAGGGATTGGTAGGTGGGAGCCTAGGGATTGGTAGGTGGGAGCCTAGGGATTGGTAGGTGGGAGCCTAGGGATTGGTAGGTGGGAGCCTAGGGATTGGTAGGTGGGAGCCTAGGGATTGGTAGGTGGGAGCCTGGGGATTGGTAGGTGGGAGCGTAGGGATTGGTAGGTGGGAGCCTAGGGATTGGTAGGTGGGAGCCTAGGGATTGGTAGGTGGGAGCCTAGGGATTGGTAGGTGGGAGCCTAGGGATTGGTAGGTGGGAGCCTGGGGATTGGTAGGTGGGAGCCTAGGGATTGGTTGGTGGGAGCCTAGGGATTGGTAGGTGGGAGCCTAGGGATTGGTAGGTGGGAGCCTAGGGATTGGTAGGTGGGAGCGTAGGGATTGGTAGGTGGGAGCCTGGGGATTGGTAGGTGGGAGCCTAGGGATTGGTAGGTGGGAGCCTGGGGATTGGTTGGTGGGAGCCTGGGGATTGGTAGGTGGGAGCCTAGGGATTGGTAGGTGGGAGCCTAGGGATTGGTAGGTGGGAGCCTAGGGATTGGTAGGTGGGAGCCTAGGGATTGGTAGGTGGGAGCCTGGGGATTGGTAGGTGGGAGCCTGAGGATTGGTAGGTGGGAGCCTAGGGATTGGTAGGTGGGAGCCTAGGGATTGGTAGGTGGGAGCCTAGGGATTGGTAGGTGGGAGCCTGGGGATTGGTAGGTGGGAGCCTGGGGATTGGTAGGTGGGAGCCTAGGGATTGGTAGGTGGGAGCCTGGGGATTGGTAGGTGGGAGCCTAGGGATTGGTAGGTGGGAGCGTAGGGATTGGTAGGTGGGAGCCTAGGGATTGGTAGGTGGGAGCCTAGGGATTGGTAGGTGGGAGCCTGGGGATTGGTAGGTGGGAGCGTAGGGATTGGTAGGTGGGAGCCTAGGGATTGGTAGGTGAGAGCCTAGGGATTGGTAGGTGGGAGCCTGGGGATTAGTAGGTGGGAGCCTAGGGATTGGTAGGTGGGAGCCTGGGGATTGGTAGGTGGGAGCCTAGGGATTGGTTGGTGGGAGCCTAGGGATTGGTAGGTGGGAGACAGGGGATTGGTAGGTGGGAGCCTAGGGATTGGTAGGTGGGAGCGTAGGGATTGGTAGGTGGGAGCCTGGGGATTGGTAGGTGGGAGCCTAGGGATTGGTAGGTGGGAGCCTAGGGATGGGTTGGTGGGAGCCTGGGGATTGGTAGGTGGGGGCCTAGGGATTGGTAGGTGGGAGCGTAGGGATTGGTAGGTGGGAGCCTAGGGATTGGTAGGTGGGAGCCTAGGGATTGGTAGGTGGGAGCCTGGGGATTGGTAGGTGGGAGCCTGGGGATTGGTAGGTGGGAGCCTAGGGATTGGTAGGTGGGAGCCTAGGGATTGGTAGGTGGGAGCCTAGGGATTGGTAGGTGGGAGCCTGGGGATTGGTAGGTGGGAGCCTGGGGATTGGTAGGTGGGAGCCTAGGGATTGGTAGGTGGGAGCCTGGGGATTGGTAGGTGGGAGCCTAGGGATTGGTAGGTGGGAGCCTAGGGATTGGTAGGTGGGAGCCTAGGGATTGGTAGGTGGGAGCCTAGGGATTGGTAGGTGGGAGCCTGGGGATTGGTAGGTGGGAGCGTAGGGATTGGTAGGTGGGAGCGTAGGGATTGGTAGGTGGGAGCCTAGGGATTGGTAGGCGGGAGCCTAGGGATTGGTAGGTGGGAGCCTAGGGATTGGTAGGTGGGATCCTGGGGATTGGTAGGTGGGAGCCTGGGGATTGGTAGGTGGGAGCCTGGGGATTGGTAGGTGGGAGCCTAGGGATTGGTAGGTGGGAGCCTAGGGATTGGTAGGTGGGAGCCTAGGGATTGGTAGGTGGGAGCCTAGGGATTGGTAGGTGGGAGCCTAGGGATTGGTAGGTGGGAGCGTAGGGATTGGTAGGTGGGAGCCTAGGGATTGGTAGGTGGGAGCCTGGGGATTGGTAGGTGGGAGCCTGGGGATTGGTAGGTGGGATCCTGGGGATTTGTAGGTGTTGGCCTAGGGATTGGTAGGTAAGAGCGTAGGGATTGGTACGTGGGAGCCTGGGGATTGGTAGGTGGGAGCCTAGGGATTGGTAGGTGGGAGCCTGGGGATTGGTAGGTGGGAGCGTAGGGATTGGTAGGTGGGAGCCTAGGGATTGGTAGGTGGGAGCCTAGGGATTGGTAGGTGGGAGCCTGGGGATTGGTAGGTGGGAGCCTAGGGATTGGTAGGTGGGAGCCTAGGGATTGGTAGGTGGGAGCCTAGGGATTGGTAGGTGGGAGCCTAGGGATTGGTAGGTGGGAGCCTAGGGATTGGTAGGTGGGAGCCTAGGGATTGGTAGGTGGGAGCCTAGGGATTGGTAGGTGGGAGCCTAGGGATTGGTAGGTGGGAGCCTAGGGATTGGTAGGTGGGAGCCTAGGGATTGGTAGGTGGGAGCCTGGGGATTGGTAGGTGGGAGCCTAGGGATTGGTAGGTGGGAGCCTAGGGATTGGTAGGTGGGAGCCTAGGGATTGGTAGGTGGGAGCCTAGGGATTGGTAGGTGGGAGCCTAGGGATTGGTAGGTGGGAGCCTAGGGATTGGTAGGTGGGAGCCTAGGGATGGGTTGGTGGGAGCCTGGGGATTGGTAGGTGGGAGCCTAGGGATTGGTAGGTGGGAGCCTAGGGATTGGTAGGTGGGAGCCTAGGGATTGGTAGGTGGGAGCCTAGGGATTGGTAGGTGGGAGCCTGGGGATTGGTAGGTGGGAGCCTGGGGATTGGTAGGTGGGAGCCTAGGGATTGGTAGGTGGGAGCCTAGGGATTGGTAGGTGGGAGCCTAGGGATTGGTAGGTGGGAGCCTGGGGATTGGTAGGTGGGAGCCTGGGGATTGGTAGGTGGGAGCCTAGGGATTGGTAGGTGGGAGCCTGGGGATTGGTAGGTGGGAGCCTAGGGATTGGTAGGTGGGAGTGTAGGGATTGGTAGGTGGGAGCCTAGGGATTGGTAGGTGGGAGCCTAGGGATTGGTAGGTGGGAGCCTGGGGATTGGTAGGTGGGAGCGAAGGGATTGGTAGGTGGGAGCCTAGGAATTGGTAGGTGGGAGCCTAGGGATTGGTAGGTGGGAGCCTGGGGATTAGTAGGTGGGAGCCTAGGGATTGGTAGGTGGGAGCCTGGGGATTGGTAGGTGGGAGCCTAGGGATTGGTTGGTGGGAGCCTAGGGATTGGTAGGTGGGAGACAGGGGATTGGTAGGTGGGATCCTGGGGATTTGTAGGTGTTGGCCTAGGGATTGGTAGGTAAGAGCGTAGGGATTGGTACGTGGGAGCCTGGGGATTGGTAGGTGGGAGCCTAGGGATTGGTAGGTGGGAGCCTGGGGATTGGTAGGTGGGAGCGTAGGGATTGGTAGGTGGGAGCCTAGGGATTGGTAGGTGGGAGCCTAGGGATTGGTAGGTGGGAGCCTGGGGATTGGTAGGTGGGAGCCTAGGGATTGGTAGGTGGGAGCCTAGGGATTGGTAGGTGGGAGCCTAGGGATTGGTAGGTGGGAGCCTAGGGATTGGTAGGTGGGAGCCTAGGGATTGGTAGGTGGGAGCCTAGGGATTGGTAGGTGGGAGCCTAGGGATTGGTAGGTGGGAGCCTAGGGATTGGTAGGTGGGAGCCTAGGGATTGGTAGGTGGGAGCCTAGGGATTGGTAGGTGGGAGCCTGGGGATTGGTAGGTGGGAGCCTAGGGATTGGTAGGTGGGAGCCTAGGGATTGGTAGGTGGGAGCCTAGGGATTGGTAGGTGGGAGCCTAGGGATTGGTAGGTGGGAGCCTAGGGATTGGTAGGTGGGAGCCTAGGGATTGGTAGGTGGGAGCCTAGGGATGGGTTGGTGGGAGCCTGGGGATTGGTAGGTGGGAGCCTAGGGATTGGTAGGTGGGAGCCTAGGGATTGGTAGGTGGGAGCCTAGGGATTGGTAGGTGGGAGCCTAGGGATTGGTAGGTGGGAGCCTGGGGATTGGTAGGTGGGAGCCTGGGGATTGGTAGGTGGGAGCCTAGGGATTGGTAGGTGGGAGCCTAGGGATTGGTAGGTGGGAGCCTAGGGATTGGTAGGTGGGAGCCTGGGGATTGGTAGGTGGGAGCCTGGGGATTGGTAGGTGGGAGCCTAGGGATTGGTAGGTGGGAGCCTGGGGATTGGTAGGTGGGAGCCTAGGGATTGGTAGGTGGGAGCGTAGGGATTGGTAGGTGGGAGCCTAGGGATTGGTAGGTGGGAGCCTAGGGATTGGTAGGTGGGAGCCTGGGGATTGGTAGGTGGGAGCCTAGGGATTGGTAGGTGGGAGCCTAGGGATTGGTAGGTGGGAGCCTAGGGATTGGTAGGTGGGAGCCTGGGGATTAGTAGGTGGGAGCCTAGGGATTGGTAGGTGGGAGCCTGGGGATTGGTAGGTGGGAGCCTAGGGATTGGTAGGTGGGAGCCTAGGGATTGGTAGGTGGGAGACAGGGGATTGGTAGGTGGGAGCCTAGGGATTGGTAGGTGGGAGCCTAGGGATTGGTAGGTGGGAGCCTGGGGATTGGTAGGTGGGAGCCTAGGGATTGGTAGGTGGGAGCCTAGGGATGGGTTGGTGGGAGCCTGGGGATTGGTAGGTGGGAGCCTAGGGATTGGTAGGTGGGAGCGTAGGGATTGGTAGGTGGGAGCCTAGGGATTGGTAGGTGGGAGCCTAGGGATTGGTAGGTGGGAGCCTGGGGATTGGTAGGTGGGAGCCTGGGGATTGGTAGGTGGGAGCCTAGGGATTGGTAGGTGGGAGCCTAGGGATTGGTAGGTGGGAGCCTAGGGATTGGTAGGTGGGAGCCTGGGGATTGGTAGGTGGGAGCCTGGGGATTGGTAGGTGGGAGCCTAGGGATTGGTAGGTGGGAGCCTGGGGATTGGTAGGTGGGAGCCTAGGGATTGGTAGGTGGGAGCCTAGGGATTGGTAGGTGGGAGCCTAGGGATTGGTAGGTGGGAGCCTAGGGATTGGTAGGTGGGAGCCTGGGGATTGGTAGGTGGGAGCCTAGGGATTGGTAGGTGGGAGCGTAGGGATTGGTAGGTGGGAGCCTAGGGATTGGTAGGCGGGAGCCTAGGGATTGGTAGGTGGGAGCCTAGGGATTGGTAGGTGGGATCCTGGGGATTGGTAGGTGGGAGCCTGGGGATTGGTAGGTGGGAGCCTGGGGATTGGTAGGTGGGAGCCTAGGGATTGGTAGGTGGGAGCCTAGGGATTGGTAGGTGGGAGCCTAGGGATTGGTAGGTGGGAGCCTAGGGATTGGTAGGTGGGAGCCTAGGGATTGGTAGGTGGGAGCGTAGGGATTGGTAGGTGGGAGCCTAGGGATTGGTAGGTGGGAGCCTGGGGATTGGTAGGTGGGAGCCTGGGGATTGGTAGGTGGGATCCTGGGGATTTGTAGGTGTTGGCCTAGGGATTGGTAGGTAAGAGCGTAGGGATTGGTACGTGGGAGCCTGGGGATTGGTAGGTGGGAGCCTAGGGATTGGTAGGTGGGAGCCTGGGGATTGGTAGGTGGGAGCGTAGGGATTGGTAGGTGGGAGCCTAGGGATTGGTAGGTGGGAGCCTAGGGATTGGTAGGTGGGAGCCTGGGGATTGGTAGGTGGGAGCCTGGGGATTGGTAGGTGGGATCCTGGGGATTTGTAGGTGTTGGCCTAGGGATTGGTAGGTAAGAGCGTAGGGATTGGTACGTGGGAGCCTGGGGATTGGTAGGTGGGAGCCTAGGGATTGGTAGGTGGGAGCCTGGGGATTGGTAGGTGGGAGCCTAGGGATTGGTAGGTGGGAGCCTAGGGATTGGTAGGTGGGAGCCTAGGGATTGGTAGGTGGGAGCCTGGGGATTGGTAGGTGGGAGCCTAGGGATTGGTAGGTGGGAGCCTAGGGATTGGTAGGTGGGAGCCTAGGGATTGGTAGGTGGGAGCCTAGGGATTGGTAGGTGGGAGCCTAGGGATTGGTAGGTGGGAGCCTAGGGATTGGTAGGTGGGAGCCTAGGGATTGGTAGGTGGGAGCCTAGGGATTGGTAGGTGGGAGCCTAGGGATTGGTAGGTGGGAGCCTGGGGATTGGTAGGTGGGAGCCTAGGGATTGGTAGGTGGGAGCCTAGGGATTGGTAGGTGGGAGCCTAGGGATTGGTAGGTGGGAGCCTAGGGATTGGTAGGTGGGAGCCTAGGGATTGGTAGGTGGGAGCCTAGGGATTGGTAGGTGGGAGCCTGGGGATTGGTAGGTGGGAGCGTAGGGATTGGTAGGTGGGAGCCTAGGGATTGGTAGGTGGGAGCCTAGGGATTGGTAGGTGGGAGCCTGGGGATTAGTAGGTGGGAGCCTAGGGATTGGTAGGTGGGAGCCTGGGGATTGGTAGGTGGGAGCCTAGGGATTGGTTGGTGGGAGCCTAGGGATTGGTAGGTGGGAGCCTGGAGACTGGTAGGTGGGAGCCTAGGGATTGGTAGGTGGGAGCGTAGGGATTGGTAGGTGGGAGCCTGGGGATTGGTAGGTGGGAGCCTAGGGATTGGTAGGTGGGAGCCTAGGGATGGGTTGGTGGGAGCCTGGGGATTGGTAGGTGGGAGCCTAGGGATTGGTAGGTGGGAGCCTAGGGATTGGTAGGTGGGAGCCTAGGGATTGGTAGGTGGGAGCCTAGGGATTGGTAGGTGGGAGCCTGGGGATTGGTAGGTGGGAGCCTGGGGATTGGTAGGTGGGAGCCTAGGGATTGGTAGGTGGGAGCCTAGGGATTGGTAGGTGGGAGCCTAGGGATTGGTAGGTGGGAGCCTGGGGATTGGTAGGTGGGAGCCTGGGGATTGGTAGGTGGGAGCCTAGGGATTGGTAGGTGGGAGCCTGGGGATTGGTAGGTGGGAGCCTAGGGATTGGTAGGTGGGAGCGTAGGGATTGGTAGGTGGGAGCCTAGGGATTGGTAGGTGGGAGCCTAGGGATTGGTAGGTGGGAGCCTGGGGATTGGTAGGTGGGAGCGTAGGGATTGGTAGGTGGGAGCCTAGGGATTGGTAGGTGAGAGCCTAGGGATTGGTAGGTGGGAGCCTGGGGATTAGTAGGTGGGAGCCTAGGGATTGGTAGGTGGGAGCCTGGGGATTGGTAGGTGGGAGCCTAGGGATTGGTTGGTGGGAGCCTAGGGATTGGTAGGTGGGAGACAGGGGATTGGTAGGTGGGAGCCTAGGGATTGGTAGGTGGGAGCGTAGGGATTGGTAGGTGGGAGCCTGGGGATTGGTAGGTGGGAGCCTAGGGATTGGTAGGTGGGAGCCTAGGGATGGGTTGGTGGGAGCCTGGGGATTGGTAGGTGGGGGCCTAGGGATTGGTAGGTGGGAGCGTAGGGATTGGTAGGTGGGAGCCTAGGGATTGGTAGGTGGGAGCCTAGGGATTGGTAGGTGGGAGCCTGGGGATTGGTAGGTGGGAGCCTGGGGATTGGTAGGTGGGAGCCTAGGGATTGGTAGGTGGGAGCCTAGGGATTGGTAGGTGGGAGCCTAGGGATTGGTAGGTGGGAGCCTGGGGATTGGTAGGTGGGAGCCTGGGGATTGGTAGGTGGGAGCCTAGGGATTGGTAGGTGGGAGCCTGGGGATTGGTAGGTGGGAGCCTAGGGATTGGTAGGTGGGAGCCTAGGGATTGGTAGGTGGGAGCCTAGGGATTGGTAGGTGGGAGCCTAGGGATGAGTAGGTGGGAGCCTGGGGATTGGTAGGTGGGAGCCTAGGGATTGGTAGGTGGGAGCGTAGGGATTGGTAGGTGGGAGCCTAGGGATTGGTAGGCGGGAGCCTAGGGATTGGTAGGTGGGAACCTAGGGATTGGTAGGTGGGATCCTGGGGATTGGTAGGTGGGAGCCTGGGGATTGGTAGGTGGGAGCCTGGGGATTGGTAGGTGGGAGCCTAGGGATTGGTAGGTGGGAGCCTAGGGATTGGTAGGTGGGAGCCTAGGGATTGGTAGGTGGGAGCCTAGGGATTGGTAGGTGGGAGCCTAGGGATTGGTAGGTGGGAGCGTAGGGATTGGTAGGTGGGAGCCTAGGGATTGGTAGGTGGGAGCCTGGGGATTGGTAGGTGGGAGCCTGGGGATTGGTAGGTGGGATCCTGGGGATTTGTAGGTGTTGGCCTAGGGATTGGTAGGTAAGAGCGTAGGGATTGGTACGTGGGAGCCTGGGGATTGGTAGGTGGGAGCCTAGGGATTGGTAGGTGGGAGCCTGGGGATTGGTAGGTGGGAGCGTAGGGATTGGTAGGTGGGAGCCTAGGGATTGGTAGGTGGGAGCCTAGGGATTGGTAGGTGGGAGCCTGGGGATTGGTAGGTGGGAGCCTAGGGATTGGTAGGTGGGAGCCTAGGGATTGGTAGGTGGGAGCCTAGGGATTGGTAGGTGGGAGCCTAGGGATTGGTAGGTGTGAGCCTAGGGATTGGTAGGTGGGAGCCTAGGGATTGGTAGGTGGGAGCCTAGGGATTGGTAGGTGGGAGCCTAGGGATTGGTAGGTGGGAGCCTAGGGATTGGTAGGTGGGAGCCTAGGGATTGGTAGGTGGGAGCCTGGGGATTGGTAGGTGGGAGCCTAGGGATTGGTAGGTGGGAGCCTAGGGATTGGTAGGTGGGAGCCTGGGGATTGGTAGGTGGGAGCCTGGGGATTGGTAGGTGGGAGCGTAGGGATTGGTAGGTGGGAGCCTAGGGATTGGTAGGTGGGAGCCTAGGGATTGGTAGGTGGGAGCCTAGGGATTGGTAGGTGGGAGCCTAGGGATTGGTAGGTGGGAGCCTAGGGATGGGTTGGTGGGAGCCTGGGGATTGGTAGGTGGGAGCCTAGGGATTGGTAGGTGGGAGCCTAGGGATTGGTAGGTGGGAGCCTAGGGATTGGTAGGTGGGAGCCTAGGGATTGGTAGGTGGGAGCCTGGGGATTGGTAGGTGGGAGCCTGGGGATTGGTAGGTGGGAGCCTAGGGATTGGTAGGTGGGAGCCTAGGGATTGGTAGGTGGGAGCCTAGGGATTGGTAGGTGGGAGCCTGGGGATTGGTAGGTGGGAGCCTGGGGATTGGTAGGTGGGAGCCTAGGGATTGGTAGGTGGGAGCCTGGGGATTGGTAGGTGGGAGCCTAGGGATTGGTAGGTGGGAGCGTAGGGATTGGTAGGTGGGAGCCTAGGGATTGGTAGGTGGGAGCCTAGGGATTGGTAGGTGGGAGCCTGGGGATTGGTAGGTGGGAGCCTAGGGATTGGTAGGTGGGAGCCTAGGGATTGGTAGGTGGGAGCCTAGGGATTGGTAGGTGGGAGCCTGGGGATTAGTAGGTGGGAGCCTAGGGATTGGTAGGTGGGAGCCTGGGGATTGGTAGGTGGGAGCCTAGGGATTGGTAGGTGGGAGCCTAGGGATTGGTAGGTGGGAGACAGGGGATTGGTAGGTGGGAGCCTAGGGATTGGTAGGTGGGAGCCTAGGGATTGGTAGGTGGGAGCCTGGGGATTGGTAGGTGGGAGCCTAGGGATTGGTAGGTGGGAGCCTAGGGATGGGTTGGTGGGAGCCTAGGGATTGGTAGGTGGGAGCCTGGGGATTGGTAGGTGGGAGCCTGGGGATTGGTAGGTGGGAGCCTGGGGATTGGTAGGTGGGAGCCTAGGGATTGGTAGGTGGGAGCCTGGGGATTGGTAGGTGGGAGCCTAGGGATTGGTAGGTGGGAGCCTAGGGATTGGTAGGTGGGAGCCTAGGGATTGGTAGGTGGGAGCCTAGGGATGAGTAGGTGGGAGCCTGGGGATTGGTAGGTGGGAGCCTAGGGATTGGTAGGTGGGAGCCTAGGGATTGGTAGGTGGGAGCCTAGGGATTGGTAGGCGGGAGCCTAGGGATTGGTAGGTGGGAACCTAGGGATTGGTAGGTGGGATCCTGGGGATTGGTAGGTGGGAGCCTGGGGATTGGTAGGTGGGAGCCTGGGGATTGGTAGGTGGGAGCCTAGGGATTGGTAGGTGGGAGCGTAGGGATTGGTAGGTGGGAGCCTAGGGATTGGTAGGTGGGAGCCTAGGGATTGGTAGGTGGGAGCCTAGGGATTGGTAGGTGGGAGCCTAGGGATTGGTAGGTGGGAGCCTAGGGATGGGTTGGTGGGAGCCTGGGGATTGGTAGGTGGGAGCCTAGGGATTGGTAGGTGGGAGCCTAGGGATTGGTAGGTGGGAGCCTAGGGATTGGTAGGTGGGAGCCTAGGGATTGGTAGGTGGGAGCCTGGGGATTGGTAGGTGGGAGCCTGGGGATTGGTAGGTGGGAGCCTAGGGATTGGTAGGTGGGAGCCTAGGGATTGGTAGGTGGGAGCCTAGGGATTGGTAGGTGGGAGCCTGGGGATTGGTAGGTGGGAGCCTGGGGATTGGTAGGTGGGAGCCTAGGGATTGGTAGGTGGGAGCCTGGGGATTGGTAGGTGGGAGCCTAGGGATTGGTAGGTGGGAGCGTAGGGATTGGTAGGTGGGAGCCTAGGGATTGGTAGGTGGGAGCCTAGGGATTGGTAGGTGGGAGCCTGGGGATTGGTAGGTGGGAGCCTAGGGATTGGTAGGTGGGAGCCTAGGGATTGGTAGGTGGGAGCCTAGGGATTGGTAGGTGGGAGCCTGGGGATTAGTAGGTGGGAGCCTAGGGATTGGTAGGTGGGAGCCTGGGGATTGGTAGGTGGGAGCCTAGGGATTGGTAGGTGGGAGCCTAGGGATTGGTAGGTGGGAGACAGGGGATTGGTAGGTGGGAGCCTAGGGATTGGTAGGTGGGAGCCTAGGGATTGGTAGGTGGGAGCCTGGGGATTGGTAGGTGGGAGCCTAGGGATTGGTAGGTGGGAGCCTAGGGATGGGTTGGTGGGAGCCTGGGGATTGGTAGGTGGGAGCCTAGGGATTGGTAGGTGGGAGCGTAGGGATTGGTAGGTGGGAGCCTAGGGATTGGTAGGTGGGAGCCTAGGGATTGGTAGGTGGGAGCCTGGGGATTGGTAGGTGGGAGCCTGGGGATTGGTAGGTGGGAGCCTAGGGATTGGTAGGTGGGAGCCTAGGGATTGGTAGGTGGGAGCCTAGGGATTGGTAGGTGGGAGCCTGGGGATTGGTAGGTGGGAGCCTGGGGATTGGTAGGTGGGAGCCTAGGGATTGGTAGGTGGGAGCCTGGGGATTGGTAGGTGGGAGCCTAGGGATTGGTAGGTGGGAGCCTAGGGATTGGTAGGTGGGAGCCTAGGGATTGGTAGGTGGGAGCCTAGGGATTGGTAGGTGGGAGCCTGGGGATTGGTAGGTGGGAGCCTAGGGATTGGTAGGTGGGAGCGTAGGGATTGGTAGGTGGGAGCCTAGGGATTGGTAGGCGGGAGCCTAGGGATTGGTAGGTGGGAGCCTAGGGATTGGTAGGTGGGATCCTGGGGATTGGTAGGTGGGAGCCTGGGGATTGGTAGGTGGGAGCCTGGGGATTGGTAGGTGGGAGCCTAGGGATTGGTAGGTGGGAGCCTAGGGATTGGTAGGTGGGAGCCTAGGGATTGGTAGGTGGGAGCCTAGGGATTGGTAGGTGGGAGCCTAGGGATTGGTAGGTGGGAGCGTAGGGATTGGTAGGTGGGAGCCTAGGGATTGGTAGGTGGGAGCCTGGGGATTGGTAGGTGGGAGCCTGGGGATTGGTAGGTGGGATCCTGGGGATTTGTAGGTGTTGGCCTAGGGATTGGTAGGTAAGAGCGTAGGGATTGGTACGTGGGAGCCTGGGGATTGGTAGGTGGGAGCCTAGGGATTGGTAGGTGGGAGCCTGGGGATTGGTAGGTGGGAGCGTAGGGATTGGTAGGTGGGAGCCTAGGGATTGGTAGGTGGGAGCCTAGGGATTGGTAGGTGGGAGCCTGGGGATTGGTAGGTGGGAGCCTGGGGATTGGTAGGTGGGATCCTGGGGATTTGTAGGTGTTGGCCTAGGGATTGGTAGGTAAGAGCGTAGGGATTGGTACGTGGGAGCCTGGGGATTGGTAGGTGGGAGCCTAGGGATTGGTAGGTGGGAGCCTGGGGATTGGTAGGTGGGAGCCTAGGGATTGGTAGGTGGGAGCCTAGGGATTGGTAGGTGGGAGCCTAGGGATTGGTAGGTGGGAGCCTGGGGATTGGTAGGTGGGAGCCTAGGGATTGGTAGGTGGGAGCCTAGGGATTGGTAGGTGGGAGCCTAGGGATTGGTAGGTGGGAGCCTAGGGATTGGTAGGTGGGAGCCTAGGGATTGGTAGGTGGGAGCCTAGGGATTGGTAGGTGGGAGCCTAGGGATTGGTAGGTGGGAGCCTAGGGATTGGTAGGTGGGAGCCTAGGGATTGGTAGGTGGGAGCCTGGGGATTGGTAGGTGGGAGCCTAGGGATTGGTAGGTGGGAGCCTAGGGATTGGTAGGTGGGAGCCTAGGGATTGGTAGGTGGGAGCCTAGGGATTGGTAGGTGGGAGCCTAGGGATTGGTAGGTGGGAGCCTAGGGATTGGTAGGTGGGAGCCTGGGGATTGGTAGGTGGGAGCGTAGGGATTGGTAGGTGGGAGCCTAGGGATTGGTAGGTGGGAGCCTAGGGATTGGTAGGTGGGAGCCTGGGGATTAGTAGGTGGGAGCCTAGGGATTGGTAGGTGGGAGCCTGGGGATTGGTAGGTGGGAGCCTAGGGATTGGTTGGTGGGAGCCTAGGGATTGGTAGGTGGGAGCCTGGAGACTGGTAGGTGGGAGCCTAGGGATTGGTAGGTGGGAGCGTAGGGATTGGTAGGTGGGAGCCTGGGGATTGGTAGGTGGGAGCCTAGGGATTGGTAGGTGGGAGCCTAGGGATGGGTTGGTGGGAGCCTGGGGATTGGTAGGTGGGAGCCTAGGGATTGGTAGGTGGGAGCCTAGGGATTGGTAGGTGGGAGCCTAGGGATTGGTAGGTGGGAGCCTAGGGATTGGTAGGTGGGAGCCTGGGGATTGGTAGGTGGGAGCCTGGGGATTGGTAGGTGGGAGCCTAGGGATTGGTAGGTGGGAGCCTAGGGATTGGTAGGTGGGAGCCTAGGGATTGGTAGGTGGGAGCCTGGGGATTGGTAGGTGGGAGCCTGGGGATTGGTAGGTGGGAGCCTAGGGATTGGTAGGTGGGAGCCTGGGGATTGGTAGGTGGGAGCCTAGGGATTGGTAGGTGGGAGCGTAGGGATTGGTAGGTGGGAGCCTAGGGATTGGTAGGTGGGAGCCTAGGGATTGGTAGGTGGGAGCCTGGGGATTGGTAGGTGGGAGCGTAGGGATTGGTAGGTGGGAGCCTAGGGATTGGTAGGTGAGAGCCTAGGGATTGGTAGGTTGGAGCCTGGGGATTAGTAGGTGGGAGCCTAGGGATTGGTAGGTGGGAGCCTGGGGATTGGTAGGTGGGAGCCTAGGGATTGGTTGGTGGGAGCCTAGGGATTGGTAGGTGGGAGACAGGGGATTGGTAGGTGGGAGCCTAGGGATTGGTAGGTGGGAGCGTAGGGATTGGTAGGTGGGAGCCTGGGGATTGGTAGGTGGGAGCCTAGGGATTGGTAGGTGGGAGCCTAGGGATGGGTTGGTGGGAGCCTGGGGATTGGTAGGTGGGGGCCTAGGGATTGGTAGGTGGGAGCGTAGGGATTGGTAGGTGGGAGCCTAGGGATTGGTAGGTGGGAGCCTAGGGATTGGTAGGTGGGAGCCTGGGGATTGGTAGGTGGGAGCCTGGGGATTGGTAGGTGGGAGCCTAGGGATTGGTAGGTGGGAGCCTAGGGATTGGTAGGTGGGAGCCTAGGGATTGGTAGGTGGGAGCCTGGGGATTGGTAGGTGGGAGCCTGGGGATTGGTAGGTGGGAGCCTAGGGATTGGTAGGTGGGAGCCTGGGGATTGGTAGGTGGGAGCCTAGGGATTGGTAGGTGGGAGCCTAGGGATTGGTAGGTGGGAGCCTAGGGATTGGTAGGTGGGAGCCTAGGGATGAGTAGGTGGGAGCCTGGGGATTGGTAGGTGGGAGCCTAGGGATTGGTAGGTGGGAGCGTAGGGATTGGTAGGTGGGAGCCTAGGGATTGGTAGGCGGGAGCCTAGGGATTGGTAGGTGGGAACCTAGGGATTGGTAGGTGGGATCCTGGGGATTGGTAGGTGGGAGCCTGGGGATTGGTAGGTGGGAGCCTGGGGATTGGTAGGTGGGAGCCTAGGGATTGGTAGGTGGGAGCCTAGGGATTGGTAGGTGGGAGCCTAGGGATTGGTAGGTGGGAGCCTAGGGATTGGTAGGTGGGAGCCTAGGGATTGGTAGGTGGGAGCGTAGGGATTGGTAGGTGGGAGCCTAGGGATTGGTAGGTGGGAGCCTGGGGATTGGTAGGTGGGAGCCTGGGGATTGGTAGGTGGGATCCTGGGGATTTGTAGGTGTTGGCCTAGGGATTGGTAGGTAAGAGCGTAGGGATTGGTACGTGGGAGCCTGGGGATTGGTAGGTGGGAGCCTAGGGATTGGTAGGTGGGAGCCTGGGGATTGGTAGGTGGGAGCGTAGGGATTGGTAGGTGGGAGCCTAGGGATTGGTAGGTGGGAGCCTAGGGATTGGTAGGTGGGAGCCTGGGGATTGGTAGGTGGGAGCCTAGGGATTGGTAGGTGGGAGCCTAGGGATTGGTAGGTGGGAGCCTAGGGATTGGTAGGTGGGAGCCTAGGGATTGGTAGGTGTGAGCCTAGGGATTGGTAGGTGGGAGCCTAGGGATTGGTAGGTGGGAGCCTAGGGATTGGTAGGTGGGAGCCTAGGGATTGGTAGGTGGGAGCCTAGGGATTGGTAGGTGGGAGCCTAGGGATTGGTAGGTGGGAGCCTGGGGATTGGTAGGTGGGAGCCTAGGGATTGGTAGGTGGGAGCCTAGGGATTGGTAGGTGGGAGCCTGGGGATTGGTAGGTGGGAGCCTGGGGATTGGTAGGTGGGAGCGTAGGGATTGGTAGGTGGGAGCCTAGGGATTGGTAGGTGGGAGCCTAGGGATTGGTAGGTGGGAGCCTAGGGATTGGTAGGTGGGAGCCTAGGGATTGGTAGGTGGGAGCCTAGGGATTGGTAGGTGGGAGCCTAGGGATTGGTAGGTGGGAGCCTAGGGATTGGTAGGTGGGAGCCTGGGGATTGGTAGGTGGGAGCCTAGGGATTGGTAGGTGGGAGCCTAGGGATTAGTAGGTGGGAGCCTGGGGATTGGTAGGTGGGGGCCTAGGGATTGGTAGGTGGGAGCCTAGGGATTGGTAGGTGGGAGCGTAGGGATTGGTAGGTGGGAGCGTAGGGATTGGTAGGTGGGAGCCTAGGGATTGGTAGGTGGGAGCCTAGGGATTGGTAGGTGGGAGCCTGGGGATTGGTAGGTGGGAGCCTGGGGATTGGTAGGTGGGAGCCTGGGGATTGGTAGGTGGGAGCCTGGGGATTGGTAGGTGGGAGCCTAGGGATTGGTAGGTGGGGGCCTAGGGATTGGTAGGTGGGAGCCTGGGGATTGGTAGGTTGGGGCCTAGGGATTGGTAGGTGGGAGCCTGGGGATTGGTAGGTGGGAGCCTAGGGATTGGTAGGTGGGAGCCTAGGGATTGGTAGGTGGGAGCCTGGGGATTGGTAGGTGGGAGCCTGGGGATTGGTAGGTGGGAGCGTAGGGATTGGTAGGTGGGAGCCTAGGGATTGGTAGGTGGGAGCCTAGGGATTGGTAGGTGGGAGACAGGGGATTGGTAGGTGGGAGCCTAGGGATTGGTAGGTGGGAGCCTAGGGATTGGTAGGTGGGAGCCTAGGGATTGGTAGGTGGGAGCCTAGGGATTGGTAGGTGGGAGCCTGGGGATTGGTAGGTGGGAGCCTAGGGATTGGTAGGTGGGAGCCTAGGGATTGGTAGGTGGGAGCCTGGGGATTGGTAGGTGGGAGCCTGGGGATTGGTAGGTGGGAGCGTAGGGATTGGTAGGTGGGAGCCTAGGGATTGGTAGGTGGGAGCCTAGGGATTGGTAGGTGGGAGCCTAGGGATTGGTAGGTGGGAGCCTAGGGATTGGTAGGTGGGAGCCTAGGGATTGGTAGGTGGGAGCCTAGGGATTGGTAGGTGGGAGCCTAGGGATTGGTAGGTGGGAGCCTGGGGATTGGTAGGTGGGAGCCTAGGGATTGGTAGGTGGGGGCCTAGGGATTGGTAGGTGGGAGCCTAGGGATTGGTAGGTGGGAGCGTAGGGATTGGTAGGTGGGAGCGTAGGGATTGGTAGGTGGGAGCCTAGGGATTGGTAGGTGGGAGCCTAGGGATTGGTAGGTGGGAGCCTGGGGATTGGTAGGTGGGAGCCTGGGGATTGGTAGGTGGGAGCCTGGGGATTGGTAGGTGGGAGCCTGGGGATTGGTAGGTGGGAGCCTAGGGATTGGTAGGTGGGAGCCTAGGGATTGGTAGGTGGGAGCCTGGGGATTGGTAGGTTGGGGCCTAGGGATTGGTAGGTGGGAGCCTGGGGATTGGTAGGTGGGAGCCTAGGGATTGGTAGGTGGGAGCCTAGGGATTGGTAGGTGGGAGCCTGGGGATTGGTAGGTGGGAGCCTGGGGATTGGTAGGTGGGAGCGTAGGGATTGGTAGGTGGGAGCCTAGGGATTGGTAGGTGGGAGCCTAGGGATTGGTAGGTGGGAGCCTAGGGATTGGTAGGTGTGAGCCTAGGGATTGGTAGGTGGGAGCCTAGGGATTGGTAGGTGGGAGCCTAGGGATTGGTAGGTGGGAGCCTAGGGATTGGTAGGTGGGAGCCTGGGGATTGGTAGGTGGGAGCCTAGGGATTGGTAGGTGGGAGCCTGGGGATTGGTAGGTGGGAGCCTGGGGATTGGTAGGTGGGAGCCTAGGGATTGGTAGGTGGGAGCCTAGGGATTGGTAGGTGGGAGCGTAGGGATTGGTAGGTGGGAGCCTAGGGATTGGTAGGTGGGAGCCTAGGGATTGGTAGGTGGGAGCGTAGGGATTGGTAGGTGGGAGCGTAGGGATTGGTAGGTGGGAGCCTAGGGATTGGTAGGTGGGAGCCTAGGGATTGGTAGGTGGGAGCCTGGGGATTGGTAGGTGGGAGCCTGGGGATTGGTAGGTGGGAGCCTGGGGATTGGTAGGTGGGAGCCTGGGGATTGGTAGGTGGGAGCCTAGGGATTGGTAGGTGGGAGCCTAGGGATTGGTAGGTGGGAGCCTGGGGATTGGTAGGTTGGGGCCTAGGGATTGGTAGGTGGGAGCCTGGGGATTGGTAGGTGGGAGCCTAGGGATTGGTAGGTGGGAGCCTAGGGATTGGTAGGTGGGAGCCTGGGGATTGGTAGGTGGGAGCCTGGGGATTGGTAGGTGGGAGCGTAGGGATTGGTAGGTGGGAGCCTAGGGATTGGTAGGTGGGAGCCTAGGGATTGGTAGGTGTGAGCCTAGGGATTGGTAGGTGTGAGCCTAGGGATTGGTAGGTGGGAGCCTAGGGATTGGTAGGTGGGAGCCTAGGGATTGGTAGGTGGGAGCCTAGGGATTGGTAGGTGGGAGCCTGGGGATTGGTAGGTGGGAGCCTAGGGATTGGTAGGTGGGAGCCTGGGGATTGGTAGGTGGGAGCCTGGGGATTGGTAGGTGGGAGCCTAGGGATTGGTAGGTGGGAGCCTAGGGATTGGTAGGTGGGAGCGTAGGGATTGGTAGGTGGGAGCCTAGGGATTGGTAGGTGGGAGCCTAGGGATTGGTAGGTGGGAGCCTAGGGATTGGTAGGTGGGAGCCTAGGGATTGGTAGGTGGGAGCCTAGGGATTGGTAGGTGGGAGCCTAGGGATTGGTTGGTTGGAGCCTAGGGATTGGTAGGTGGGAGCCTAAGGATTGGTAGGTGGGAGCCTAGGGATTGGTAGGTGGGAGCCTAGGGATTGGTAGGTGGGGGCCTAGGGATTGGTAGGTGGGAGCCTAGGGATTGGTAGGTGGGAGCCTAGGGATTGGTAGGTGGGAGCCTATGGATTGGTAGGTGGGAGCCTAGGGATTGGTAGGTGGGAGCCTAGGGATTGGTAGGTGGGAGCCTAGGGATTGGTAGGTGGGAGCCTAGGGATTGGTAGGTGGGAGCCTAGGGATTGGTAGGTGGGAGCCTAAGGATTGGTAGGTGGGAGCCTAGGGATTGGTAGGTGGGAGCGTAGGGATTGGTAGGTGGGAGCCTAGGGATTGGTAGGTGGGAGCCTAGGGATTGGTAGGTGGGAGCCTGGGGATTGGTAGGTGGGAGCCTAGGGATTGGTTGGTTGGAGCCTAGGGATTGGTAGGTGGGAGCCTGGGGATTGGTAGGTGGGAGCCTAGGGATTGGTAGGTGGGAGCCTAGGGATTGGTTGGTGGGAGCCTAGGGATTGGTAGGTGGGAGCCTAGGGATTGGTAGGTGGGAGCCTAGGGATTGGTAAGTGGGAGCCTAGGGATTGGTAGGTGGGAGCCTAGGGATTGGTAGGTGGGAGCCTAGGGATTGGTAGGTGGGAGCCTAGGGATTGGTAGGTGGGAGCCTAGGGATTGGTAGGTGGGAGCCTAGGGATTGGTAGGTGGGAGCCTAGGGATTGGTAGGTGGGAGCCTAGGGATTGGTAGGTGGGAGCCTAGGGATTGGTAGGTGGGAGCCTAGGGATTGGTAGGTGGGAGCCTAGGGATTGGTAGGTGGGAGCCTGGGGATTGGTAGGTGGGAGCCTAGGGATTGGTAGGTGGGAGCCTAGGGATTGGTTGGTGGGAGCCTGGGGATTGGTAGGTGGGAGCCTAGGGATTGGTAGGTGGGAGCCTAGGGATTGGTAGGTGGGAGCCTAGGGATTGGTAGGTGGGAGCCTGGGGATTGGTAGGTGGGAGCCTGGGGATTGGTAGGTGGGAGCCTGGGGATTGGTAGGTGGGAGCCTAGGGATTGGTAGGTGGGAGCCTAGGGATTGGTAGGTGGGAGCCTAGGGATTGGTAGGTGTGAGCGTAGGGATTGGTAGGTGGGAGCCTAGGGATTGGTAGGTGGGAGCCTGGGGATTGGTAGGTGGGAGCCTGGGGATTGGTAGGTGGGAGCGTAGGGATTGGTAGGTGGGAGCCTGGGGATTGGTAGGTGGGAGCCTAGGGATTGGTAGGTGGGAACCTGGGGATTGGTAGGTGGGAGCCTAGGGATTGGTAGGTGGGAGCCTGGGGATTGGTAGGTGGGAGCGTAGGGATTGGTAGGTGGGAGCCTGGGGATTGGTAGGTGGGAGCCTAGGGATTGGTAGGTGGGAGCCTGGGGATTGGTAGGTGGGAGCCTAGGGATTGGTAGGTGTGAGCCTAGGGATTGGTAGGTGGGAGCCTAGGGATTGGTAGGTGGGAGCCTGGGGATTGGTAGGTGGGAGTGTAGGGATTGGAAGGTGACCAAACCTAGGTTCCCAGTGAAGCTCCCCACACCAGGGGCACAGGATACGGGCCGTTTAGGCCAAAATCCCGAATTGTATTGTAGTGCATTGTACTATATCGATAGGATCCACTTCAGTGCACAGACTGAAAATCCACACTTTGACTGGAAATCCACACTGTTGAACCCCGTATCAGGCCAAAGTTCAGTATCGTATCGTATCATATCGCGTCGTATTTATTATCGTATTCCGTATCTTGTGTCCCTGCCCCACACCCTCCTCACCCTCGTTGGTGCTGCCACTCCTGTTACGGTTGCACGATTCTTGTGGCCCGCTTTCACAGGAGGGCTGTATCTCGGTACTGGTGTGGTCAGCGCCCCTGCTGCTCCCTTGAGCGGCTCCGTTGCGCGAGCGTTGGCTCTTGGCTGCAAATCCTGCAGGGTTCAGTATCTCAGGGTAAAGAAATTGGTTGGTTATAATGGAGGCCAAGAAAACAGCGTAGCACCCCCACCTTTTCATTCCTCAACCGCTTGTTTGCCTCCTCCTTCAGGTGTGAAATCACCCGCGCCTCCTCCTCCTCTTGCAGGTACGGTGCCACCCGTGCATGCCCAGCCTCTGTCCCGCTTTTGATTGACGAGCCCGATGAGGAGTGGAGGGGGGCGTCCTCTGATGAGGCACGCTGTCTCAAGGAAACAGCATCGGACACGCCACTCCCTTGTCGGCGGAGGTTGAACGTGGCGCCGTCAAGCCCTGACAGGGTTGCCCGGCAAGGAAATACGGTACGGTCAAACTGTACGGTAACGGTAACGGTACGGCTAAAATGGCCGAATAGGTAAGAAAATGGCCGACACGGTGTTTGAACACGGCACGGGTTTTGTTTAACGGTGCGATAGGGCTATGTAAGGGCCTGCTTCGTTGTTGTTGTTGATGAGGGTTCATAGTTTAGGATTTAGCGTCACGTCTTCAAGCCGTATCCTTCATGTTATGCTTTCTCAATGGATAAAAATGAAGGGTGTGGACAGTGGCAGGTTCGAGGTGTGGAGTGGAGGTTGGAGTAAAAAGAATAAACGATGGAGGGAAATTGTATTTGCACGCAATTTCAACGGAACAAAGAAAGAAAACTACGCCGCCCTATGGGCGTGCGGGTTAAAGAAACCGCGCAGCTCGCGGCCGATTTGAAATGTCGAAACCTCAGGCACTCACCAGCGTCATAGGATAAGGTGGGGGCAGAGGCGAAAGCAGCCTGGAGCTCCGAAGCAGAGCTGTCCACGGGCGCCGCGGCCCCTTCCTGCGGCGACTTAAGCTGGACACTTCTTGCACCTTTCGCAAGTGCATTGTTTGCCTCGGGCGAGGCCGGTAAGTCAGCGGCTTGAGCTGGACGATCAGGCAATGTGGGGCAGGGATTTTTTGGGGGGATTTTTGGGGATTTTTGGGGATTTTTGGGGATTTTGGGGGATTTTTTTGTAACATGCCGCTATAAACGTAAAATTTATTTTCCCTCTCCCCATTTCATTTCCCCTTAAAGCAGCCAATCATTAACGCGCTCGCTATTCGTCAGCCCCTCGAAACGATGCAATAACAAAACGAGAGTGCGACTACGGTAGATTCCCCCATAGCCCGCAAAGTATATATCTTGTAAAACTACGAATGGCAGGGGGGAGGGACAGGGTTGTGTTGGCTGCACCTGCTCCTAGAGACGTTATGAACTTATTTCTTTCTTTCTTTCTTATGTAGTTTCCAATCCAGAAGAGCATCACATCCACAAAATGAACCATGATAGCGTGCAAAAAGCCAGCGACCCCCTGGGCAAGCAACCAACACACAACCACACACACACGTTCTAGTATTATTATCTATGATGGTGTGGAGGAGGATCGAACTGCTGTGGGTCGAGCGGTCTCACGCCTCCTGCTTTGGCAGAGGAGTAGTTTCTCTCTACTTCTGTGCAGGAGGGGGCACCCACATAGTGGAGGAGTGGAGGAACACCCTAAACCCGCCCCAAGAGTTCAATTTGGGCACATGTTGTTGTTTTACACATTCAGTAGCATGAAACCCTGTGGAGGACTTGCGGGAGGCGGCCAAGAGGCATAACATGATAGTGTGCACTAGGGGTCATCTCGTGCCCCGGAGCTGCTGCTTGCCCACCCCGCCTGGTATGCACAGCAGCATTTTTTTTGGCACCCCGTCCATCTTCGGCAGACTGCCTGGCGGCTGCCTAAGGCATGACTGGGCCCCAACCTGAAACGGCCGACCACTGGTGGTAAAATCAGAAGCATGACTGGCCAGAAGTGGGACCGCTGGCCAGAGACCTTCATGTAGCTGACATGCAGCTGAGACAAGAAAAAGAAACAATGGTGCGCAATCCGGTGAAACCTGGGCTGTATCGTGTATCATACGGTGTCATGCTGCCTTGCCCTTGGTAATGCAGTCTGGCCAAACCTGTGCTGTATGCCTGTATCATGCTAAATCAAATGTGCCACCCTACGCCCTGAAACCCAAACCCTCCTACCTCGCATCAAATCTGGCTTATCATGAGTATTCTGCGAGCTGCTCTTCCTCATCAGCGCCTCCTTGGTTGGGCTTGGCTGGATGCACAAGCAGGGGGGAGAGTGTGTAACAGTGGTTAAAGTACCGTAGATTTGAATCGTCCCTAGGATAAGAATGAACGATTTAATTCCAGGCTGTGCTCGTGCGGAAATTCAATGATTCAATCCCGACGATGGAAGTCTGCCTGGAAAGTGGCTTTGGCACACGATTGTTAGAATTGTCACTAATCCCTCAACCCTCAACCCTCAAACCTGTACTCTAAACCCTAAACCTTAAACCCTTAACCCTAAACCCTAAACCCTGTCTTGACTTGTGTTGTATCATGCTGCATCGTAACATCCGGCTTAACAGATGCCATATCGTGCCATATCGTGCCGTATCATGCCATATCGTGCCATATCGTGCCGTATCATGCCATATCGTGCCATATCGTGCCGTATCATGCCATATCGTGCCATACCGTGCCGTATCATGCCATATCGTGCCGTGTCGTGCCGTATCATGCCATATCGTGCCATATGGTGCCGTATCATGCCATATCATGCCGTGTCGTGCCGTATCATGCCATATCGTGCCATATCGTGCCGTATCATGCCATATCGTGCTATATCGTGCCGTATCATGCCATATCATGCCATATCGTGCCGTATCATGCCATATCATGCCATATCGTGCCGTATCATGCCATATCGTGCCATATCGTGCCGTATCATGCCATATCGTGCCATATCGTGCCGTATCATGCCATATCGTGCCATATCCTGCCGTATCATGCCATATCATGCCGTGTCGTTCCGTATCATGCCATATCATGCCATATCGTGCCGTATCATGCCATCTCGTGCCATATCGTGCCGTATCATGCCAAATCGTGCCATATCGTGCCGTATCACGCCATATCATGCCATGTCGTGCCGTATCATGCCATATCATGCCATATCGTGCCGTATCATGCCATATCATGCCATATCGTGCCGTATCATGCCATATCGTGCCATATCGTGCCGTATTATGCCATATCGTGCCATATCGTGCCGTATCATGCCATCTCGCGCCATATCATGCCATATCGTGCCGTATCGTGCCATATCGTGCCGTATCATGCCATATCATGCCATATCGTGCCGTATCATGCCATATCATGCCGTATCGTGCCGTATCATGCCATATCATGCCATATCATGCCATGTCGTGCCATACCCTGCTCCCTTGCTGCCAACGACCATGCCATGTCATAGCCTACCTCGGGTTTCAACTTAGTGCGAAACACCTTCCTCTTTGCCCTCTCATAGGGCTCCCGCTGCGCCCGCAACATTTCATGCAACGCGACCCGGGCGGTGTGCTCCTCATGATCGGTCCGCCACCTCATCCTGGCCGCCGTCAGCTGGGAGGGAGGGCGCGGTTTCAGGTTTCATAATTGGGGTTTAGGTTTTAGGTTGTGGCTTTTTTATTCCAGAGTAAAGATTTGAAGTTATAGGTTTGGGGTCTGACTCGTTTGAGGTGTCAGGTTTGGGGTCTCAGGTTTTTAGGGCTCAGGTTTCATGTGTTATGCTACAGATTCATGTCTCAGGTTTAGGGCTCAAGGTTTGGATTCAGATTAAGATTTCGGTTTAGGGTCCCAGGTTAGATGTCTCAGGTTCAGGTTTCAGGTTTTAGGCTTGGGTCCGCAAGTTTCTAGTACAGGTTTGAGGTTTCGGTTTCGGTTTCAGGTTTTGACTGTCAGGTATTGGGTTTCAGGCTTGGGTTCAGAAAGTATCAGATCATCATGAATTCCATGGCCATGACTCCCAGCATTTATGCAGTACCAGGCACTGAGACACTCCACACTTGTATCATCAAGCCCAACATAACTAAAAAGTATGAAATGTTCTCCAAGGACCCCATTGGCTGTACTGCAAACCCTGACCCCCACACGTTGCGCTAAGTTTGAACCCCAAAGTGATGTACTGCAAGGCCTGAATCTCTGAAAAGTATTTTACATCACACATTCAGCCCAAAGTGTGGTACTGCAAACCCTGGCGGAAATTTGTTGTACTGCAAATCTCGAATCTCTAAGCATTGTACTGCAAAACCTAAAGATAACCAAACCCTAAACCCCCCAAATCACCTTCGTGTACACCCACAGCATTGTGCGGCAAAAGAAAAAAAATTAAACCTTAATCCTTAATCCTTAACCAAACCTTAAACCTACACCCTCACCCAGTGTTTTTATTTCCCCCCCGGCTATGAGTTCAAATCTGGCAGGCCGCCCCTTAGCCGCCAGAGGCGCGATTGGGACCAAACCTGGACCGGCCTACTACTCGTGGCCATAGGCTGGTCATAGTATGGCTGGCCACATACGGAGCCGCCGGCCAGAGGCTGGTTTGTACCTGACATGCAGCTGAGACACGAAAAAATAAACACTGCCCCCACTACCCAATGTTTGCCTTGCCTTTAATCATAATTAACGTTGTCTGGGGTTAAGTAATCCATGAATGTATTAAATATTGCTTGTCGACGCCGGCTTTCTGCCAGAAATCAAGAGTTTTGGATGCCTATTATTTGCTATGAGGGCAACATTGAAACAAATCGTTTCATCACACCCGAGGGAAGGCAAATCAAGTACACGGTAGGGACCCACCTCTGTTCGAGCCGAGGCAGGTCTCACGTACGCTGTATCCTGTTGCTCGTCCAGCAACAGCAAGTCCTGATCCTCTTCCGTCATAAGCAGCTCGTCGTGCATATGGATGGGGCTGGAGCGAGCGTCCAAGCTCTTGGGGAGCTCCCGGTTCCTTGACTCCACACACAACAAGCTCTGCGTCTCTCTGACTCCCTGTGTTGGGCTCACGGCAAAATGCTGCCTCTGGATCCTTTCCGGGGTCCGCTTCTCTGCAAACGCCATTGGCTGCATCTCGCAGTCCAGCTGCTGGTGCTGCCGCTGCTGCTGGTGCTGCCGCTGCTGGTGCTGCCGCTGCTGGTGCTGCCGCTGCTGCTGGTGCTGCCGCTGCTGCTGCTGCTGCTGCTGCTGCCCATCAGAATAACCCAGCTTCGCATCAAAGTGTTCCCGCTGAATCAGCTCTGACAGCAGGGTCTGGGTCTCCGCAAACACAAGCGGCTGCATCTCGCTCCCATCTTGCTTCTTGCTCTCATCTGAAGGCTCCCCCAGCTCCTCCAAAGCCTCTCCCTCGATTACCTTTGAGGTTGATACCTCCTCAGACTTCGATGCCTGCATCATCTCGCTGTCACCCTGCTCCTGGTTCTCATCAGAATACTCAAACTTCTCATACGAAGGCTCGCCTTGCTCATCAATATGCTCTCTCTGGATTCTCACCAGGGGCCGTGTTTCCCCCACTGACGCCTGCATCTCAGTGTCAAGCTGCTCCTGTTTCTCATCCAAGTGCTCCCTCTGGGTCATTCCCAGAGCCGACAACTCCGCAAACGCCGACGACTGCATCTCTTTGGCATGCGGCGCCGTGCTCATGTCTAGATGCACCCCCAGGGGTACCCTGCGGGGAAGACACCCAACCCTGCTTGGGTAAGAATGAGAACTACGCCCCACTAGGAGCGTGCGGGGTTGTGAAGATTTTACAGTCCAGCAGAGCATCAACCTACGATGCACATTGCTGCATGGGACAGGTGCCCTTAAGCGGTGCATGCATGGGTCAGGTGCCCTTAAGCGGTACATGCATGGGACATGCCCTTAAGCTGTACATGCCTGGGACATGCCCTTAAGCGGTACATGCATGGGACACGCCCTTAAGCGGTACCAGCAAGGAAACAGCTAGGCCAGCCAGTGAAAAGCCAGTGACGTCCCTGGGAAAGCAACCACCACACAACCGCTGACCAGTGGCGTGGGAATGACCAGGGCCAAGGGAACGGAGTGGCGCGGGGCCGGAGCCGCAGCCGCACCGACACCATTTGCCGCTGGGGGCAAAGCGTGTTGGTGGCTGGCAGAAAATGTTTCAGGGCCGTTAAGCTGGCCACGGGAATGAAATATGTTTTTGTTGACTCATGAAAGCCTTAGGGCCGCAAAGCTGGCCACGGGATCGAAACAGTGCTTGCTGACTTATGGCAGCTTAGGGCCGCAAAGCTGGCCACGGGAACAAAACATGTTTTTGTTGACTCATGAAAGCCTTAGGGCTCCAAAGCTGGCTATGTATACAAAACAGTTGTTGCTGACTTATTGCAGTTTTAGGGCCGCAAACCGCAGAGCCCAGAGGCGTTGAGTTGCACACCCCAAAACCCGCTACTCAATGATGGGTGGCGAACTAGTCCATAATGCTACACCTCTGGGCCCTGATGCTCAAATGGCTCGGCCGAGTGGGTGTCCAACTGCCTACTTGGAAAATAAGAGAAGACGGTAAAGACGGTAATTTTTCTGGGTTGTTTGGCTCGCCTGATTGTGCAGTATGCACACTCAGGCAAGCAAGAGACCTACGTCCCATAGGGACGTGAGCCGTGAGGGTAAAGTAAACTGTGATGGATGGGCCGTGGCGTCCTTTACATGGTCACCACCTGCATGCGAGTCAAGCTACCCTGGTTCAACCAGAAGCCCAACTCCTAAAAGCCGATGCGGCCGTGCCGTTTTGAACAGGGGTCAGAAATGGAACGCATGGTAGCATGATACGGCTTGATGCGGCATGATCCGGCATGATATGGCACAGGTTTAACCAGAATGTGCTACCAAGGTAGCACGATACGGCAAGATATGGCAAGATATGGCACATGCTTCGCCAGATTGTGTAACCAAGGTGTAACATCACTGACCTGGATTCCCCACTTTGTCGAGTGTAACCTCACCCAAGCAACGACCTCCTCAAAACCAAGGTAGCACAATTTCACGGTACAATGCGGCACGAGCTAAGCCGGATTGTACTAGCAGTGTAGATGATACGTCACGATACGGCTTGATACGGCGTGGGCTCAGCCGGATTGTGCTACCTTGACAGTGGACACCAGCAAATCCCCCCTCCCAGGAGTGCCACATGCTGAACACCAAGACATTAATACATTTTTGAAGTGGTTAACAGTCCAGCGGGGCATCACATTTGATGCATGGGACATGTGTCCGCAAACGGGTGCCAGCACAAAATAAGTACATACTGAAAACCAAGATCTTAGTACCTAAAACCCTTACCCTGAGCACCGACAAATCCCCTCCTCTCAGGAGTGCCACATGCTAGTCATAAAAACTCCTCCCAAGCCCTGAGCAACAGCAGCTATTCTAACCCAAGAGGTACGAAAGAAAGAAAGAGTGAAAGAATGCTGTGAAGTAAAGCTTGTGTGAAGTTTTTACAGCCCAACAGAGCATCACGTTTGATGCATGGGACATGTACCCGGAAACCAGTACAGGCACTTCACACGCTAGGACAGCGAGCAAAAACCAGACTGGACATCAAGATTCTACACCATATCCCCGAGCACCAACAGCTCCCCTCCTATCTTAAGGACAAACTTTTGTGTCATCGATCGATCAACCTCAATGTCCAGCTGCTGCATCGTCCATTGTGAGCTCATGCAGGTTTTATTACTCCTCTCATAGTATCAATCCCCTCCTATCTTCTGTAGTTCAGTGCCACATGCTAGGCATCAACACCCTAAACCCTAACCCTGAACAGTGAGCACCGACATACAGCTAGGTCCCTGCCCTCATTCCGGGTATGCCATGTGTTGATCTCCGACACGCTCAAGGTATCAGTCCGCCTCAACTATCTCACACCAACAGCGCATGTGTTCTTTTTATAGGGCATCGGACCACCGATAGAGGACCGCCGGGCACCACCACTAATTGGCACAATTGGGGCTAATCTTGATCGCGATCGGCATGTGGCCGGAGGGCACCGGACCACCTATAGGGGACCGCCGGGCGGCCACTGCTAGATAGGCCAGTTGGGGCCTAATCTTAATCAGCCTACGGCCGAAGGGCACCGGACCACCCATAGGGGACCGCCAGGGGGCAACCACTAGATAGGCCAGTTGAGGCCTAATCCTGATCAGCCTACGGCCGGAGGGCACCGGACTACCCGTAGGGGACCGCCGGAGGCCACTGCTAGATAGGCCAGTTAGGGCCTAATCCTGATCAGCCTACGGCCGAAGGGCACCGGACCACACATAGGGGACTGCCGGGCGCCACCACTAAACGACACAATTGGGACCTAATCTTGATCGCGATCGGCATATGGTCAAAGGGCACCGGACTCCCCGTAGAGAACCGCCGGGGGGGCACCACTAGATAGGCCAGTTGGGGCCTAATCTTAATCAGCCTACGGCCGGAGGGCTCCGGACCATCCATAGGGGACCGCCGGGCGGCCATCACTAGATAGGCCAGTTGGGGCCTAATCTTGATCAGCCTATGGCTGAGAGCCTACTATAGCCGGAGACCCGTCAACGGGGGTGTCCTTCCCCAGCCCCCTACAGGCGTAGAAGGTGATGTAGCTGAATTGTAGCTGAAGCGCGCTAAAAGAAACACTGGACAGCGCCCTTGACCGCAGAGATCTTAAGAAAACACCTCCTAGCTCCAATGAGACAAGGTGGGGATGTGTGCGTGAAATAAAGTGCTTGGAACCCCTGCTTGCTTTGAAATGAAAAAGCTTGAGGCTGAATGCCGGGCTGCCCTAACATGGCTTATCTAGCCCGCCCCCTGATGAGGAGCTTGCATGCGGGCAGGCAGTACAGGCAGGCATGAGAAGAAAAGCCCGAGTGCCTTTGTGGCCCACATCGCCAGCTGAGAAGAGACGGTAAGTAGTGTGCCTATTAGTGGGGTGAAAAGCGGTTGAAACCCGACGGTCCCCATTTTGCATCGTCCCGTTACCGGTACTGGTATGTAGTTGGAAGTTTAACACGCCTGTCACTCAGGGCTGCTGACGCATCAAAAATCACTGCATTTGTCCTAAAGCCACGCCGTGCGAGGCGTTTCATTCTTCGATTAAGTGTTAGCTAGTTTAGTTAGTTCCGACCTGCCTGCATGCGCCCCCTAGACTGCCGGACTGCCCCCCCCCTAAGTAGAACACCCTCGTCGTCGCACCTGGCCATGATGGCGCTTCGTTGGATGGACGATGGCTGGTGATGAGCGCTGCTCAGTTCCGTTCCGCCGGCCCGTTTCTGGCACGGACCTTCGGATTTCACCCTCTCGATCGACGACGTTGCTCCTATCGCATCCGCTCTGGCACCACTGCGATGCAATTAGCCGGAATGTGAAGCATGGCTACCGGTATCATTGCGTATCAAAAGCACGTCATTTTTATTTTGTCGGCTGGTGTCTGACGCAAGGAGGTGTCTCGTGAGATAAAGCCGATCAAAGCCGCTCCAGTGGATACAAGGGCGTGGTGAAACGAACTAATATGGCTGACGCATAATCATGGGACGGAGAGCCTTTGGGGGCTGGGGCTCATACGTGACAGGTGACAGGAGACAGCCTGGACAGCAGGGCGGGTGGAAGTCCACGGGTGTAGCCGAGGGGTGTAGCGCGGGTGGGTGAAAGTGGCGTAAGAAACTTCGCAACTTCCTGCCTAGATAGCGACCTGCTGCCGTACCTCCTCGGCCGGTACATACGTCAACATCGACTTTTCGCATTTTCTGGCTTTCTCAATGCTCGGTTGCGCATGCCCTCTTTTGAACAACGCTGATTTTTGCCTTTAAGTAGTCAACAACGTGTCGCTCCCTTGTTATATTTCCAGAAAAGGCATACCACGACGCCATCACCGGACGCCATGCCGAAAGCGTGCCGGTAAAAGCGCCTGATTTCAGTAAATCCATTGAATTATTTACTGCGTCCCTACACCTCAATCATGTGAAATCAGTGCTCAATGTTCAATGTTTCCTGCCCTCCTTGTTTTTTTTGTTCTTACCTCCCAACCCGAGCCTTTTTGAGGAGGGCCCAGACGTGTTACGTCATTGAGCACTGGGCCGCGTGGGCGCCCAGTTAAGTTGGGGGAAGGTAAATTTATGGGGGAGGAGGAAAGAAAGCGATAAATCTGAAGGAGGAATTGCCCCCCCCCAAAGAAAGGAAAGGCAAAGCAAAGGTTCCTCGCCCCTGAAGAGCCAAGGCCTGGGAAGTTTCAGAACGGTGCATACCCGCTGGCTGGTGTAACGTTATTGACCCGCTGGGCCCTACTGAGCGCTCCAGTTTGTGGTCGGACAGTTGGAAGCCAACGCGATCGATCCTGATTGAGCAGGGTCCAGAGGATCATTGGTTGTTATCGCATAAACCCATTCGCCACTGACAACATCTTGCTTTCGTGGATTCTATTGTAGACGTGAGGGTTAGTTGCTAGAGGAGCTCAGATGCCGTCACACTTGTTTGCCTTCACGGCTTCTCCTCCTGTTCCTTTGTTTTGTGTTCCCTCTTCCTTTGAGTCCCCTCCCCTCAAATCTTAACAGTTGGGCGCCCACGCGGCCGAGCCTTTTTGTGCATGGCTCATAGGTGTGACGTCACTGACCTGCTAGAAAGGCTTGGACGTCAAATTGCTTGGCTGGGAGAGAACATTTTGACTGATGGGGCCAAGTTTCTTAGGGCTGGGTTCAGTGCTTGAGCGTCCTCGACACTGTTGGGGCCAAACGACGTTTTTTCTATCTGCTATTTCCTGATGCTAGCTGATCCTCCATCAATCGGCCCCGATGCACTAGCTCCTGAAAAGCGGGCAATCACATACCTGACTGATTTCATCTTCCATATTTATCATACATTCATGCAGAATGTCCAAATGTAAAATACGAAAGGCCTCCTCGCCCACTTCTAATCCTTCACACATTTGCTAGTGGCCAAAGTGACTGGCTGTAAGATTTTCTGTAGTTGGGCCATGCCGTTGGGAGGCCACATTCAGCCACCTTCATTGAAGTGCACAGAGGCCTGATCAGAGGTTGGAGGAATCAAGAACCCATGCAAGCAACAGAGGCAGACTATTCCTCATGCCGGGTTGGCATCAACGGGAGGCAAAACCACCAGCAAAAAAACTGACATAACATTGCGCAGCTCAATTCATACACACGTATGTGCCAATGCATGCCTCATCTGCATCCATGTTATGTTTCAATTATATTTGCGACCAAATTGAAAATCAGCTAGACCACACTTCAGCACCGCAGAATTCGTTTGCCCCAAACGCTCTGTATCTCTACACCACAAAAATGCACCTTCAGAAGCCATGCGTGCCGCATGGGCCTGAAGGTCATGCCCCCATGCGTCAGCACAATTAAGCCTTGCTATCCAGCGCCGCGTCAAGGGCGGCATACAGCTCCACGGCGGCTCTTGCTGCTGCCTGCTCGTTCTCGTCTCCCTGGCCCTGGGCGGAGGCTGCAGCTGACAGGGCTGCCTTGACTGCTGCAGGGTCGACGGTGTCCAGCGTCGCTGCCTCAAGGACGCAGATATCTGCGACACCATTGGGGTGCACGAATGCAAAGCCACCACTGATAAAGAACTTCTCGGTCTCGGTTCCATTTTGCAGCTCAACGACCCCAGGGGTCAGCTGAGAGATGAGAGGAACGTGGTTTGCCTTCAGACCGAAGTACCCGTCAACGCCAGGCAACGTGACGCCGTCCTTCTGCAGTCAGAAGAGGCGATAAATGTTGTTCATCATCACGATCATCAATGAACATTATGGTTTGGATGCGGCTCGCGATTCATCTATCATGGACAACTCGTATATTTAATCCATACATAATCATAAACTGAGCTCAGAAGACGTGGAGGATCAGCATCAGATGCTGCACCTTGGATGCCCGGTGTTCACCTGTGCCATGTTGGCTAGGACGCCGTGGGGCGTGTAGAAGTTAACGGGAAATAGATCTCCAGTCACTTTGCTCTCGCCCGTAGAACCGGATTTGAGGAAGTCCGTGGGGGTCTGAGGGACCGCCATGGTGCTAGGGGCTTTCTTGAGCCAAGCCTCAGCAAACTCTTTGGGGCCGGCGGGTGCAGCAGCCTCCTCTAGACGCGCAGCCGATGTGCTCAGGCATCGCTGGCCAGCTCCAAGCAACCGCTGTGCTGCCTGGCGGAACATCTCTTAAGGTGCAAGACGAGTGGGCCTGAAACACCAAAGGAGATTGATACTACGAGATGAGTAATACGACCTGTATGAGCTCACAGTGGAAGATGCAGCAGCTCGACGTGGAGGTTGATCGATTGATGAAGAAAAGTGCGTCCATCCTCTGGTATGAACACAAAATGCATATGTCCATGGGGAAATTCGAAAGCACGGTGCAGCCTGTATGACAACCTATGGCATCGCCACAATCAATTTGAGGGCTACATTGCAGCCTGCCTGACTGAACATGGAACAGGCCGTCCTGACCCAGCTGGGGGCCTTCACGCAGCGGTATGACCAGGAATACGGCCTCCTACTTGAAAAAGTCGTCGGTATCGATGCCTCGATTCAAGAGCTGCTGCTCTGGTCGCGTTCAAACCATCGAAACGCTGCTGGAGCTGGAGGAGCCTCAGCAGGAGCAGGCCCGGCCATGCCTCCCCTTGCAAGCATGAGCATGGGGGCCACGCCCATGCTGGCCCGCTCATCAACTTTCATGGGAGCAGTGGCAGCTGAGGTGCAGCATGGTCAACATCCACTCAGCTGCATGCGGAGCGTCACAGATGCTGAAGGTGACGCCGGCAGGCGCATGGGGTGCATGCATGTGGCTAGGGGAGTGCACCGCGCATGCATGTCACGAAAGCAACAGGACAGCAGACATGTATGTCTGGCGCCATGCCCTCGCCCAGGTCCAGGGCCACGCTCAAGATCCAAGCACATGCGCTCGCCGCACATTGCGATCTCGCTGAAGCTCGGAAACAAACACAATGGCAGTACCGTATGCAGCAAAAGAACGCTTTGCCATTGCCGTGTGAAGAACCTGTTCTGTACATGATCGGATGCCAGTTTGCACCCCTTTCACGAAGGGGGGGCCTTGACCAATGCCTTGACCATGCTCCAAAACTCATATTTCGCTCTTCCTGAACCTCTAGAAAAACACAACGTGCATGTAGCTTGCCACAAGGGGTTTTAACCATGTCCCTCAGTTAATCTCTCCTGTGACTCGACTCTCAAATTGACTGTTTGACTTAACTTTGACTCGCAATTGACTTCCATTTGCCTGCCACTGTGACGTTCAATTTTTCCACGCTTAAAGGCCATGGCGGCTACAATAGCCTCGCCAGTTTTGGGCTAACTACGCTAGAATGACGTAACCTAACGCCACGGTTTGGGATTCAGCTTGTCCCCAGCCCCCCAGCTCAGTCGCCCCCCATTTCCGTCATCGTTTCTTTGGTTGCGATACCTCACTACTTCCGAACAGCCCTTAAACAATCCACTGCTGACAGCGGGTAACCAAGACAATTTGTTGGTGTTGTCGCAAAGTTAAGGCAACCATCCGATGCCTTTTAAGGGGCCGGGCGGAGCGAACCGGGGGGGAATGTCTAGTGTTATTCTTGCTTGGGACACCCATTTCTTAGGGTGCACGGTGCACCCCTCAGCCGCGACAGCAAGGCAGCAAAGAGACCCCCTAGTTGTCGTGACAACATGGACCATATGTCCGTATGCCTCGAAATGCCTCGAAGGCCCTGTCATCAATTTCCTCGATTGCCATACCTCCTACAGCATGCTAGCAGACATGTTCTGTCCTCCGTTCTCTCCCAGTTTTTTCTTTTTTTTTGCCCGGACCTTTCGAAAAAGGCCTTGTGAGGTTGCGTTGACTTCGAGGCAACAACAACGCTCGCACAAACACACAGTGCGGGCCGCTGATCCCGGGTGACCCAAAACAATTAGCGCCCACTGCTGACTGTGTATTACTAGAGCTGGGCAGCATAAGTATGGTGCATGCTGTCAACATGCTTGCTGTCAACAATTAGGGGGGTCCCCGCATGGTCCCCCCTAATTGTTGACAGCAAGCATGTTGACAGCATGCACCCTATGTGGATATGTTTCAAGGGCTCTGTTATTGTTTCTTTAATTGCCACACCTCCCAGTTTATTAACATAACTTTTGGGTTCTCCGTTTTCTCACAGTTCATTTTTTCGCCCCGACCTTTCGAAAAGAGCCATGGGAAATTTTGTGATTTTTTGGGACAAAAATTGCCCTCAATGCCCTTCCCCCATTCCAACTGTCACGGCAGGCAGCGAGTTTGATGCTTATCTCACTCCCCCTCCGTCCATCTGAGTGGGCCCGGCTACTCTGGCCGATGCGTAGACACATGCCTAGAACTTTCTTACTTCCTTTCTTTCTTATTTCCTTTCTTTCTTATTTCCTTTCACATGTCAATACCCCTCCCCTAGCCAAGCTCTCACCACAGGCAATGAATGTCATGCAGCTTCACGCTTTCCCTCTGTCCATCTGAGTGTGCCCATCTCCTCTGTCCAAGGCACGGACTCAAGGGAAGGGTGAATAAAGTAGATCTCTTCCTTCCTTTTACATGTCAACACCCCTCCCCTACTCCAACTCTCACAACAGGCATTGAGGTTAATGCAGCTTCATGCTATCCCTCTGGCCTTTGTCCATCTGAGTATGCCCCACTTCTCTGGCCAAGGTACAGACACACACACACTTATATTTCCTCCTTCCTTTTACATGTCAATACCCCTCTCCCATTCCATCACTTACCACATAAGTGCACATATCTTGTTGCAGTATCACACTGCCCCTCCGCCCATCTGAGCGGGCTTGGCTACTCTGGCCAATGCGTGGTCACATGGATACAACTTTCCCCCCCTCCTTCCGCATGCCAATACCCCTCCCCTTGTCAAACGCTTGCCGCAGGCAATAAGTTTGATGCATCATCTCACTACCCCTCCGTACAACTGAGTGATCTGGCCAATGTGCGGACTCACACGCACACATCTTACTTCCATCCTTTCACTTGTCAACTCCCCTCCCCCATTCCAACCCTCACAGCGGGCAACGAGATTGATGCAGATCTACCCCTTCGGGCCTTCGTGCAACTGAGCAGGCCTGGCCTTTCTGGCCAATGTGCAGATACACGCACGCACCTATTGTTCTTCCTTTTTCTCATGTCAATGCCCTTCCCCCATTCCAAGTGTCACGGCAGGCAACGAGGTTGATGCATCATCTCACTACCCCTCCGTACAACTGAGGGGGCCCGGCTTCTTGGACCAATGTGTGGACACACACACATACGCATCTTTCTTCCTTCCTTTCATTCCTCTACCCCACTCCTCCATTCCAATCCTCACAGGGGGCAATGAAGTTGATGCAGCATCGCGCTACCCCTCTGTGCAACTGAGTGGGCCCGGCTTCTCGGGCCAAGGCATGGAGCTGGGCCACCGTCTTAACCTAGCGGACATAAACGCGCCGTCTGAGCCAGGCCCGCATCCCTTCCTGCAGAGGAGCAGCCTCGCACCCCCAGGTAATAGTGTGAAGTGTGAACTGTTGTGTGGGGGTTGTGGGTTTGAACAAAAGTGTGGGCCTTCGTGGCGGGCACATGCGCGCCGCCTGAGCCAGGACCGCACCCTCTCCTGAAGAGGAGAAGCCTCACATCCCCAGGGAACAGTGTGAAGTGTGAATAAGTGTGTGGGTGTTAGGTGTGAACACAAGTGTGGGCCTTCGTGGCAGTCACATACGTGCTACCTGAGCCAGGCCCGCATCGTTTCCTGCAGCGGAGCAGCTGTGCACCCCCAGGGAACAGTAGGCAGTGTGAAGTGTGAACACGTGTGTGAATGGTGTGTGGACAAAAATGTAGGCATTCCTGGCGGGCACATCCACACTTCCTTAGCTAGGCCCTCAGTTTCCTTCAGTGGATCAGCTTCACACCCTCAGGTTATAGGAGGTAGTGTGATGTGTGAAGTGTGAATACAGTTGGGGCCTTGCCTGATTTTAACCAGAAAGGGCTGTATCTGTTCTGGATTTGTGCTTATATCTGGTCTGGATCTGGTCTGGATCTGGAGCAATTATTTTCTTGTGGACTTCAGGAAACTTATTCTGGTCAGGATCTCTGAATATGTTTGGTCTGGATCTGGTCTGGATCTGGTCTGGATCTGTTAATATATTGTTTTCAATCTGACCCAGGGGCGGGGCTCGTTGATTTTATCTTCTGACAGGGATGGCTAGTATTGGTAGTTCCGTATTTCAGGTGGTGATCATAATAAAAATAATGCGAATGAGAATGCTGCTGTAGGTATACTTTGCCATCCCTGATATAAACTGCGCAATTTTGGGCGCGAGCAATTAACACTTTGGTGGATACTGTTCGGAATCAGCTTGGAATGAGTTGGTGCGTTGACGATCAAACTCGAGAAATTCTCTAATGCAGAGATTTTACTTGACGAAGAAACAACCCGCAGGGCTTGGCAAACGATTTTACTTTTCTAAGAGTGCGGGAACAAAATGTTTGCATGCACCGTGTTGTTACTTAAATATTTGAATATTTGTCGAGATATTTGTTGTTAATATTTTGAAATTCGTTTCCCCTTTAATTCTGCGAGTGTTGAAATAATTTCGATTTCAATTGTATGGTGCGTTAACCCTCGAAGGGACTGAACATCAAATTCCGCATGGCTTCATTACCCTCATCCTCATTGGTCTCAAAGCTGAGAAGCGTTACAACATGTTACGACCGTCCCGGAAAGGGCCTAGCAGCGCTGCAAACCGGTGAACCAGCTGTTTGTAAGCGGCTTGATAGCACATGATGCACATGACAGAGCCAAGTTCACACACAAGTGCTCAGAACTGACAACCAAACATGCATGGCAAAAACGAAACTATAGTACCAAAACGGTACGGTGGGATGTGGTAAGCGGTAAGTACCGGAAGTAAATAAACCCTGAAATGAACGCTGGAATTCAAAAAAAAATATAGGCATCAACTCTGAGATACCAGTGCCGGTGAACGCAGTGTATTCACGCTGAAATTCATGCTGATCACACACTGAAATGCGGTGAACACTGAACCTACTTCAGGTACTATAGATTTGCTTTGCCCCTCCCCCACACCACCCCGTGCGTGCTCTGAAAGCCTTCATTTTATACACATCTGATCAGGCTACTCCCCAACCTGCGGCCCGGAGGTGCTGGGAGCAGCTGCCGAGAAGCTGCGGCTCCTCGGGGAGGGCCCATCGGCAGATCTCATGTCTGACGGCGGCGAGGCTGGCCAGTACTACGAGCCGGAGGAGGGGCCTGGGCGCTGGTCATGCGGCGGGTGCATGCAGGCAACATATCAGGTGCGTGCGGGGCAGGCCCACCCGGTGTGTATGGGGCAGGCCCAGGTGGTGCTTGAGGGGCCGGCCCAATACTACGAGCTGGAGGAGGGGCCTGGGCGCTGGTCATGCGGCGGGTGCATGCAGGCAACATATCAGGTGCGTGCGGGGCAGGCCCACCCGGTGTGTATGGGGCAGGCCCAGGTGGTGCTTGAGGGGCCGGCCCAATACTACGAGCTGGAGGAGGGGCCTGGGCGCTGGTCATGCGGCGGGTGCATGCAGGCAACATATCAGGTGCGTGCAGGGCAGGCCCTTCCGGTGTGTATGGGGCAGGCCCAGGTGGTACTTGAGGGGCCGGCCCAATACTACGAGCTGGAGGAGGGGCCTGGGCGCTGGTCATGCGGCGGGTGCATGCAGGCAACATATCAGGTGCGTGCAGGGCAGGCCCTTCCGGTGTGTATGGGGCAGGCCCAGGTGGTGCTTGAGGGGCCGGCCCAGTACTACGAGCCGGAGGAGGGGCCTGGGCGCTGGTCATGCGGCGGGTGCATGCAGGCAACATATCAGGTGCGTGCAGGGCAGGCCCTTCCGGTGTGTATGGGGCAGGCCCAGGTGGTGCTTGAGGGGCCGGCCCAGTACTACGAGCCGGAGGAGGGGCCTGGGCGCTGGTCATGCGGCGGGTGCATGCAGGCAACATATCAGGTGGGTGCAGGGCAGGCCCTTCCGGTGTGTATGGGGCAGGCCTGTTCAAGCCTCACGAGAAGAACGTGTGGGACATATTCATCATGACTTCCACACTTCAACCACCTTGCATGTTCCCATGTTCATACTTACCCTCCACACCTCAGGCGATGTGGGGGCGGCTGCTCATGCCTCACGAGAAGAATGTGTGGGACATGTTCATTATGGCTTCCACGCTTCAACCACCGTGTGTTCACACCTAGCATCCACACCTCAGGCAATGTGGTGGCGGCTGCTCATGCCTCACATGAGGAACGTGTGGGACATGTTCATCATGGCTTCCACACTTCAACCATATCGAGTGTTCCCTTGTTCACACCTACCATCCACACATCAGGCTATGTGGAAGCGGCTGCTCATGCCTCACGAGAAGAACGTTTGGGACATATTCATCATGGCTTCCACACTTCAACCTCTTTGTGTTCACACTTACCATCCACACCTCAGGTGACATGGGGGCGGCTGCTCTTGCCTCATGAGAAGAAACTGTGAGACATATTCATCATGGTGTCCACACTTCAACCTCATTGTGTTCACACTAACCATCCACACCTCAGGCGCTGTGGGGGCGGCTGCTCATGCCTCACGAGAAGAACGTGTGGGACATGTTCATCATGGTGCTGCTGCTGTGGGTCTGCTTTGGGACTCCACTAATCATCTGCTTCGGGTTGGACAACCAGTTCTGGATCGGGCACCACCCGCTCGGATGTAAGGATTTAACTTGGGGGATTCGAATGGCACTTTTGTTGTGATGGGCAGATATGAACTGGGGATAAACAATTGGCATTTTTGTCATGATGGTCAGACGTTCAGAGGCGTTTATTTTGCGGGTATGCTTTATAAGTCATCTGTTGATCTGCCTCAGGTTGACAACCAGTTCTGGATTGGACAACACCCACTCGGATGTGAGGATTCTGGGATTGGATCTTGGGATTTAATCTCGGGATTGAATCTTGGGATTGAATCTCGGTATTGAATCTCGGCATTGAATCTCGGGATTGAATTTCGAGAGTGGATATCGGGATTGAAACAATTGAATCTTGGGATTGCATCTTGGGATTGAATCTCGGGATTGAATTTCGAGAGTGGATATCGGGATTGAAACAATTGAATCTCGGGATTGCATCGCGGGATTGAATCTCGGGATTGAATCTCGGGATTGAATCTTGGGATTGAATCTTGCGATTGAATCTCGGGATTGAATCTTGGGATTGAATCTCGGGAGTGAATCTCGAGAGTGGATATCGGGAATTGAGTTTCGTTTTTACTTTGTATGGGGATGTTAAAACTTGAACTTCAAAGGCGTTTGTTTTGTGAAGTCGGATTGGGAAGGTACCTCATTATTTGCTTCGGGCTATGGACCCCCAGCCCTGGATCTTTGTAGCAACGAAAGTCAGTTTTGGATCTGACCACACTTGCTCGGGAGTGAGATGTTATCCCGTTAATTTCTTTTTGTAACGGCTTGAAGTTAAGACTTTTAAAAATGAATTTTGATTAATTTTCGGGAAAAGTCGGTCATCGATTCCAAACATGGTAATGGCTGCAATTGACGTTTTGTTTTGTGTTTTATATATATTTGTAAATCTCGGGTATATCTGTATGTGTTGCGATGGTAGCTCACCTAGTGCTACCGCTGAACGGGTGGCTTCTTTATTCCATGCCTCGGGGCGCATCGTTCATTCATTTATTTATATTTCCCACACATATTGGACTGGTTTCAACACGACTGGCTGTCAATACAAGTGGCTTGTACTATATTGGACTGGCTGTCAGCACGGCATTCATCCTTGCATTTTGTCCCTCACTCAATTGTGGGACTTTGCTTAAAATACAGCTACATTTAGAAAATGTGGGACCTTGCTTACAATAAAATGTGTCATTTTCAAATATGTAATATCCTTGGCTGTTGACATCCCACTAATCGGGAGCTGCCAGCACGGCGTTCGGCGTCGCATTCATCATGCGTTTCCACTTAAACGTGGGACTTGACCCTAAACCCTAAACCCTAAATCCTCAACTACGCTTCTTTCACATGCCTTCAACTGTCTCATTCGCCTTTCTTCTTGTTGTGATGGTCGCATGGTAATAGGGCACAGGCGTGGCTAATGCTGCGCTGTTTCCTCAACTCTCATTAGGCGCAGTTTTCTTTTTTCAACTGTCCGGCTAATTCGTGTTGTACATGTTGTACAGATGTGGAGCTAGCTGTCAACACGGCATTCGTGGCGGACATCTACCTCATGTTCCGTACCGCCTACATTGACAGCTATGGTAAGGCTCATCCACACATACACCCCACACTTCAACCAGGCGTGCATCTACCTCTTGTTCACACTTTCTATATTGACAGCTATGGTGAGGGTCGTCCACACATACCCCCCACACTTCAACCAGGCATATGTTTACCTCATGTTCCACACTTCCTACATTGACATACATGGTAAGGTAGGTAAGGGTCGTCCACACATACACCCCACACTTTAGACAGGCAGATATCTACCTAATGTTCCACACTTCGTACATTGACATACATGTTGAGGATTGTCCACACCTTTGTTGTCTGGTTACGGAGCGCCGCCGCATCCCTCAGCACTACTGCAGCTGTTGGTTTCTGATTGATATCATCCCGGTGTTTCCCCTTGGACAAAAGATCTGGATATACTCCACGTTCAGGTGGTTTGGTTACGGAGCGGCGCAGCATCCCTAAGCACTACTGCAGCCGTTGGTTTGTGATTGACATCATATCGGTGTTCCCCCTCAGACGATACATCTGGATCTACCCCACGTTCAGATTGTTTGGTTACGGAGCAACGCAGCATCGCCCAGCACTACAGCTGGCACTCGTTGGTTTTAGATCTTTGTGCCTCCCCAGCCCCTTCCAACGTAAAGATCTGGATCTACCCCACGTTCAGATTGTTTGGTTACGGAGCAACACAGCATCGCCCAGCACTACAGCTGGCACTCGTTGGTTTTAGATCTTGGTGCCTCCCCGGCCCCTTCCAACTCATAGATCTGGATCCATCCCAACGTTCAGGTGGTCTGGTAACGGAGCGGCGCTGCATCGCTCAACACTACTGCAGCCGGTGGTTTATGATTGACATTATCTCGGTGTTTCCCCTCGGACGATATATCTGGATCTCCCCCACCTTCAGGTGGTCTGGTAACGGAGCGGCGCCGCATCGCTCAACACTACTGCAGCCGGTGGTTTGTGATCGACATCATCTCGGTGCTCCCCTTCAACTTCTACTTTGGTAGATGGGCTGAGTTCCTCACTCTTTTCAAGGTATGGACAAGGGTGGGCATGCCCTGTGCCGTTCATTTTAGGTGCTTCAGCTATGTGTCAGCTACGTGCCAGCTTGGTCTCACCTACGTGTCAGCCGGGGCGACCATGCAGCCCCTTCTTCCCCCCTTATTTTGACCATGTCATAGTTTGTGGCGGGTAGGTCCTGCTGCTGCTAGCCCTGCGGCTTGGGCCACCAGCAGATGGCCGGTCTAGGTTCTGTCCCTATGGGCTCAGTGCTGCGTTTAATTTCTTCATGGATCAGCTGCATATCAGCTGCATGTCAGCTACACTCCAGCCTCCAGGGGGTGTCCCCATTTGTGGCGGCCATGCTCTGCTTTGGCCGGAATTCGTAGGCCGGTCCAGGTTTGGTCCAAATCGGGCCTTCAGCAGCCGCGGGGCGGCCTGCAGGAGGTGGGCTGGTGACCGTAAAAATAATTGCTGGCTCTGAGTTGGCTGTAGCAAGCGGCCCTCTAAAGGGTGGCCAGTTGCTCTCTGCAATCTGTGTATGGCCACATAGGGAGGGATGCAGGCTGGGAGTCAGCAGTGCATGCCAGCCTGGGTTGGGGGAAAGTGCAGGCAATACAAGTGCAAGAGTACAGGCAATACAAGTGCAAGAGTACAGGCAATACAAGTGCAAGATTACAGGCAATACAAGTGCAAGAGTACAGGCAATACAAGTGCAAGAGTACAGACAATACAAGTGCAATAGTACAGGCAATACAAGTGCAAGAGTACAGGCAATACAAGTGCACGAGTACAGGCAATACAAGTGCAAGAGTACAGGCAATACAAGTGCAAGAGTACATGCAATACAAGTGCAAGAGTACAGGCAATACAAGTGCAAGAGTACAGGCAATACACGTGCAAGAGTACAGGCAAGACAGGGCAATGCCTGCGATGGACTGGCAATACAGGCAACCAGAGTGCAGGCAATACAGGGCAATGCCTGCGATGGACAGGCAATACAGGCAACCAGAGTGCAGGCAATACAGGGCAATGCCTGCGATGGACAGGCAATACAGGCAACCAGAGTGCAGGCAATACAGGGCAATGCCTGCGATGGACAGGCAATACAAGTGCAAGAGTACAGGCAATACAGGGCAATGCCTGCGATGGACAGGCAATACAGGCAACCAGAGTACAGGCAATACAGGGCAATGCCTGCGATGGACAGGCAATACAGGCAACCAGAGTGCAGGCAATACAGGGCAATGTCTGCGATGGACAGGCAATACAGGCAACCAGAGTACAGGCAATACAGGGAAATGCCTGCGATGGACAGGCAATACAGGCAACCAGAGTGCAGGCAATACAGGGCAATGCCTGCGAAGGACAGGCAATACAGGCAACCAGAGTGCAGGCAATACAGGGCAGAGTACAGATAGCAGGAATATAGGCAGTACATGCAACAGGAATTTAGGCATCAGAGGGGATCATAGGCTGTACATGTACTAGCAGGACAGGCACTACATGGTGGAGTATAGGAAGTACATGCAACATGAGTTCAGGCTTAACAGAGCGGAGCATAGGCAGTACATGCACTATAAGTACCGGCATTTCAGGGTGGAGTACGGGTAATACATGCAACAGGAGTTCAGGCGTAACAAAGCGGAGCATAAGCATTGCACGCGGAGTAGTTAGAGGGCGCATCTGATCCGTATTGCCAAGGTGTTGCGCATGCCCAATGCGTACCGCATGTTGCTCCTGTCACATGGCAGATGGCGCGTGTGACCGTATTGCCAAGATCTTGTGCATGCTCAAAGCGTACCGCATGTTGCTCCCGTCCCATGGCAGATGGCGCGAGTGATCCGTATTGCCAAGATCTTGTGCATGCTCAAAGCGTACCGCTTGTTGCCCCGACCCATAGCAGATGGCGCGTGTGATCTGTATTGCCAAGGTCTTGCGCATGCCCAAAGCGTACCGCTTGTTGCCCCCGTCCCATGGCAGATGGCGCGTGTGATCTGTATTGCCAAGATCTTGCGCATGCTCAAAGCGTACCGCATGTTGCTCCCGTCCCATGGCAGATAGCGCGTGTCATCCGTTTTGCCAAGATTTTGCGCATGCTCAAAGCGTACCGCATGTTGCTCCCGCCCCATGGCAGATGGCGCGTGTGATCCGTATTGCCAAGATTTTGCGCATGCTCAAAGCGTACCGCATGTTGTTCCCGCCCCATGGCAGATAGCGTGTGTCATCCGTATTGCCAAGATTTTGCGCATGCTCAAAGCGTACCGCATGTTGCTCCCGCCCCATGGCAGATGGCGCGTGTGATCCGTATTGCCAAGATTTTGCGCATGCTCAAGGCGTACCGCATGTTGCGCGTGGTGCGCTTGCCGGCCTTTATCGAGACTCTGGAGCTGCATATTGACAAGAGTATTGTCAACATCTTCTTGGCCATCTTTGTGGGTACGTTAAACGTTCACACTTACGGTATGGTTTAGGGTTTTTAACCCACACCCCCAACTACTTCTTGGCCATCTTTGTGGGTGCGTTCAACGTTCATACTTGTGGTTTAGGTTTGTAACCCTAAACCCTCAACATCTTTGTGGGTACGTTTAATGTTCATACTTATGCTTTAGGTTGTGTACCTGAAACCCTCAGCATATTTTTTGCCCATCTTCGTGGGTGCCTTTAACATTTAAATTTACCCTCCACCTGTCTGTCTGCTCCTTCTTCCATGTGGCACACCCGTCCTGGCCAACTGCTTCCAAATCCCACTTATCGATATACCCCCTGACCCACCCGCCCCCTGACCCACCCGCCCCCTGACCCACGCCTCCTGACCCACGCCCCCTGACCCACGCCCCCTGACCCCCTTTTCCCCCTGCAGTCATCCTGGCCCTCCACCTGTCTGTCTGCTCCTTCTTCTTTCATGTGGCACACCCGTCTTGGCTTACTCCTCCCAAGTTTCACTTATCGATATACCCCCCCCCCCTTGCCGCCCCCCTGGCCCCCCCCACACACCCCGGCAGTCATCCTGGCCCTCCACCTGTCCGCCTGCTCCTTCTTCACGCCTCCTGCCCCCTCCCCCTGACCCCCTGCCCCCCTGCAGTCATCCTGGCCTCCACCTGTCCGCCTGCTCCTTTTTCTATGAGGCACACCTGTCCTGGTGAACTCCTTCAAAATACCAGGTATTGAAATACCACCTCATCTGACCCACGCCCCCTGACCCCCTGCCCCCCCCGCAGTCATCCTGGCCCTCCATCTGACCCACGTCCCCTGACCCACGTCCCCTGACCCCCTCCTCCCCCGCAGTCATCCTGGCCCTCCACCTGACCCACGCCCCTGACCCCCCCCCCTCACCCACGCCCCCTGACCCCCACCCCTGACCCACTTCCCCCTGCACCCCCCCCCCCCCGACCCATGCCCCCCCACAGTCATCCTCGCCCTCCACCTGTCCGCCTGCTCCTTCTTCTACATGGCCTACCTGTCCTGGCTCAGTCCTCTCAAATCCCACTTCTGATAATATTCCCCTGACCCACCCACCCCTGCCCCCCTGCCCCCCGGCAGTCATCCTGGCCCTACACCTGTCCGCCTGCTCCTTCTTCTACATGGCCTACCTGGATGACCTCGCGCCGCACACATGGGTCGGCGTGGCGGGAATAGCGGATGCGGATCTGGCCACAAAGTACTTGTACAGCTTGTACTGGTCAGCCACCACACTCACGACGGTGCGCTCATATATTGATATATGCATTGTTTATACTTCTACCCTCACCACAAAAGCCCCACACATCGGTCTGCGTTGCTGGCTTAGAAGATGCAGATCTGGCTACCAAGTACTTGTACAGCTTGTACTGGTCAGCCACCACACTCACAACAGTGCGCTTATGTATGCCTTATTCATATTCAACACTCACCAAGAAAGCCCCACACATCGGTCTGTGTGGCTGGCTTACAAGATGCGGATCTGGCCAAGAAGTACTTGTACAGCTTGTACTGGTCAGCCACCACACTCATAACGATGTGGTCCTTATCTCCTATGCCTTGGTTACACTTTTAGCCCTCCCACACCTTCAAGCCATCGCCACCCTCCACCTTCCACACACCTTCCGTCCACCCACCTTCCACCTGCATCTCCCTCCCCCATCTTTCACCTTCCACCCACCTTCCACCCCCATCCTCCAACTTCCACCCTCCTTCCTCCTGGTGCCTTGTGTGTGCACCTCACTTGGGGCCAGGCAACATAATCCTTTGCACCATCCTTGCATGCGTTTGCTTAGGTGGGATGCAGAGACATTACCCCTTACACCCACCTCGCACCTCTCACCTCGCACCTCTCACACCCACCTCTCACCTACCACCTCTCATATATCACCTCTCACCTACCACCTCTCACACCCACCTCTCACCTACCACCTCTCATATATCACCTCTCACCTACCACCTCTCACGCCCACCTCTCACCTACCACCTCTCACGCCCACCTCTCACCTACCACCTCTCACGCCCACCTCTTACCTACCACCTCTCACGCCCACCTCACATTTCTCTCCTTGCAGGTGGGGTACAGAGACATCACCTCTCACACCCACTTCTCACCTACCACCTCTCACATATCACCTCTTACCTACCACCTTTCACACCCACCTCGCATTCTCACATTGCAGGTTGGGTACAGAGACATCACCTCTCACACCCACCTCTCACCTACCACCTCTCACATATCACCTCTCACCTACCACATTTCACACCCACCTCGCATTTCTCTCGTTGCAGGTGGGGTACGGAGACATCACCTCTCATACTAACCTCTCATTTCCCACCTCTCATCGTGCACCCCTAACATCCACCCTTCAGCTCCCACCTTGCATTTCTCTCCTTGCAGGTGGGGTACAGAGACATCACCTCTCACACCCACCTCTCATTTCCCACCTCTCATCGTGCACCCTTAACATCCACCCTTCACCCCCCACCTCTCACACCCACCTGTCACACCCACCTAACACTTCCCACCTCTCATCTTGCACCCCTAACATCCACCCTTCAGCTCCCACCTCCCACACCCACCTTTCACTTCCCATCTCTCACTTCCCACCTCTCATCTTGCACCCCTAACATCCACCCTTCACCTCCCACCTCTCACACCCACATCTCACTTCCCACCTCTCATCTTGCACCCCTAACATCCACCCTTCACCTCCCACCTCTCACACCCACCTCTCACACCCACCTCTCACTTCCCACCTCTCATCTTGCACCCCTAGCATCCACCCTTCACCTCCCACCTCTCACACCCACCTCTCACTTCCCACCTATCATCTTGCACCCCTAGCATCCACCCTTCACCTCCCACCTCCCACACCCACCTCTCACACCCACCTCTCACTTCCCACCTCTCATCTTGCACCCCTAGCATCCACCCTTCACCTCCCACCTCTCACACCCACCTCTCACTTCCCACCTATCATCTTGCACCCCTAACATCCACCCTTCACCTCCCACCTCTCACACCCACCTCTCACACCCACCTCTCACACCCACCTCTCACACCTACCTCTCACCTACCACCTCTCACACCCACCTCTCACTTTCCACCTCTCATATTACACCTCCCACCTCCCACCCTTCACCTCCCACCACCTTGCATGTCTTTCCTTTCAGGTGGGGTAGGGAGACATCACCCCTCAAGCCCACCTCTCACCTACCACCCTTTATACCCACCTCGCATTTCTCTCCTTTTAGGTGGGGTACGGAGACATCACCTCTCACACCCACCCCTTACACCCACCTCTCACCTACCACCTCTCACGCCCACCTCGCATTCTCTCCCTTTAGGTTGGGTATGGAGACATCACCCCTCACACCGTCGCGGAGCGCATCATCACTATTCCCCTGATGTTACTGGGTGTCAATATCCTCGGTTACATCACCAGCAGCATCAGCAACATCCTTCAGGTGGGAGTAACTGCAATCAGTTACATCACCAGCAGCATCAGTAACATCCTTCAGGTGGGAGTTACTGCAATCAGTTACATCACCAGCAGCATCAGTAACATCCTTCAGGTGGGATTTACTGCAATCAGTTACATCTCCAGCAGCATCAGTATCATCCTTCAGGTGGGAGTTACTGCAATTAGTAACATCACCAGCAAGATGAGTTACATCCTTCAGCTGGGAGTAACTGCAATCAGTTACATCACCAGCAGCATCAGTAACATTCTACAGGTGGGGGTAACCGTCATCGGGTACATGCCCAAAACCCCAACATCCGCACCGTACCTGTCAAGCAAGCACATGCCCGTATCTTTGCCTTCTAATTGGCAAGTCTGGATGCCCTAACCCCCAAACCCTTGCCAGGTGAGGAATGTGAACCAATATATCATGGACACCAAGAGACAGTGAGGGTTAAGGCTCATTCCTCTACCCTGAACATTGAACCCTAACCCCTTCATCCTTGTCAGGTGAGGAATGTGAACCACTATATCATGGACACCAAGAGACAGTGAGGGTTTAGGCCCATTCCTTAACCCTGAACATTGAACCCTAACCCCTTCATCCTTGTCAGGTGAGGAATGTGAACCAACAGATCATGGACACCAAGAGACAGTGGGGGTTTAGGCCCATTCCTTAACCCTGAACCTTGAACCCTAAACCCTCAATCCTTTCCAGGTGAGGAATGTGTACCAACATATTATGGACACCAAGGGGCAGTGCGGGTTTAGGCGCATTCCTTAATCATGAACCTTGAACCACAACCCCTTCATCCTTGCCAGGTGAGGAATGTGAACCAATATATCATGGACACCAAGAGACAGTGAGGGTTTAGGCCCATTCCTCTACCCTGAACCTTGAACCCTAAACCCTTCATCCTTGTCAGGTGAGGAATGTGAACCAACAGATCATGGACACCAAGAGACAGTGAGGGTTTAGGCCCATTCCTTAATCCTGAACCTTGAACCACAACCCCTTCATCATTGTCAGGTGAGGAATGTGAACCAACAGATCATGGACACCAAGAGACAGTGAGGGTTTAGGCCCATTCCTTAACCCTGAACCTTGAACCCTAACCCCTTAATCCTTGCCAGGTGAGGAATGTGAACCAACAGATCATGGACACCAAGAGACAGTGAGGGTTAAGGCCCATTCCTCTACCCTGAACCTTGAACCCTAACCCCTTCATCCTTGTCAGGTGAGGAATGTGAACCTATATATCATGGACACCAAGAGACAGTGAGGGTTAAGGTCCATTCCTCTACACTGAACCTTGAACCCTAACCCCTTCATCCTTGTCATGTGAGGAATGTGAACCACTATATCATGGACACCAAGAGACAGTGAGGGTTTAGGCCCATTCCTTAACCCTTAACCTTGAACCCTAACCCCTTCATCCTTGTCAGGTGAGGAATGTGAACCAACAGATCATGGACACCAAGAGACAGTGAGGGTTTAGGCCCATTCCTTAACCCTGAACCTTGAACCCTAACCCCTTCATCCTTGTCATGTGAGGAATGTGAACCAACAGATCATGGACACCAAGAGACAGTGAGGGTTTAGGTCCATTCCTTTACCCTGAACCTTGCACCCTAACCCCTTCATCCTTGTCAGGTGAGGAATGTGAACCAACAGATCATGGACACCAAGAGACAGTGAGGGTTTAGGCCCATTCCTTAACTCTGAACCTTGAACCCCACCACCCTAATCCTTGTCAGGTGAGGAATGTGAACCAGCAGATTATCGACACCAAGAGGCAGCAAGTGCGCAGCTTCTTGAGGGTGAGGAGCTCGGGGGTAGGGTTTAGTAGGGTCCTTTTGTGGACTCTCCTCTTTTTGAATTTCCACCCTCCGGATCACAGGATCCCCAATCAGTTGGTCAACTGCAATCGCCGGTACTTTCCTACAGACAAATATAAACAATGTACCATGTTGTTTCATATGTTCGTTTTCGTTTTGGCATCATGAATCGTCAGATTCAAACATACACTTTCCTGAAAAGACTTCACAAAATGAATTACAACTGAGACCAGAACCTTGGTACTCCATCATCAAATCGGTACCATTTGAACTGTCAGTATCGTAGATTTGATTTGCCATCCCTCGGACATCATCAAACGATTTGTTTTAGTGCTGCACTCAAGGAGAACTATTGACACAAATTTAATTTCCGACTGAAACTGGCGCGGACAATTGATCATTTAAGAATGCATGGATCCCTCAACCCCAAACAACGTTAATTATGAGGGAAGGCAAAACAAATCTACGGTAGACATTTTCTCAATTTGAATTATTTGACTTTCCACCCTCAGGATCGCGGGATCCCCAAGCAGTTGGCCAACCGCATCCGCCGGTACTTCCACTACGTATCGCTCAAGGAAGTGCGAGCAGATGAGAAGGACATCGTGGAGGAGCTGCCAGCTAAGCTCAGGTGGGTGCCACATCAGCACCAGCTAAGCTCAGGTATGTGCCACATCAGCGTCAGCTAAGCTCATGTATGTGCCACGTCAGCGCCAGCTAAGCTCAGGTAGATGCCACATCAGGGCCAGCTCAGCTAATGTGGGTGCCACATCAGCACCAGCGTAGCTCAGCTGGGTGCCACGTCAGTGTCAGCTAAGCTCAGGTGGGTGCCACATCAGCGCCAGCTAAGCTCAGCTAGGTGCCACGTCAGCGCCAGCTAAGCTCAGGTGAGTGCTTCATCAGCCGCAGCTCAGCTCAGGCGGGTGCCACAGACTATCCAATTCTAGTTTTAGTTTGCCTGAACAACGCTGCAACCCGTGTTAAACAGATTGCGCGTGCTGTACCACATGTACAAGGACACAAAATATACATTTTGAATTTGAATTTGCCTGACCCACGCTGCTACCCTTCTTAAACAGATCACGCGTGCTGTACCACATGAACAAGGGCACAACATGTCCAAGTTGAATTCGATTTGAATTTGTCAGAACCATGCTGCTACCCTAAACCCTAAAACAAGAACACAACAGACCCAAAGATATTTTTTTTCGATGCATATATGAATGTGTGCCCCCAAATTGAATTTGAATTTGATTTTGAATAACCCGCGCTGTTCAGGTCGCGCGTGTTGTACCATATGTACAAGGACACGATCGAGAAGGTCCCGGGGTTCAGCGACCAGCACCCTGACCTGCTGGCTATGGTGGTCAGCAACCTCAGGCTGGGTGAGGCATTAGGCGGTTTTACAACCTCAGGCTGGGTGAATCCTTACGAGGTTTTAAAACCTCAAGCTGGGTGAGGCAATTGGCGGTTTTAAAACCTCAAGCTGGGTGAGGCATTGTGCGGTTTTAAAACCTCAGGCTGGTAGAGACTTAACGCAGTTTAAAAACCTCAGGCTGGGTGCGACTTAACACAGTTTTAAAACCTCAGGCTGGGGTGAGGCATTAGGCGGTTTTAAAACGTCAGGCTGGTTGATGTGAAATGCGATTTAAAACCTCTGGCTGAGTGAGGCATGAGGCAGTTTTAAAACCGCAGGCTAGGTGAGGCATTAGGTGGTTTCAAAATCGATGACTGGGTGAGGCATTAGGTAGTTTTAAAACCTCAGGCTGGGTGAGGATAGAAAAAGGGGTTCCCCAGAAGTTTAGGATGCTCGGCCGAAGCAGCAAAATCTGGCACCCTCCATCGTATGAAATGTGTAGGTTACAACCGTGGTCAGCAGGGCTTTTACGGTTTAGCAACTCCCGAGAGGGTTTAGGGTTACGCAACTCCCGAGAGGGTTTAGGGCTTAGGGTTAGCAACTCCCGAGAGGGTGTATGGTTTAGCAACTCCCGATGGGGTTTCGGGTTTAGCAACTCCCGAGAGGGCTTAGGGTTTAGCAACGCCCGATAGGGTCAAGGGTTTAGCAACTCCTGAGAGGGTTTGGGATTAGGGTTTAGCAACTCCCGGTAGGGTTTAGGGTTTAGCAACTCCTGAGAGGGTTTAGGGCGCACAGGAGTTGCTAAAACATGAACCTTGGGATATGAAACTTAAACCCTGGAACATGAGACGCATAATACAAACCTGAAATGAACCCACCATAAATCCGAAATACCGGTACCCTAGAACCTCCTAGACTCGCTCATAATGTATCAATTATTGGGGTGCGCGGACATGGCTGCGCGCTAATCTTAATTCAAAAAACAGCGGTGCGCGGACTTCGGTTTCTGTCGTAATTGGTGCGTGAAGAGTCGGTCAGGTGCCTGTGATAAGGCTTGCGCATTATTAATTGAAAATACTTATTAAATTGTTTTTGGCTGCGCGACGAAAAAATAAATCATTATTTTAGGGGTGCGCAGACCCTAAGACGTTTTACAGAAACATAAAATAAACCTGAAATCGAGCCTGTCTACCTGCTTTGGACCCGTCGGTCTGTCAGCCTGCCTTGGGCTAGTCTGCCCACCTCGGGCCTGCCTGCTGCAGAGTACTTCAAGCGTGTCCATGGTGTGTCAACTGGAATTCAACATTTGAATTTGAAACCTGAGATCGGGCCTGTCTGCCTGCCGCAGAGTACTTCATGCGTGTCCATGGTGTGGTTAAAGTGGAATTCGAAATTTGAATTTAAAACCTGAGATCGGGCCTGCCTGCCTGCCTCGGGCCTGCTTGCCGCAGAGTACTACATGCAAGGGGACATTGTGAGCTGTCAGGGGGATCCTCCTCAGGGCATGTACTTCCTCGGGGAGGGGAAGCTGGAGGTGAGATATGTACAGCCTGGAATTAATAAATAAATAACACCATAATTATAATAATAATTATAATAATAATTATAATAATAATGCAAATGTACAAATAGTACCGGTAGTGAGCTGTCAGGGGGACCCTCCTCAATAAATAAATATCGGTATACCGGTGAAGATATGTAAATGAAAATACTGTAGCGTTAATTTGCTTTGCGTTCCTTCATAATTAACGTTGCTTGGGGTGTCCCCTCCCCTCACCCTCTCCCCACTGAAGCAATCCTCGAGGTCTGGCGCTGAACCCCGAAACCCGTCCCCTCCAAACCCCTAAAGTTCCGTTAATAAGAGATGCGGGACTCCGCCCTGCTCAATTTGATCTGACGGGCTGGCCCTCAACCTGAGACCCTTCCCCTAATCTTCCCATCGCCCCTGGTTCCGTTGGTACTCTACTCTTCTTCTCGCCACATCCACAGAATCTGATCTGATGGATTGGCCCCGAACCCTCAAACCCTTCCCCAAAAATCCTAAACCCTCAATCCCTTCCCCCTAAACCCTGAAGCCTGAACTCCTTCCCCCAAAACCTCTACGTCCGCTCGTACAATGTGCAAAACAGCCAGGACTCTTCCCTGCTTCTCGCCACATCACTGCCCTTCACCCTCAACCCCAGCCCCCAAAACCCTAAACCCTTTATCCTCAACCCCTTCCCCCTTAAACCCTAGGTCTGCTCGTACAAAGTGCAAGACAGCCAGGACTCCGCCCTACTGCTGGCAGCATCCACTGAAGCCGATCTGATAGATCGGCCCTAAACCCTCAACCCCTTCCCCTCACAATCCTAAACCCTAAACTCCTGCCCCCAAGACCCTTAACCCTCCACCCCTTCCCCCTAAACCCTCATCCCCTGCCCCCAAAACCCCTAGGTCCGCTCGTACGAAGTGCAAGACAGCCAGGACTCTGCCCTACTGCTGGCAGCATCCACCGAAGCCGATCTGGCAGGCTGGCCGTTCAAGCTGCGCGGCTTCTTGGCGCAACCTGCCTCCTGGGGCCATGTGTCAGCTCTGGAGGGATTTCCAGTGCCAGCCACCGTGGTTGCGGGCGGCATGTGTGAGCTTTTCGTGCTGCCTTCAGATCAGCTGGAGATGGTCAGTTTGGAGGGAGGGAGGGAGGGGAGGGGGGGGGGGGTAGGAGGGAGGGGAGGGGGGGGGGGGTAGGAGGGAGGGGAGGGGGGGGGGAGGTAGGAGGGATTTCTAGTGCCAGCCACCCAGTTGGCTGGCGGCATGTGAGAGCTTTTCGTGCTGCCTTCGGATCAGCTGGAGATGGTCAGTGTGTGTGTGGGGGGGGGGTGAAATGTGTGTGAAGTTTTAACAGTCCATTAAAACATCAGAGCAGAGGTAGGGGGGGGAGGGGGGGGGGGGTACAGGTAGAGTAAGGAGGGGGGAAGGGGGGGGGGGGGGTAGGTAGGAACAAAAAGTCCCAAGCTTAGGGTGTGTTTGTCCTGCTTGCGGTCTTGCTTCTTGTTGAAAGGGCCTTTGGGTAGCTTGGGCCCTTAATGCATGAGGATGGTGTTTAAACCTGACCCCTGAAACACATGTCAAACCCCAAAGTGTGAGGGCTATAAAACCCTAAACCCTCAAACTGTGTTGAGAGGGCAGCTTGGGCCTTATATAACTGCTGGTGTGCGAGCTGTGTCTTTGCGGGTGGGGTCATGCCTTTTGGTGTCTCCCTAACCCCCTTTCCCTCAAAGTGTATTTTCTCCATCCCCCTTTCATCTTCGTCCCACTCTTTGTCTGCTCCTCTTCCACTCTTGCCCCACCTTTCTTTCACCCTTTCTCCACACCTATTCCACACGTCTTCCACCCTTGTTCTCGTTTAGGTTTTGGAGCGCTTCCCCGAGGCCAAGGAGTTGTTTCAGCCCTCGGAGTCGGCCATGGGACCACTCCGAAGATCTACCTCGTTCCGGATCCGAGGGAACATGACGGCCATGGATGAACAAATGACGGATGCCATGATCAGGGTAGGGGGCGAGGGAGGGCGAGGGCCAAGGGAGAAGGGAGGGAGGGGGACATGACGGCCATGGGCGAACAAATGTCGGATGCAATGATCAGGGTAGGGGGCGAGGGAGGGTGAGGGGCCAAGGGAGAAGGGGGGGAGGGGGACATGACAGCCATGGGCGCACAAATGACGGATGCAATGATCAGGGTGGGGGGCGAGGACCAAGGGAGAAGGGGGAACAGGGGGGAGAGGGGGGCGGGAGGAGGGGGGGGGGGGCAAGAGGGAGGGAGGGAACAGGGAACTTGACTGTCCTGGTTCAATAGATGGCGATGCAGGTCTCATGATGAGGGTACGACCGAGGGGAGCAGGGGGGGGGGGGGGGGCAGTTTTAATAAGGGTGGGCTATCCAGGTCTCAGGCGATGCGTATACCTGACCAAAACTGGCCAATGCAATAATCCATCATCTATCCATTATACCCTACCATCGAAACCCATCCACTGCTTCATTTTCCCCCTGCAGGCAGACTTTCCCTCCCACCTGTATCAGGGTTGGTTTCAGTGCCTCTCCTCCCCGCGCCTCGTCACGAGGCCATACCCTAGCATAAACCTGAACTTGTATCCCCGCGTCGTTCCCCTGCAGGCGGACTTTCCCGCCCTCCTCCAGCCGGACCTGGCCAAGGCGCCCTCCCAACGCCGCAAGCCGATCAACAGGTACTACCTGGGTTGAATGAGTGAAAGTAACGAGTGTGAGTACCGTCTAATAGTACTGCCTGGTATTACTGCCTGATGGTACTGCCTGACAGTAATGCCTGTGTTGACTGAATGAGAGTAATGAGTGGGAGTACTGCCTGACAGTACTGCCTGTGTTGACTGAGTGAGAGTAATGAGTGGGAGTACTGCCTGACAGTACTGCCTGTGTTGACTGAGTGAGAGTAATAAGTGGCAGTACTGCCTGATAGTACTGCCACAGATTAATGCCTCACGGTACGGCATGTGATCAATGGCTGATATGTAAATACCTGAGAGTACTGCCCGGGAGTACCGCCTGAGAGTACTGCCCGGGAGTACCGCCTGAAAGGACTGCCTGGGAGTACCGCCTGAGGGTACTGCCTGGGAGTACCGCCTGAGAGTACTGCCTGGGAGTACTGACTGGGAGTACCGCCTAAGAGTACTGCCTGGGAGTACCGCCTGAGAGTACTGCCCCAGGATTACCGCCTGAGAGTACTGCCTGGGAGTACCGCCTGAGAGTACTGCCTGGGTGTACCGCCTGAGAGTACTGCCCCGGGAGTACCGCCTAGGAGTACTGCCCGGGAGTACCGCTTGAGAGTACTGCCCGGGAGTACCGCCTGAGAGTACTGCCTGGGAGTACCGCCTGAGAGTACTGCCTGGGAGTACCGCCTGGGAGTACTGCCTGGGAGTACCGCCTAAGAGTACTGCCTGGGAGTACCGCCTGAGCGTACTGCCCCGGGATAACCGCCTGAGAGTACTGCCTGGGAGTACCGCCTGAAAGTACTGCCCCGGGAGTACCGCCTGAGAGTACTGCCTGGGAGTACCGCCTGAGAGTACTGCCCCGGGAGTACCGCCTAAGAGTTTTGTCTGGGAGTTTCCTGTCCGGCCACTTTACTGCCTCCCCCCTTGCTCACAGGCTCAGCCGTCTAACCTCTATCGCCACTGGTACTGGACACCAAGCCACCCAATGCCCCCCTGAACCCTTTGTTGCGCACTCTCACACACAGGCCCCGCCGAGTTACCTCCATCTTCACTAGCACAAGACACCAACCCACCCTTAACCCATAACACAAACCCTAAAACCTAAACCCTTAATCCCCGCGCACAGGCTCTGCCGCCTAACCTCTATCTTCACTAGCACTGGACGCCAACCCACCCTACACCCATAACACAAAATATACACCCTAACCAATTCCCTACCCCCCCTGCGCACAGGCTCAGCCGCCTAACCTCCATCTTCAGCGGTGGTGGGCTGGGATCCGACCCGCCAGGTCCCAACAACGACGGCGGCGGCGGCGCCAGCTTGATAAGCGAGGACCCCAGCCATCCGCCGCGACAGGAGCGCGGCTTCCAGGAGACGACGGGCGCCGCGGCGCCGGCAGCGTACGTGGGGCTCTCCCGCGCCCCGGCCATGTTCGGGACCGCACCTCCATCCCTGCTAGCGCCCGTCACACTACAGGTAGGTGTGGTTAGGGTTTAGGGTTAAGGGTCAAGACTGCAGTGCTTGCCTTGCTTAGCAGGTGCGACGCACGTTCGATGTGCCTCTTGACCATAGGCTTGCCATTTTTCAGTCGGAAATGAAGAGTTTTTGCCGACAGTTCGCCCGGAGGGCAGCATTGAAAGAAAACATGTTTGTAGGCCTAAGCAAAGGCAGATCAAATATGGGGAACTCTGTTTGTGCCTGTGCCTGTGCCTGTGCCTGTGCCTGTGCCTGTGCATTGTGCATGTGCACTGTGCCTGTGCATTGTGCCTGTGCACTGTGCCTGTGCCTGTGCACTGTGCCTGTGCATGTGCCTGTGCCTGTGCACTTCGAGCCCTTAACTTGCAATACCGAACCTTAAACCCTGAACCATGAAGCCTGAAGCCTACCCCCCTGCCTTATACCTCTCCCCTGCATCGCAACTCTATCATGGTTAATATATATATATGTTCGCGTTTTTTAATCCTAGACCCTAAGTCTTGAAGCATGAACCCTCGCTGTTGCTTCACCCCCGCAGCGCAAGTCGTCCTAGGCACTTAAACCTAGACCCTAACTCTTGTAGCCTAATTGCTTGCCCGTGCCTCACCCCCGCAGCGCAACTCTGTCCGCGGCACTTTGAACGGGCGGCGCGGTTGCATGACGCCCGGCTGGGTCACGCCCGGTAGGGCCACGCCCGGCACTGCTTCGCCACCTCAGGACCCCGTCAGCCGCCACGCGTCATTCCACGCCGGCTCGGCCCGCCAGTTTCCGCAACAGCAGCGCTCGCACGCTGATCCTCTGGATATCGAGCTGGGCAACATGCCGCCGCCGCCGCCACAGCAGCAGCAACAGCAGCAGCAGCAGCCGAACAGGGAGCCCGGGCACCTACTCAGAGCTGTCGGAAGCGGGTTTGCTGCATTTGACTCCAGGATCGACCGCGGTGGCGGCACGGCAGGGGCCGGCAGCGGCAGCCGCACCGCGTTTGGCTCACGGATCAATCTCGGCGGCGGCGGCGTTGTGGGAGCGGTTAGCGGACGGTCAGAGCCGGGACGCGCTGGGCAGCGGGACGCGTCATCGAGCGCTGACCCCTCGGACGGCTCAGAGCCATCTCCCCGAGGTGCCAGCGAAGGTGGGCTGCAGGTCGGCCACCACAGGCAGTCCCGCTTGCGGCACAATGTCAGCGGGCGCAGCGGCCGCAGCCACTACTTGATCGCATTGGACAGCTCTTCCTCGGACCCAGAGGCGGCATCGGCAAGGACGGCTTCAACTAGGCCGCTCGCGGGCGGCTCAGAGAGTGCGCCGCAGCCTGTACCCGGCGGAGCAGGACACAAGGGAGTGGACGGACGAGCGCACGCCTCCTTCTCCTACCCTCCTCCGGCCTCACCCCTCCGCTCCGTCAGCAGTGAACGGCGGCGAGGCGGACGGCAGGGCGGCGGACGCGCCGCAGTTCTGGCCATGCCGCCGCTGGACAGCGACGACGACTCCTTCACGGCTGCCGCCCCAGCCGCGCCCAACCTTGCTGCCTTAACGGACCCCACTGCCGCCACCCCAGCCCTTGATGCTTCCTCGCTTACTGCTGGCCGTGCGGCCTTCCCATCGCATTCCTCGCTAGCTACCGGACGTCCGGGCCGCGATGCGTCCTCAAGCGCCCGGCAGGCACCCCGCTCCGTCGCTTTCCGCAGCCCAGATCCCGTAGCCTCCAGCCCGCCGGCCCGGACTTACCGCGCCTCATCTCTCAAAGCTGCCATAATTCCAGATTTAGATCCAACGCGGGCACTTGCACCCGCACCCGCATCCACACCTGCGTCGACTCAATCGCCAGCACCCGCATCCACACTTGCGTCGACTCAATCGCCATCACCCGCATCCACACTTGCGTCGACTCAATTGCAAGCACCTGCATCCACACTTGCGTCGACTCAATCGCCATCACCCGCATCCACACTTGCGTCGACTCAATTGCAAGCACCCGCATCCACACTTGCGTCGACTCAATCGCCAGCGCAACCAGTGGCACAAACATTTGCACGAGCTGCAAATGCAACCGCTGGCTCTGCAGCATCCAGTAGCGGGGGTGCTGTCCCCGCTCCGCCCCGCTCCCATGCTACTGCCCTGGCAGGCCCAGCAGGGAGTGTGAACCCGCCTGGTGGCCGCTCAACAGGGAGCTTCAACCCGCTCAGCGGTCGAGCCGGCAGCGTTGACCCGCCCTGCGGCCGATCAGCATCAGCTCGTCGGGCCCGCTTGCTAGTCTCGCCGCTATCTAGCGATGAGGAGCTTTGATGAGTAGGGTATAGAGGTGAAGGGCTTGCTGCGTCACCGTGCGGTTAGCGATGCGGGGCTGAGACAAGAAGAAGCTTAGCCCCCGAGCTTGCCAGGCTCGCCACTGTCTGCCCGTTGCATCATACTTTTAGGAATCTAGAAGTGTGGATTCAAGGCCAATTGTCCTCCCCTAGGGAAAATGCCTAGGGAATTCAGATTTTGTTATGGACACAAGTTTTGCGGTTGCATTGATCATCACGGCCCTTGATTTCTGGCCCGTTATACATTTAGCATTAAAACACTTTGTTTAGGGTATAACACATGACTGTGTTCGCGCCCTCTTGTGTGCGACCTGGTTCCCATTTCGTGGAAAAGTGAGGTGTTGTTGACGTGACATGCCCACGTGGCGCCCAACCACGTGAACACTACCTAGATGTTCGGTTGGTTGGGAGAGAACCGGAATATGTTGCACTGTAGGGCACGCAGTTTCCGTCATACTTTGTCATGACTTGGTATATAATGCGGCTACCGTACTTGATACATACGGACACTTTTGTTTTGAAGGGTTAAGAAGCCAGCCTCGCACTTTGATAAGTATAAGCATTGAAGTGGAGAACTTTTAGTCCCTTCAGTCAGGCGCCCACACGGCCGAGCCTTTTTATGCATGGCCTCAAGGTGTAACGTCATTAACAAAAATGGAGCATCTTATTTGATGCATGGGACACATGGGCCCTTAATCCGGTACGAGCAAGGAATGAACTAGGGAAGCCACTCAGCCAATAAAAGCCAGTGACCCCCCTGCCTGGGTAAGCAACCAACACACAACCATAGTGACCCCCCTGCCTGGGCATGGGCCCATAATCCGGTACAAGCAAGATATGAACTAGAACAGCCAGCGAAAAGCCAAGGACCCCTCAGAGTCCTACACCTTGCTATCTTCATGTAGCGTAAAGCCAACAAGTGCTCGTAAACCGGAAAATCCAGTGAACCCTCCCGGTCCTGCAGAGACTCAAGAGGCTGGTGTGCTATTTTGTGAAGTTTTTACAGTCCATCAGAGCATCACATTTGATGCATGGGACATGTGCCCGTCAACCGCGCTGGTGGGCTGGCCCTCTTAAAGTCCTACATGTTGCGATCTTCTCGTGGCATTCAGCCATCGACAGCTAGTCGCCATCCAGTGAATTAAGCATGCATGAATGAGTCAACAGTGAGCGCAGTCCCTTCAATTAAGTATGACCATCAAATCTAACTTCCGTCAGCGCCGTTATTTAATTGTTTTTTAATTCAATGGTCCTCCTGTAAGTATTGTATTCGTGTCGTTTTCATCACAAGCACGCCTCCCACTCGGGAAATTTCCGAATGGTTCAATCGTTACAGTCCTCTAGTTACAGACTGTGCAGCGTGCATCCCCTCCCCCAACTGGGTAGCCACCACTGGGTAGCCACCACTGGGTAGCCACCACTGGGTAGCCACCACTGGGTAGCCACCACTGGATAGCCACCACTGGGTAGCCACCACTGGGTAGCCACCACTGGGTAGCCACCACTGGGTAGCCACCACTGGATAGCCACCACTGGGTAGCCACCACTGGGTAGCCACCACTGGGTAGCCACCACTGGATAGCCACCACTGGGTAGCCACCACTGGATAGCCACCACTGGGTAGCCACCACTGGATAGCCACCACTGGATAGCCACCACTGGATAGCCACCACTGGATAGCCACCACTGGGTAGCCACCACTGGGTAGCCACCACTGGGTAGCCACCACTGGATAGCCACCACTGGGTAGCCACCACTGGATAGCCACCACTGGATAGCCACCACTGGGTAGCCACCACTGGATAGCCACCACTGGGTAGCCACCACTGGATAGCCACCACTGGATAGCCACCACTGGATAGCCACCACTGGGTAGCCACCACTGGATAGCCACCACTGGGTAGCCACCACTGGATAGCCACCACTGGGCCAACAGGAACTAAACCTTGGCCTATGGTCAGTGGCCCAAGCAGTACAACTTGCTACACTGGGACTGAACCTTGACCGACCCATGGTCGGTGGCCCAAGCAGTACAACTTGCTACACTGGGACTGAACCTTGACCGACCCATGGTCGGTGGCCCAAGCAGTACAACTTGCTACACTGGGACTGAACCTTGACCGACCCATGGTCGGTGGCCCAAGCAGTACGACTTGCTACACGGGACTCTCTCAGCCGTACGCCGTGATGTAGCTGAATGGTAGCTCAAGCAGACAAGGGGCTACAGCTGCATCCTGGCCCCTTGAAGGCCTGCCGCTCGGGGCTGCAGCTGCCTCCCAATCCATTGAAGGCCTGCCGCTTGTAGCTGCGGCTGCATCCTGGCCCCATGAAGGTCTACTGCTCGGTGCTGTGGTTGCATCCTGGCCCCTGGAAGGCCTGCCGCTCGGGGCTGCGGCTGCATCCTGGCCCCTTGAAGGTCTACTGCTTGGGGCTGCTGCTGCATCCTGGCCCCTTGAAGGTCTACTGCTTGGGGCTGCGGCTGCATCCTGGCCCCTTGAAGGCCTGCCGTGTGTATTTTTTCGGCATGTTCTTTACGACATGTTTTCTGCCGTATCGCGCTCCCGTGTGTGGCGGGACAGAACTGTTGCTTTATCTGTGCAACTGATCCAACCGATCCAGGGTCTCCTGCTCCATTTCTGCAATTCGGAGCGCCACCCACGACGAGACGCACCTGAGACAAGAACCATCAGGCAACGTGTTTGTGGCTCAGTCGTTAGCATTTATTTTTACATCCAATGAAACTTGGAAATGTACAAAGGGGAGGAGAGAGGAGAAGGAAATAAGAAGAAGGAAATTAAAGAGAAGACAAAAAGAAATAAAGCGGGGCGCCGCCGCATCCTTCCTGACCTCAACCCTCAACCCTCAACACTTGACCACCGGGTTTTAAAAACCTCATTTAATTTACCGTCCGGGCCAGACCCTTGACAATATTGACATTAATGGAATTATTGACCCCTCTGGGCCATGCTCACAACTCGAAAATGAAAGAGAAGAGATAAAGAAAGCAGGGCAACGCATCTTTCCTTATCGTGCACCACACCAGGGGCGTTACGGGGTTCGGCCAAATGGCCGGGTTTCGCCGGCCAAGGGTATATTTTCTGGGTGACCACACAAGGCGTCAAACACCTCATTAAACCTACCTGCTAGGTAGGCTTAAAAAAGGCTCCACACAGCCGCCCTTTTTTGAGCAGGGCCCTGAAGTGTAACTTCATTTAACCTACCTGCCGGGCCAGACCCTTGACGCCAACCATGCCAAGTCGGTCTCCAGGGCTTGCCACTGAGCAACTTGCAGCGGCTGACCAGACTTGGCCGCCATAAGCAGGGGCTCAACCCGCAAGATGGCAGCGCGCTCCTGCATTGTGATTGGGAGTTAGTTTGCTTTTGAGCTGCCCAAGTGTGTGCTGCCTAGCAGCTGCACATGCGGTGGTAGCACGCTCCTGAGTTATGATTGTGATTTGATTTTTTCTTGTGAAGCCAAGGCAAGTGCTGCCCTACAGCTGCACGTGCAATGACAACATGCTACTGACATGTGTACACACACAGTACAGCTGTCACAGATTATACAGCTGTCACAGATTATACAGCTGTCACAGATTATACAGCTGTCACAGATTATACAGCTGTCACAGATTACACAGCTGTCACAGGTTGGGCCGCTGTCACATATTGTACATGTTTCACACAATGTACAGCTGTCACAGATGTCTGGCATTTCGCCAGTGGAGCTTGCCATCTTAAATACAAAACTGAAGGAAAAATATGAAACGACGATGTGGCTCACCAACGTATGGACAGCCGAGCTTGCTATCTAAAACCCAAGCTTGCTATCTAAAACCCAAGCTTGCTATCTAAAACCCAAGCTTGCTACCTAAAACCCAAGCTTGCGATCTATAACCCAAGCTTGCTACCTAAAACCCAAGCTTGCTATCTAAAACCCAAGCTTGCTATCTAAAACCCAAGCTTCCTATCTAAAACCCAAGCTTGCTACCAAAAACCCAAGCTTGCTATCTATAACCCAAGCTTGCTATCTAAAACCCAAGCTTGATATCTAAAACCCAAGCTTGATATCTAAAACCCAAGCTTCTATCTAAAACCCAAGCTTGATATCTTAAACCCAAGCTTGCTACCTAAAACCCAAGCTTGCTATCTAAAACCCAAGCTTGCTATCTAAAACCCAAGCTTGCTATCTAAAACCCAAGCTTGCTATCTAAAACCCAAGCTTGATATCTAAAACCCAAGCTTGCTATCTAAAACCCAAGCTTGCTATCTAAAACCCAAGCTTGATATCTAAAACCCAAGCTTGCTATCTAAAACCCAAGCTTCTATCTAAAACCCAAGCTTGATATCTAAAACCCAAGCTTGCAATCTAAAACCCAAGCTTGCTATCTAAAACCCAAGCTTGATATCTAAAACCCAAGCTTGCTATCTAAAACCCAAGCTTGATATCTAAAACCCAAGCTTGCTATCTAAAACCCAAGCTTGATATCTAAAACCCAAGCTTTCTATCTAAAACCCAAGCTTGCTATCTAAAACCCAAGCTTGATATCTAAAACCCAAGCTTGCTATCTAAAACCCAAGCTTCTATCTAAAACCCAAGCTTGATATCTAAAACCCAAGCTTGCTATTTAAAACCCAAGCTTGATATCTAAAACCCAAGCTTGATATCTAAAACCCAAGCTTGATATCTAAAACCCAAGCTTGCTATCTAAAACCCAAGCTTGATATCTAAAACCCAAGCTTGCTATCTAAAAACTGGAATGCGACTACGCGGCCTACCAGCGACCTTGCAAACGCCTAGTTCTCAACAGGGGTGCGCAGACCCTATCCGGTTTAACGGTATTCGGCTTACCGGCGACCTTGCAAACGCTACCTCCCCCATCCGCAGCATCAGCTTCAGCTCAGCTTCCCTCAGGCTGACCTGCACGGGCAGGTGGGCAGAGGGGCAAATAAATAAATAAACCTATACCCCAAACCCTAAACAATGGGGGCCGCTAGCTGCCTAGCTGACCACCTTCACACTCGCACAACTATTCTTGTTAGGCAAGCGGCGCTGGGGCGCCACTGAGTTAAGAGGCCGCTGTCCACAGTCTTTGACAACGTGCCCTTACAATTAATTCACTGTGAATGGACCTTGGCCAAAATTGGCGGCTTCTTTTTCCACACACTTGTTCGTGAATGTTTGTTTATTTGTTTATCGATGGACCTTCCGTGGGAACCCTCAGGGCTAGCATGACCATGACTTCTGTTCAGCCGTTACAAAACGCCTGGCCAAGGAGGTGGTGTGTGGTTGGCAGGTGTGTGGATGACGGGTGAGTGGATGTACCTTCCCTGCAGGGTGACCCGGTACGGAAATACGGTACGGTCAAACGGTACGAAATGGATACGGATACGGTACGGCCGAAAGGGCCCTACAGGTAAGAAAATAGATGACACGGTGTCTTAGCACGGTAGACTTTTGTTAAACGGTGTGATACGATACGGTAAACGGTATAGGGATTTGGACCCAAACGGCCGTCCTGGGTAACCCTGCTTCCCTGTTCACCCACCCTGGCGAGGTGCCGCTGCAGCATCATCTTGTGGGCAGCGAGCCAACCCAGGGCCGAAACGATCCAGCCCTCCAGTGCATTGCATTCAGCTTCCACATCTGCACGGAATCCGTGATCCTGTGCATGGCAGTGATAGGGTTGAGGGTTGATGGGTTACCTTCTGGGGCGGAATCCAGTAATCCACTATCCCGTGCAGGGCAGTCATAGGGTTGAGGGTTTATGGGTTGTCCTTTGGCGCCGAATCTGCGATCATGTGTAGGTCAGTGATAGGGTTTAGGGTTTAAGGTTTTAAAGGATTATCTTCTGGCGCCGAATCTCTATCCTGGGCAGGGCAGTGATAGGGTTAAGGGTTTCGGGGTTAAGTTTTAAGGGTTATCCTCGGGCGCCGAATCCACGATCCTGGGTAGGGCAGAGATAGGGGTTTGGAGCTGAAGTTTTGTGGATATTGGTCACCAGGTTTCAGGCTTCATGTTCCAGGCTTTAAAAATAAGGAAGCAAATGCCGAAAATGCCAGATGTGGTATAAGGACCCGTACCCTTCTGCACAATCCCAAAAATATAACAGTGTGTAAACCTTAAACCTCAACCTGCTGTACAACCCTTAGATGCGAGGGCATTTAACCCGAAACCCTGAACCACTTGCACAGCCCCAAAGCGTGAGGGCTCTGAAACCTTGACCCTAGACCTCCCAAACAGTCACAAAGCATGAGGAGGCTTTTCATCCCTGAACCCTGGCAATCCTGCACCCTTCAAAGTTTAGGGCGTTTGAACCCTGAACCCTCAATCTCCTACACCCCCCACCCCCCACGTGTGAGGGTTTTAGAACCCGTCCTGTTAACCTCCAGCACAGTCACAAAATATGAGGGTACTGTTGAACCCTCATCCCCCAATCTCCTAAACAAACCCAACGAGTGCGGGCTTACACAACCTTAACCTTCAACCTCATCCACAACCCCAAAGTGCGATGTTTTTTAAACCTGACCCCTAAATCTGCAGCACAGTCACAAAACACGAGGAGACTGGTCAACCCTGAACCCTCAACCTCCTGCACAACCCCAAAGCATAAGGGCATTCAAACCCTTAACCCTCAGCCTCCTGCACAACCCCAAAGCATAAGGGCTTTTAAACCATGAACCCTCAACCTCCTGCACAACCCCAAAGCATAAGGGCTTTTAAACCCTGAACCCTCAACCTCCTGCACAACCCCAAAGCATAAGGGCATTCAAACCCTTAACCCTCAGCCTCCTGCACAACCCCAAAGCATAAGGGCTTTTAAACCCTGAACCCTCAGCCTCATGCACAACCCCAAAGCATAAGGGCTTTTAAACCCTGAACCCTCAGCCTCCTGCACAACCCCAAAGCATAAGGGCTTTTAAACCCTGAACCCTCAACCTCCTGCACAACCCCAAAGCATAAGGGCTTTTAAACCCTGAACCCTCAGCCTCCTGCACAACCCCAAAGCATAAGGGCTTTTAAACCCTTAACCCTCAGCCTCCTGCACAACCCCAAAGCATAAGGGCTTTTAAACCCTGAACCCTCAACCTCCTGCACAACCCCAAAGCATAAGGGCTTTTAAACCCTGAACCCTCAACCTCCTGCACAACCCCAAAGCATAAGGGCTTTTAAACCCTGAACCCTCAACCTCCTGCACAACCCCAAAGCATAAGGGCTTTTAAACCCTGAACCCTCAACCTCCTGCACAACCCCAAAGCATAAGGGCATTCAAACCCTTAACCCTCAGCCTCCTGCACAACCCCAAAGCATAAGGGCTTTTAAACCCTGAACCCTCAGCCTCCTGCACAACCCCAAAGCATAAGGGCTTTTAAACCCTGAACCCTCAACCTCCTGCACAACCCCAAAGCATAAGGGCTTTTAAACCCTGAACCCTCAACCTCCTGCACAACCCCAAAGCATAAGGGCTTTTAAACCCTGAACCCTCAACCTCCTGCACAACCCCAAAGCATAAGGGCTTTTAAACCCTGAACCCTCAACCTCCTGCTCAACCCCAAAGCATAAGGGCATTTAAACCCTGAACCCTCAACCTCCTGCACAACCCCAAAGCATAAGGGCTTTCAAACCCTTAACCCTCAGCCTCCTGCACAACCCCAAAGCATAAGGGCTTTTAAACCCTGAACCCTCAGCCTCCTGCACAACCCCAAAGCATAAGGGCTTTTAAACCCTGAACTCTCAACCTCCTGCACAACCCCAAAGCATAAGGGCATTTAAACCCTGAACCCTCAACCTCCTGCACAACCCCAAAGCATAAGGGCATTTAAACCCTTAACCCTCAACCTCCTGCACAACCCCAAAGCATAAGGGCCTTTATACCCTTAACCCGCAACCTCCTGCACAACCCCAAAGCATAAGGGCTTTTAAACCCTGAACCCTCAACCTCCTGCACAACCCCAAAGCATAAGGGCATTTAAACCCTGAACCCTCAACCTCCTGCACAACCCCAAAGCATAAGGGCATTTAAACCCTTAACCCTCAACCTCCTGCACAACCCCAAAGCATAAGGGCCTTTATACCCTTAACCCTCAACCTCCTGCACAACCCCAAAGCATAAGGGCTTTTAAACCCTGAACCCTCAAACTGTGTTGAGAGGGCCTTAAGGTAGCTTGGGCAGTGTATGCATGAGGGGGGGGGTGCTTAACCCTAACCCCCTGAAACACATGTCAAACCCACAGTGTGAGGGCTTTTAAACCCTGAACCCTCAAACTGTGTTACATTGAATTTGGGCTTCAGAACCCTAAACCCTCAATTTCGTGCATGACCCCCAAAGCTTGGGACCTCTGAACCCTGAGCCCTGAACCACACATGCACAACCCCAACGGCCCTTTCTAACAACAAAAAACACACATGAAGCCAGAGTAACCTGGTACGGTCATACGGTACGGTACGGGATTCTTTGATGGGCTAGTTAGAAAATGGGCAATACGGTAGTTTCGAACGGTACGGTACGATCAAACAATACGGTACGGTATACGGTACGGGATTTTTGCCAATACGGCCGTATTGTGTAACCCTGCAGACAGCAGCCTCTTTGCTCAACTACAGTAGATTTGATTTGCCTTCCCTCGGGTATGAAAGGACGTTTTCTTCAAAGGCTTCCCTCTGGACAAACTTTCGACCAAAAGTCTAAATTTCTGACTGAAAACTGGCGTTGGAAATCGACAAATAGTACTTTCGTGGATCCCTCAACCCCAAACAACTTAAATTATGAGTGAAGGCTGAGCAAATCTACGATACTTTGAACTACCTTCATTTATGCATGCAACACACTTGCCGATGTGTAGGTAGCCCATTCTCCTGCTGGGTTCAGGGTTCAGGGTTTAGGGTTTAGTGTGAAGGGTTTCGGGTTATTCAGGCATACAACTCACTTGCCAATGTGTAGTTTGCCCATTCTGCTGCTGCTCCAGCTGTTGTAGTGACAGAGCCTGGACTGCTCCCCGCCTCTCGCGGCAAAGCTCCAGCAGAGATCCCATCTCGGCATCTGAAAGCGCCACCTCATGCCCTTCGTAGTCACTGCCAACACTGTTGTCACCACCATCGCTCCTTCTGCTGCTGTTGCTGTTGCTGCTGTTGCTACTGCTGCTGCTGCTGCTACTCCCACTGCTGCTGCTGCTACGAACACCACCATATCCACTGCTGCTAATGTTATCTGCATTCTCTGTACCAACGAGGCCTGCCGGTGCTGAATTGCTCCCGTGGTCTGAGGACGAGTCTCTGCAGCTGCCCAGGCTGAGGAACAGGGAGCAGCCAACCCTCCGGTACTCCGACCAAATCAAGGGCCGCAGGGCGTGCTGCTGCGGCAGCGCCTGTCAGAAAGTAAGGGGCCATATAACTGAGGGCATAGGCTCCGGAATGGGGGCCATGCGGCCGACGGAGCCTTTCCTAAAATAAACGAAGCGTCAATCCGGTGTTGTTCTGAGTCCAGCTAATTCATGAAGTATTGAGGCTCCATGAAAGTGCGCTGCATGCACTATCACCCATGCAGCTGCATGCACTGTCTCCCATGCACTGTCTCCCATACAGCTGCATGCACTATCTCCCATACAGCTGCATGCACTATCTCCCATACAGCTGCATGCACTATCTCCCAAACAGCTGCATGCACAATCTCCCATACAGCTGCATGCAGTATCTCCCATGCAGCTGCATGCACTATCTCCCATACAGCTGCATGCACTATCTCCCATACAGCTGCATGAACTATCTCCCATACAGCTGCATGCACTATCTCCCATACAGCTGCATGCACTATCTCCCATACAGATGCATGCACTGTCTCCCATGCAGCTGCATGCACTATCTCCCATGCAGCTGTATGCAATATCTCCCATACAGCTGCATGCACTGTCTCCCATGCAGCTGCATGCACTATCTCCCATACAGCTGCATGCACTGTCTCCCATGCAGCTGCATGCACTATCTCTTATGCAGCTGCATGCACTATCTCCCATACAGCTGCATGCACTATCTCCCATACAGATGCATGCACTGTCTCCCATGCAGCTGCATGCACTGTCTCCCATACAGCTGCATGCACTATCTCCCATACAGCTGCATGCACTGTCTCCCAAGCATCTGCATGCGCTATCTCCCATGCAGCTGCATGCACTATCGCCCATACAGCTGCATGCACTATCTCTTATGCAGCTGCATGCACTATCTCCCATACAGCTGCATGCACTATCTCCCATACAGCTGCATGCACTGTCTCCCATACAGCTGCATGCACTGTCTCCCATACAGCTGCATGCACTATCTCCCATGCAGCTGCATGCACTATCTCCCATACAGCTGTATGCACTGTCTCCCATACAGCTGTATGCAGTTTCTCCCATACAGCTGCATGCACTTTCCTTACAAAGTGCTGTTAGACATCCAGCCATCCTGGACATGTAGTACCGGAATATGATGCAGGAATTGAGTACATATTATTTGTCTTGCTGTTAATCATTTTTTTTGATCCTCCCATAGCACTGCTCAGATCTTTCGAGAAACGCCTGTTAGGGGGTGGGACTGGTACTGAAGCATGATCGACTTGGTTAGTTAGTTAGTTAGGCAGAGAGCATGAAACTGGAATATTGCCAATACCAGTATATGGATACCGTACCTTGCCTGTGTGGTGCAAGACTGCAAGGGCATGCTAGTGGCACAGGTGCAAGGTTGGGCGCATGCACATGGGATGCATAGCAAGTACAACACTTTGCATCCCTGCGAACACGCAAGACTCACAAGTAGAATGCCGAACGGGTCTTTTTCGATGATGGAGGGTCTGGGCTCAGACCCGGTCCCGAACAGGCAGCTGATGTGCTGCAAGCCGTCATGGAGAGCGAAGCGCTGCATCTGCAACAGCTGCCGCTCGGGCACGCTGCGCTGTAGGGACTGCACCGCGCGCAAGTACGGCGCATGGGCATCGACTAGATCCTGATCTCGCTGCTTGGCCGCTGCAAGGTGCTGCGCGGAGCGTCCTAGGCTGACGGAGGCGCTGATAGCGTCTCGCAGGGCATTCTTGCTGCCGCGCCTAGTAGGGGATGCAGATGACAGTATGAATGAGAAGAGGCCGGACAAGGCAGACCATGACATGAGTAATGCTGCGTGATGAGTCGATGAGGGCTAATGAAGGACAGAAGGATTTCTGGGAGGATGCTGGCCGGTGTGATACTATGATCTCAAAATAAACATACAGAAAGTGTGACACGAGTGACATCATGCCTCATCATGCATGTGTCGGTGTAGCGGATGCGGGGCAATCGTGTTACGTGAAATGTTCCTAATTTCCCTATTTTGATTCGACGTCCCCTGGATTCGGCCGAACCAGCACATTTCATGTACCGTATTCGTAAAAACTTTGCCTTTGGCTCAGCCCCCGAGACTCGGGGGCTGCGCCAAAGGCACAGCTTTAAGGCCCGAGTGACGTGTGTGCCCCGAAAACAGTTGAGGTGTCCTAGGCTGTGTGTTCCGGCAGCAGTTGCCAAGTTTGTCCCTTACTCTGTTTGCGTTCTGAACATGCTGGGTGATGGTGCCGCATTGTTGGTTGAATGTTGGGTGCTGCTGGTGATGTGTGTGTGTTGCGTGTGACCGTGTGTTGCTTGTGCGGTGGGGCGTACTGTAGGTGTTGGTTCCTTTTGTGGGGTAATATTTCTTTCGCATCTGTGTTCTTCTCCTTCTTTCTATCTTACCTGCAGTTTCTTTTCTTCCAACGGGACAGTAGGGCGCCCACGCGGCCGAGCCTTTTTGAGCAGGGCCCAGAGGTGTAATGTCATTGACTGTATGTGTTGTACATGACTGTATGTAGGGTAGAAGCCTAGTAGGGAACTGCTTGCGCGCTTTGCTTGTGCCTAGTTGCTGCTGGTCGGCTGTGAATGTCAGCTGGGGCACCATGTCTGCCAAGCACTTGTTTTACAGGCCTGCGGGGCATCACATGTATTGCATGGCAATATGGCATGTACATGTCAATCGGTATGAGCACAAAATGAAGTGGGATGCTTTCCTGTGCAGGGACTGTCAATAAGGAGGTGCATGCTGTGTTAATGGAACTCTTTGAGTGCGCCTGGCTGGCTTGACTGGATTCAATGTACTGGCTGGCTTGACTGGATTTAAGGTACTGGCTATATCGTTAGAAAGGTCTGGATTCTCGGAGAGCTAGACGGGTCAATGACATAACACCTCTGGGCCCAGCTCAAAAAGTAAGGCTCGGCCGCGTGGGCGCCCAATTGTCCCGAGCTAGACGGGTATGCTTCACAGTTGGAAGCCTGTCCTTTGAAACTAATTCAAAGGGACAAAGTAAAGAAGCCGGTGGCACAGCCTGGGGATCAAGGTCCCGGGAGGTCCTATTCAACTATGTACGGAAAATAAACGGTTCCACAGCACGACCAGGAAAGTTGGGATGCTGGGCTGTTACTTGTAACTCGGAGGCTCTGTGTCTGGGGCTCAGAGACTCCGCGACTGAAACTGCGGATTATACGGTTCTTTCACGTCTACGGGAGTCTACTGTGCCACAGGCTATCTCAATCCACATCAAAGCGGCTGAAGAATAAGGGGCTGCTGGGACGTGATGGTGAGGATAGATCAGGGGGAGATCGATGGGGATGGGGGAAAGGGGGCAGGTAGCTACATGGCTTCTGTTGATCCTGCAGCCCGCTGAGGTTAAGATGGAGTGCTGTCGTTACTGAAGCATGACCCACACCGACGATGAGTAGGTTTGCCCCTTGAGGAGGAACAGCATATACTTCTGAGGAGGTGCGTGGTTGGGAGATGGCGGCGCCTGGAAATGCAAAGAGGTGGGAGCGAGGTGGGGACGTATTGGCATCATGTCTGACAGTTATATGCTCTAATCTGAATTTGCTGCCTTCATCACAGTATGGGCGTAGAATGGGACAAGTCAGTGGCTGAAATCATGGCAGATTCCAGCCACCGGCCTGAGCAGGTGGCTGGCATGAAAAACTGATTTCAAATTCAAATTTAAAACGGAAGCGGGGCAGGCCAGACCACTATTCCACCAGGAAGCGCTGGTGGGCAATACCCCTGATAACCTGCTCCGATGTACAGGAGCTGAGGAACTCGGGTTTAGGGTTTAGGGTTAAGGGTTAAAATTCTCGAGCATGCGGCGCATTTTGGCAGCATTGCAGTACAAGACATGCACTCACTCCGATCACTAGATAGATATCCCTGGCCTAATGTTAGGCCAGGGATATCATTTGATATCATTTGGTATCAAGAGAGCCTGTCCCATGTGCTCACAAGTTGGAAGCAAAGTCTGCAAATTGCATTCACAAGTTGTAAGCACATGGGGATCTGCGAAGTTGTGAGCACATGGGGATTTGTGAATTGCATTCACAAGATGATGCTTGTGACAAATCAAAGCTCAGAGAGTTCAGAGAGTTTAACAAATCAAGCGGTGCATGTATGTTTGTCTCACCACCAATGTCAATGTTCCTGGGCTAGACGATGAAATCATCAACTTGACCACCCTCTGGTTTGAATTGAAGCTGTGCGTGACTGAGCCAGGGGCCACCAGAACTGCCGAGTCGACCTGCAGGTAGTCGAGAAATTACATTATGGAGGGTGGATGGTTTAGCACCACGTGTTGTGTTGATTATAGGCTCCGGTTCTATATAAGACTACAGGGGCCTACAGGGGCCTACAGGGGCCCACCAGGCCCAGGCATGATCAGCCCGTTATGTTTTGCCATCCCAGCAGGCATTCGATACAACACATTCAAATCTGCCACCCATTTTTACTTTGAGACCCACCTGCAGGCTCGGGTCTTGCAGCCCAGTATACGTCACGGTGAAGGGCTGGTTGTAGGTTACTTCATTGGGTGTTGACATGATCCTGGGCTTGTTCGCCTGGTCATACCAAAAGGGTGGGTAAAAGATCTCCATTCGGTACTCCGCGTCCCAAGGCGAGGGTGAGTATGAGAGGTTGGTGTAGATATAGCCGCATCGGTCGCAGCCGGACACCAGAATTGCCCCGTCTGTTGTCAGTGCAGCAGTGGAGTGGTAAAGCCTGGGGATCTGTGATCGGGCGAGTGTGCTCCATCGCCGCGGCGCTGGGACGTACGGCTCGTACCTACAAGCAAATTGAAAATGCTGGGGTTTTTGCCCTGGACTGATTTGCCCCAGGTTAACTCCAGGAATGAGCGATATATTACATATGTCAATGCCCTAGTAATGAGCTGGGGTAAGGTGCATTCCTGATGGCCAGTAAAAATGCATGTGTGACCTAGGCCCTGAGTTGTGAGAGAGAAAGACAATCACGCCCCCCCAAGGCCCGGAGTTGAGCTGTCCCCCTTTGTCACATGAAGGGGGGGGGGGCGTTGTCTTGTTGTTTTTCATATATAACCGGGTTATATGACAGGTGTCATTGTCCCTACAACTTACATTTCAACAAACATGTTGGGAAAGAAGGAGTAGCGAGGTGGATCGCCTGCCATGCCTTGCATAGCTCCATTTAGGACAATCACGACACCGTTTGGGAGTGTCACTGCGTCGGGCATGACACGGGCCGAACCCATGGTCTCTGTCTGCCAGCCTCCTGGTGAGAAGGTGTAGCTGCCAGGGCTCGGATTGGTCGGGTCGGTAGGCATGCTGACGGCAATGCGCAGGGACTCGCTGCACGCCGTGTTATCCAGGAAGGCGTAGTTGCAGCAACCCGTTTGGACATTCTGCGGCAGAAATTGCCAGGGTTTGCAGGGAATTGCCAGGGTTTGCAGGGAATTGCCAGGGTTTGCAGGAATTGCCAGGGTTTGCAGGAATTGTCAGGGTTTGCAGGGAATTGCCAGGGTTTGCAGGGAATTGCCAGGGTTTGCAGGAATTGCCAGGGTTTGCAGGGAATTGCCAGGGTTTGCAGGGAATTGCCAGGGTTTGAAGGGAATTGCCAGGGTTTGCAGGAATTGCCAGGGTTTGCAGGAATTGCCAAGGTTTGCAGGGAATTGCCAGGGTTTGCAGGGAATTGCCAGGGCTTGCAGGAAATGCCAGGGTTTGCAGGAAATTGCCAGGGTTTGCAGGAATTGCCAGGGTTTGCAGGGAATTGCCAGGGTTTGCAGGAATTGCCAGGGTTTGCAGGGAATTGCCAGGGTTTGCAGGAATTGCCAGGGTTTGCAGGGAATTGCCAGGGTTTGCAGGAATTGCCAAGGTTTGCAGGGAATTGCCAGGGTTTGCAGGGAATTGCCAGGGTTTGCAGGAATTGCCAGGGTTTGCAGGGAATTGCCAGGGTTTGCAGGGAATTGCCAGGGTTTGCAGGAAATTGCCAGGGTTTGCAGGGAATTGCCAGGGTTTGCAGGAATTGCCAGGGTTTGCAGGGAATTGCCAGGGTTTGCAGGAAATTGCCAGGGTTTGCAGGGAATTGCCTGGGTTTGCAGGGAATTGCCAGGGTTTGCAGGGAATTGCCAGGGTTTGCAGGGAATTGCCAGGGTTTGCAGGGAATTGCCAGGGATTGCAGGAGATTGCCAGGGTTTGCAGGGAACTGCCAGGGTTTGCAGGGAATTGCCAGGGTTTGCAGGGAACTGCCAGGGTTTGCAGGGAATTGCCAGGGTTTGCAGGGAATTTCCAGGGTTTGATGGGATTTGCCAGGGTTTGCAGGAGATTGCCAGGGTTTGGAGGAATTGCCAGAGTTTGCAGGAATTGCCAGGGTTTGCAGGAAATGGCCAGGGTTTAGAGGAATAGCCAGGGTTTGCAGGAGTTGCCAGGGTTTGCAGGAGATTGCCAGGGTTTGCAGGAGATTGCCAGGGTTTGGAGGAATAGCCAGGGTTTGCAGGATTCGCCAGGGTTTGCAGGAACTGCCAGGGTTTGCAGGAGATTGCCAGGGTTTGCAGGAGATTTCCAGGGTTTGCAGAGAATCGCCAGGGTTTGCAGGGAATTGCCAGGGTTTGCAGGAATTGCCAGGGTTTGCATGACATTGCCAGGGTTTGCAGGGAATTGCCAGGGTTTGCAGGAGATTGCCAGGGTTTGCAGGAATTGCCAGGGTTTGCAGGAATTGCCAGGGTTTGCAGGGAATTGCCAGGGTTTGCAGGGAATTGCCAGGGTTTGCATGACATTGCCAGGGTTTGCAGGGAATTGCCAGGGTTTTGCAGGAATTGCCAGGGTTTGCATGACATTGCCAGGGTTTGCAGGAATTGCCAGGGTTTGCAGGAATTGCCAGGGTTTGCAGGAGATTGCCAGGGTTTGCAGGAGATTGCCAGGGTTTGGAGGAATAGCCAGGGTTTGCAGGATTCGCCAGGGTTTGCAGGAACTGCCAGGGTTTGCAGGAGATTGCCAGGGTTTGCAGGAGATTTCCAGGGTTTGCAGAGAATCGCCAGGGTTTGCAGGGAATTGCCAGGGTTTGCAGGAATTGCCAGGGTTTGCATGACATTGCCAGGGTTTGCAGGAATTGCCAGGGTTTGCAGGAGATTGCCAGGGTTTGCAGGAATTGCCAGGGTTTGCAGGAATTGCCAGGGTTTGCAGGGAATTGCCAGGGTTTGTAGGGAATTGCCAGGGCTTGCAGGGAATTGCCAGGGTTTGCAGGAATTGCCAGGGTTTGCATGGAATAGCCAGGGTTTGCAGGGAATGGCCAGGGTTTGCAGGGAATTGCCAGGGTTTGCATGACATTGCCAGGGTTTGCAGGGAATTGCCAGGGTTTTGCAGGAATTGCCAGGGTTTGCATGACATTGCCAGGGTTTGCAGGAATTGCCAGGGCTTGCAGGAATTGCCAGGGTTTGCAGGAGATTGCCAGGGTTTGCAGGAGATTGCCAGGGTTTGCAGGAATTGCCAGGGTTTGCAGGAATTGCCAGGGTTTGCAGGAATTGCCAGGGTTTGCAGGATACTGGTTTCTTTACTCTCCTTGTCTTCGCTACCATCAGCAGCAGCTGGTATGCACATGCAACATTTGTGCAAGGAACCAATCTAAATGTTTCGTACCTTCCTGGTTACCATTTAGTTTTTAAAATACTATTAAAAATTATGATGCAGCGTACATTAAGACCTGTTTAAACCTAGAACGGCTTGTCTATGACTTCCTTCATCCATCCCCCAAATTTAGAGACACAGACTCAGTCAGAGCAGTGAATCAGTGTGTCTGAGGGTGAATCAGTGTGTCAAAGGGTGAATCAGTGTGTCAAAGGGTGAATCAGTGTGTTAAAGGGTGAATCAGTGTGTCAAAGGGTGAATCAGTGTGTCAAAGGGTGAATCAGTGTGTCAAAGGGTAAATCAGTGTGTTAAAGGGTGAATCAGTGTGTCAAAGGGTGAATCAGTGTGTCTAAGGGTGAATCAGTGTGTCAAAGGGTGAATCAGTGTGTCAAAGGGTGAATCAGTGTGTCAAAGGGTGAATCAGTGTGTTAAAGGGTGAATCAGTGTGTCAAAGGGTGAATCAGTGTGTCAAAGGGTGAATCAGTGTGTCAAAGGGTGAATCAGTGTGTCTAAGGGTGAATCAGTGTGTCAAAGGGTGAATCAGTGTGTCTAAGGGTGAATCAGTGTGTCAAAGGGTGAATCAGTGTGTCAAAGGGTGAATCAGTGTGTCAAAGTGTGAATCAGTGTGTTACAGGGTGAATCAGTGTGTCAAAGGGTGAATCAGTGTGTCAAAGGGTGAATCATTAGGCCAAAGGGTGAACCACCGTTGCACGGTTGCAGTGGGCAAGTGGTGACATCGAGCCATACATGAAGTGAACAGGAGGTTCTACTGATGATGATAATGGGTTGTCTCGCGACGTTAAGTACCCGTCCCATACCGGGCACTCGACCATAACAGTACAACACGCGGCCTTGGATCAGATGTTAGATTCGATATTCCACTTTCAGACCTGGGAAGATCTTTGAATGTACTGCTTACCATGGTCCATGCAAATGCAACGGGCATATATCATTCTGCAGGATTCAGTCCGGGCCTTCACAATAATGGGCCCGTGGTTCAGCTGACTCCGAAGGTTTTAGGAAGAAGGAAAGAAAGCTCGGCCCCGTGGGGGTTAGGGAAACAGCGCAGCCTGGGCCGAAGCCACATCTTGGGGTTAGGGACACAGCGCAGCCTGGGCCGAAGCCACATCTGGGGTTAGGGACACAGCGCAGCCTGGGCCGAAGCCACATGTGGGGGTTAGGGAAACAGGGCAGCCTGGGCCGAAGCCACATCTGGGGGTTAGGGACACAGCGCAGCCTGGGCCGAAGCCACATCTGGGGGTTAGGGAAACAGCGCAGCCTGGGCCGAAGCCACATCTGGGGGTTAGGGACACAGCGCAGCCTGGGCCGAAGCCACATCTGGGGGTTAGGGACACAGCGCAGCCGGGGCCGAAGCCACATCTGGGGGTTAGGGAAACAGCGCAGCCTGGGCCGAAGCCGCATCTGGGGGTTAGGGACACAGCGCAGCCTGGGCCGAAGCCACATCTGGGGGTTAGGGACACAGCGCAGCCTGGGCCGAAGCCACATCTGGGGGTTAGGGACACAGCGCAGCCTGGGCCGAAGTCACATCTGAGGGTTAGGTACACAGCGCAGCCTGGGCCGAAGCCACATCTTGGGGTTAGGGACACAGCGCAGCCTGGGCCGAAGCCACATCTGGGGTTAGGGACACAGCGCAGCCTGGGCCGAAGCCACATGTGGGGGTTAGGGAAACAGGGCAGCCTGGGCCGAAGCCACATCTGGGGGTTAGGGACACAGCGCAGCCTGGGCCGAAGCCACATCTGGGGGTTAGGGAAACAGCGCAGCCTGGGCCGAAGCCACATCTGGGGGTTAGGGACACAGCGCAGCCTGGGCCGAAGCCACATCTGGGGGTTAGGGACACAGCGCAGCCGGGGCCGAAGCCACATCTGGGGGTTAGGGAAACAGCGCAGCCTGGGCCGAAGCCGCATCTGGGGGTTAGGGACACAGCGCAGCCTGGGCCGAAGCCACATCTGGGGGTTAGGGACACAGCGCAGCCTGGGCCGAAGCCACATCTGGGGGTTAGGGACACAGCGCAGCCTGGGCCGAAGTCACATCTGAGGGTTAGGTACACAGCGCAGCCTGGGCCGAAGCCACATCTGGGGGTTAGGGACACAGTGCAGCCTGGGCCGAAGCCACATCTGGGGGTTAGGGACACAGCGCAGCCTGGGCCGAAGCCACATCTGGAGGTTAGGGAAACAGCGCAGCCTGGGCTGAAGCCACATCTGGGGGTTAGGGAAACAGCGCAGCCTGGGCCGAAGCCACATCTGGGGGTTAGGGAAACAGGGCAGCCTGGGCCGAAGCCACATCTGGGGGTTAGGGACACAGCGCAGCCTGGGCCGAAGCCACATCTGGGGGTTAGGGAAACAGCGCAGCCTGGGCCGAAGCCACATCTGGGGGTTAGGGACACAGCGCAGCCTGGGCCGAAGCCACATCTGGGGGTTAGGGACACAGCGCAGCCGGGGCCGAAGCCACATCTGGGGGTTAGGGAAACAGCGCAGCCTGGGCCGAAGCCGCATCTGGGGGTTAGGGACACAGCGCAGCCTGGGCCGAAGCCACATCTGGGGGTTAGGGACACAGCGCAGCCTGGGCCGAAGCCACATCTGGGGGTTAGGGACACAGCGCAGCCTGGGCCGAAGTCACATCTGAGGGTTAGGTACACAGCGCAGCCTGGGCCGAAGCCACATCTGGGGGTTAGGGACACAGTGCAGCCTGGGCCGAAGCCACATCTGGGGGTTAGGGACACAGCGCAGCCTGGGCCGAAGCCACATCTGGAGGTTAGGGAAACAGCGCAGCCTGGGCTGAAGCCACATCTGGGGGTTAGGGAAACAGCGCAGCCTGGGCCGAAGCCACATCTGGGGGTTAGGGAAACAGCGCAGCCTGGGCCGAAGCCACATCTGGGGGTTAGGGAAACTGCACAGCCTGGGCCGAAGCCTCGTCTGCAACCATCGCTGGTTGGTGGAGGTTGTATTGATCCCCAGGGCTACCAATTATAACCCTGGAAGTTCCTCAGAAAGAAAGACTTCGCACTCCGCCGAAGTATGTGGCGTCAGGGACGATCCTCACCTGTCCTCCGATGATCATGATCTCAGCTTTGTAGTTATCTTCAGGCACCAACATGAGCATGACAGACGTGCCAGTCCAAGGGTAGGTGGTCGAGTAGGTGATTTCTGCACAGAGGGGTGTAGATATGGGAGGCTTAGTTGGTTGCATGACACCCTGGTAAGCATGGGTGTAGATACAGGAGGCTCAGCTCCAGGCCAGTTGCTCTTGTTATGATGTTAAGTAACGGCGCGGCCGCAGCCCATGCCGCACTGTTCCCTCAGCCCTTTCCTTTCTTTTTATCTGATGGTAACGGCGTGGACGTGGCCGTGGCACTTGTGGCACTATTTAGTTAAAACTTTGAACCTACGGGGCTTCGTGTTTTCTTTCTTTGAAGGCACCATTCTCATCGACAGTCTGTCCTCGGGGCCAGATGCAGTGTTCAGAGGGTGATCAGCCGTGCTTCATGTGCTATATATGTGGACATCGATGTTTGTGCATTTTGAAAGTTTGAAATGTTGCAGTGATGGTTGGCCAGCTGGGCACTGAAGATCTTGCCTGCCTAGTGCTGAAGCTTCCGCTACACATGCCGAGTTGCCCTCCTATCTAGAATGAAAATCAGTTCATACCTTCTACCTTCGAAAACCAATCTGCTCCCCTGCAGTCACATCAGGTCAAAATCGGATCCGCCGTGTGTCTGGGTTTGTTGCAAACCATGATATGCAAGAAAGAAAGAAAGGAAGGATAACTACGCCCCGCAGGGGCGTGAGGGTTGAGGATACAGCGCGGCATGGGCCTAGGCGGCGTCCGTGATATGCAATTAGGGAGTGCATTATTGACGACTTCCTTACTGTGGCCTAGGGACCATGAAAGCTCATAAAAGCTCATAAAAGCTCATAAAGGCTAAGCATAAAGCATAAAAGCTCATAAAAGCTCATAAAGGCTAAGCATAAAGCATAAAAGCTAAGCTCACCTGGACGAATCCGCCGTGTGCCTGGGTCTGTTGAATACCATGATATGCTGAGCGCATGGGAGCGCATGGGAGCGCATGGGAGCGCATGGGAGCGCATTCTTGACGACTTGATGACAAACAAAGCAAGCTATGCCCGATTAGGGAGTCGAGGTTAAGGAAACAGCTCAGCCCAGTGACGACTTCATTACTGTTGCTATACAGGGATCATAAGAGTTAAGCTCACCTGGATGGAGCACAGATTGCGGGCGATCCGGCAGTTGGACCTTGTAAGTTCCTGTGAAGTGAAGTGAAGTGAAGTTTTTACAGTCCAACGGGGCATCACATTTGATGCATGGGACTTGTGCCCATACACCGGTGCAAGCACTAAATACGCTAGGGGCAGCGAGCAAAAACCAGTGACCCCCCTGGGCAAGCAACCAACACACAGCCACTGAGCACCTGTGTTTGCATCAAAGATCCATCCAGTCCTTCCGCAGTAGTGCAGCACGTCACCACTGGGAAGTGCGAAGATGAAAGGATAGTAGTTGGCCTGGCAGGTTGCCTGGAAGCTGGGAAGGATCTGCATGTGTGTGGCGGTAGGCGGAGGTGGTAGCAGGAGGGAAGGGGGGGAAAGGGTCAGGATGGAGGGATGGAGGGGTAGGATGAGAAATGATGTCAAGCTGTCCGGAACAGTGTGATCCATTGATGAACAGGGTTGAGGTTTTGGAGACGATTGGACGAGCCTGTGCAAGCATCTCTGCATTCCCTAGTTGTGTGTAGTCTGCATGGCAGGCCGAGGCGATGTGGATCTAGAACCAGTCATTTATTTATTTGTTCTCAAGTTTTTTTTACAGAAGGAGGTTCTGATTGAGGCATGCTTCAGTCCATGTCTGTTTTCCAGTGGTTTTCGTATTCTGCTTTTCGCGTACCGTACGGTAGGGGAAAACAAACATTAGATTGAACACACCGTGAAGCTCTGTGTCGTGGTTGGGAGGGCTGGGTCCCAGATCTCATAAAATTCATTGTACGGAGCGGCTTCCACTTCTTGAGTGCCTAGGAGGGAGCAATGTGAGGCAAGAGGGCCATCTGATGTTGTGAATGTGAAATCAAGTTTTGGTTGGCGCCAGCACTCAGCAACAATGGCTGGTTGGTCAGTATCATTCAGCATCAGCCAAGCCCAATCTACCCTAGATGATTATCTATTTTCAAGACATACAAAAAAGATATTATTGTAACCGAGCGAGTGTCATGCCAAGCCGCCATCCTCTTCTGTCTCTAGGGTCCCTCAACCATGAACCCTGTTAAGTGCGGATACTACAGCGACTTATCCGAAATGATTCAAAAATGAATTGAGCGACCCGCACCTACCTCCCATGAGCAAGATCTTCGTATTTGGGAGCAGGGTTACAGAGGGATACCTGAGGAAGTGGAGAGCGAGGACAGGCAGGTAGGGTGCCACGGTGTACTGTGGAAGACAGAAAGAAACTACGCCCCGTGGGGGGCGTGAGAGTTAAGGAAACATCGCAGCCTGGGCCGAAGTCACATCCGCGCCGTCACCATGTACTACGCAAGCTTATCAGGCAGAGAGGACAGGCATGGAGGGAGGAAGGGAGGAGACAGGCAGGGAGGGAGGGAAGACAAGCAGGGAGGGAGGACGGGAGGAGACAGGCAGGGAGGAAGGGTGGACAAGCAGGGAGGGAGGACGGGAGGAGACAGGCAGGGAGGGAGGGAGGGTGGACAGGCAGGGAGGGAGGACAGGAGGAGACAGGCAGGGAGGGAGGGAGGACAAGTAGGGAGGGAGGACGGGAGGAGACAGGCAGGGAGGGAGGACGGGAGGAGACAGGCAGGGAGGGAGGGAGGACAGGCAGGGAGGGAGGACGGGAGGAGACAGGCAGGGAGGGAGGGTGGACAGGCAGGGAGGGAGGACGGGCGGAGACAGGCAGGGAGGGAAGACGGGAGGAGACAGGCAGGGAGGGAGGGAGGGAGGAGACAGGCAGGGAGGGAGGACAGGAGGAGACAGGCAGGGAGGGAGGACGGGAGGAGACAGGCAGGGAGGGAGGGTGGACAAGCAGGGAGGGAGGACGGGACGAGACTGGCAGGGACGGAGGGAGGACAAGCAGGGAGGGAGGACGGGAGGAGACAGGCAGGGAGGGAGGGTGGACAAGCAGGGAGGGAGGACGGGAGGAGACAGGCAGGGAGGGAGGGTGGACAAGCAGGGAAGGAGGACGGGAGGAGACAGGCAGGGAGGGAGGGAGGACAAGCAGGGAGGAAGGATGGGAGGAGACAGGCAGGGAGGGAGGGTGGACAAGCAGGGAGGGAGGACGGGAGGAGACAGGCAGGGAGGGAGGACGGGAGGAGACAGGCAGGGAGGGAGGGTGGACAAGCAGGGAGGGAGGACGGGACGAGACTGGCAGGGAGGGAGGGAGGACAAGCAGGGAGGGAGGACGGGAGGAGACAGGCAGGGAGGGAGGGTGGACAAGCAGGGAGGGAGGACGGGAGGAGACAGGCAGGGAGGGAGGGTGTACAAGCAGGGAAGGAGGACGGGAGGAGACAGGCAGGGAAGGAGGGAGGACAAGCAGGGAGGAAGGATGGGAGGAGACAGGCAGGGAGGGAGGACGGGAGGAGACAGGCAGGGAGGGAGGGTGGACAAGCAGGGAGGGAGGACGGGACGAGACTGGCAGGGAGGGAGGGTGGACAAGCAGGGAGGGAGGACGGGAGGAGACAGGCAGGGAGGGAGGGTGGACAAGCAGGGAGGGAGGACGGGACGAGACTGGCAGGGAGGGAGGGAGGACAAGCAGGGAGGGAGGACGGGAGGAGACAGGCAGGGAGGGAGGGTGGACAAGCAGGGAGGGAGGACGGGAGGAGACAGGCAGGGAGGGAGGGTGGACAAGCAGGGAAGGAGGACGGGAGGAGACAGGCAGGGAGGGAGGGAGGACAAGCAGGGAGGAAGGATGGGAGGAGACAGGCAGGGAGGGAGGGTGGACAAGCAGGGAGGGAGGACGGGAGGAGACAGGCAGGGAGGGAGGGAGGACAGGCTGGGAGGGAGGAAGGGAGGAGACAGGCAGGGAGGGAGGGTGGACAAGCAGGGAGGGAGGACGGGAGGAGACAGGCAAGCAGGGAGGGTAGACAGGCAGGGAGGGAGGACGGGAGGAGACAGGCTGGGAGGGAGGGTGGACAAGCAGGGAGGGAGGACGGGAGGAGACAGGCAGGGAGGGAGGGAGAACAAGCAGGGAGGGAGGACAGGAGGAGACAGGCAGGGACGCTTAAGTGGGAGGCTAGCCTTGTACCTACATCCCAGGGTCATTAGCGCTTTTGTGTGCAAATCAAGAAGGAGACTAGTTACACATGCCAACAGTTACGGCACGGATGTGGCTTCGGCCCAGGCTGCGCTGTTTCCTTAACTCTCAATCCCCTCACGTAGCGTAGTTTTCTTTCTTCCTTGCACATCCTGGCTCTTGCTTTAATGGCACGCATGTGGATTGTGGACATGCAAACACAGGATTGCCCCCTGCCCCTGTCCTTCCCCTAGCAACTATTGGCTATTACGATCCTTACCAGCGCCGCCACTGCATATTTGTTGCTTTGACCAGGCCGGGTTGGCCATCTGTGTAGGTGCGGATGCTCCAACGCCCATCTGGATTTCCGTTGTAGTCGTGCCCCCCCGCGATTACAACACTGCCGTTGGACATGATGGTGTGGCCAGAGCAGAAGACATCGTCGAAAGTGGACAGGTGCGTGAAGGTACGCGTGGCCAAGTCAAAGGCCCCAGCGATCTTGTCGTTCCCTGCCCAGCAACACAAACACAAGGACCAGTCAGAGATTGATTCAATGGACGACAGATCCATTCTTATTCGGTAGGTTCAATCAGCATGCAATGCCTACATGCAGGGTTACCCGGTGCGGGGATATGGAACGGTTCATTAAACGGTACACATTGATACTGGTGCGGTACGGACAAATGTACGGCAGACTGGTAAGAAAACAATTGGTACGGTGATGTCACACTGTCACGTATTGCTAAACCATGTGGTACGATACAGTAAACATACCCGAACGGCCATACGGGTAGCCCTGCCTACCTGTGCCATCCGGGTGGTGATAGCTGGGTCGTTCCATGACCAAGTATCGGTCTGTTCCTGGAATGAGTGTTAAATGGATGGCAACAAGGGGTGACAGCTGAGGCAGGAGCGTGTATGCGCTTGTGAAGGGGACAGGAGTGGGCGAGGGGGAGGGGGGAAGAGGAGGTAAAGGGGCGGGAGGAAAGGGAGGAAAGGGGGTAGGAGGAGAGGGAGAGGGAGGAAAGGGAGGAGAGGGAGGAGAGGGGGTAGGAGGGGATGGTGAGAGTAGAGGAGGAGAGGGGTCAGGGGGAAAGGGAGGAGAGGGGGGAGGAGGAGAGGGAGGAGAGGGGAAGGGGGTAGGAGGAGAGGGGGTAGGAGGAGAGGGGGTAGGAGGAGAGGGGGTAGGAGGAGAGGGGGGAGGAGGAGAGGGAGGAGGAGGAGGAGAGGGAGGAGGAGGAGGAGAGGGGGGAGGAGGAGGAGAGGGGGGAGGAGGAGAGGGGGGAGGCGGGGGAGGGGATATTCTCTTTCTGTCTTGCCTCCCTTGTAAGAGCCTCCTGCCATGGTCCGCAATGGGTACCTCCTCGGTGGCGGTAACCGCCCCTCCCTCAAGCAAGCAAAGCGACATCTTGGCATCGGAGCACTCTGAATGGCGTATGAGGCCAGAAGCGGCATCGGGCCCAGAAAATATCAAGGAAGGACATAGTCTCGTTTGTGCCCTGCCAGCACCGCTGTTCTGTTTGCTGGTTGACATGTCTTGCACCGAATGTGGGGCACCAGGATGAGAGGATGGGAATCCTGGCACCGCAACCACCCAACAGCCTGCAGTATTGGCACCACACATGACAGCAGCGCGGGAAGCCCCGGCGGACGAAAGAATGTCCGCAGGCTGCCAGGTCATAAGATCCAGATCCATATCCACAGCAGGATCACTGCCGGCGATAGCAGCCAGGACAATCCCGAAGGGGTCTGAAGAAATGGACTGCTCTGACAGCTGTGGGCGGAGCAGCTCCTTGGAGGGAAAATCTGTTTCTATGCCGGATGATAACTGAACAGGTTGCTCTTCATTAAGGCTGGCAGCCATGCGCTCACAGGCGTCATGGGCTGCCTTGTTGGAAGCTGGCAGCGTGTTCACAGAGTAAGGCGGAGAGATGGTATGGGCTGAGCAGCCTAAGTAGTGGGGAAGGGAAGCATGTAGGGCATGATGGCACTTAGTTAGTTGTTACAAGGTGACGCAGCCACCTGCAGCCTTTCTCGAAAGTGTCAGGCAGAGCGAACAGTGGGGAGACCAGGAGCATAAACTAAAACATAACCTAAACCCGCGACAAGGAGGCACGCGGCCAACCAAAGGAGCACGTAGAGGGAACCTTGCTGGTCAGCAGTCATGGATTCATGGGCGGAGTGGAATGGGAGAGGTCCATCATATTACAGCCATAATGTTTTCCATGAGCAACACTAGGGAAGTGGAGATCAGACAGGGTCCTCGTGTAGTGCTGGCAGTCAAGTAGCAGCCAGCGGTGGCGCCTGCGGGGAGTAGGGCCAGTGTCCCGCTATGATAGAGCATAGTGACATGTTGCTCATGGAAAACGTAATGGCTGTATATTATATCTCGAAGGTGGGTGATCGGGCCAGCTAGCAACTGAGTTCGAGCACGAGCAGGTTGAATGTCTAGTTGCTGGTTCGACGTTCCGTCACTCACAGATTGCTTTGTTGAGGGAGGATGCCAGCATCATTAGGAGGAGCGACTGCAGTGTGACGGGCACCAGGGAAACGCGAGCCCGCCGCTGCCACGGGTGACGCTGAGACGGCCGCTTCAGTGGCGGTCTCTCGTCTGCTACAGAGCGGCGAAGCGCCATCACAGTTGCCTGCGGAGAAGTGCGTGCATGCGCGGCAAACCAACGGGCGTCAAAACGGTGTCAACGAGGCTCCGACGCGAAAGCCTGAGAAATGACTTGCAGTAGCTACGTTCCATTACCTAGACTTTCCTTCGAGCTTCCTTGGCGATTGCCGAATGGCACGACTGATCGTAGGGCTGCTCACTGCTGCTGACAACTTGTTCCACGCTTCGTTCACTCAGTTCGACCAGGGGGGCGACTCCTCTGATGCTTGATGAATATATCGATGGGTCTTCCGCCAATGCTACCTCCTAAATATTAGGAACCTTCGTATGAATCGACGATTCCCTCCCGACAGTTTCCTTAGCGCGTAGCCTCGGAGCGTACGTTTCTTGGAAAATGTGCATCCTGTATTCCTGTAATTCCTGTCGACCACCGCCGCCCGACGGCGGCCGAGATTAGTCCCGACCGTCTTCAAGAAAGGCGGTCTAATACGCCGGAACCCCTACGGTATGGTGGGGAACAAAAAAAACATGAATGGTGATTGGGTGAGTCGTGTTGAACGGGTGAATAATACAGGTGAGTTGGGTACTTCAGGGGACAGCGCTAGATGTCTAACGCGTAAATGCGTACGGTCGTTACGCACAGTGACGTTTGCGGATGGACGACTCCGAGAAGTCCGCGAAAGCGAAAGCTACCGAGAGTACGTGGCCTGCCGCGAAATCCGCTCAGGTTCCCCGGAGGAACCTTTAGGGTGAAACCCGATCTGCGTGCGCGCCTGCGTGACTTTTATTTTTGCGAGCAGGCCAGCAAACGAGCCCGCTTGTGTGAGGCAGGAAAAGTGACCTGCCGTCGACAGTCTCTCATCGAGCGGTCGAAGGAGCTGCGAGTCGATGACGAGAAAGAAAAAACGCGGTTCGGCCAGCCGCAGAAGCAATGCCTCACCGAATGCGATGTGTGCGTGATAAATGCCAAGCACGCATCATTGCCAGCGCCGAAAATGTGGCACCGAAGGTGGATTTGGAGGGCAGGCAAGAAGCCGCACCAGGGAGGGAGTGTGCTTGTGCGTGTGCACTCAGACTTAAGGCTGCGGCTCCGCACAATCAGGTCCCTTCATCTTAAATTATGAGGGGAGGCAAGCACGTCTATGGTATCCTCATTACTATCAGGCTGTGTATTGGTTGCTTGCCCAAGGGGTTACTTGTTTTCGCTCGCTGTCCTAGCATATTTAGTGCCTGTACCGGTTTACGGGTACAAGTAGTACAAGTCCCATGCTTCAAACGTGATGCCCCGCTGGACTGTAAAACAAGGCTCGGCCGCATGGGCACCAAACTAAAAGGGGCAAAAAAAAGGTAAATGCTCCGCTAGACTGCAAAATGTGATCATCATCTGGACTGTGAAGAAAGAAAGAAAGACTGCGCACTTCGCCGAAGCAGGAGGCGTCAGGTGAACCGTGAAGCTTCACTCCTGAAGAGAGAGGGAGTTCGAGCAATCCTCCGAATATCCTCCGAAAACCCTCGGAAAATCCTCCGAAATCCTCATCAGCGTCCGAAGATCTGATCGGTGCTGTGGCTGATGATGTGGTTGATGTTGAACAAGTCGTGCATCGCTGTGGTAAGACCGATCACCTGAGGAGGGGTAAGTGAAGGGGCCTGTCACTTAGGGGGGCGGATGAGTTCGGCCTGGACGGTGCCTTTCCACTTAAAAAGTTCGACAAGGGAAAAAGGGACGCCAGTAAAACTTTTCGCGGGGAAAGACCCCATCCCCAAGGTCGACTGCGGTTGTCGGGGGACCCGTCCGACCCCTTAGTGACAGGCCCCTTGGTGTGTGTGAAGTTTTGTGTCATTTATAAATATACCGTAGAACGACCTAGGGTCCGCTCAGATTTTTTTTCCCGTCGCGCCGAGGGGGGGGCAAAAAAAAGCTGGGGACCCCATGCCCCCCAAAAAATCGATCACCCAAGCCTACCACCCACTCACCTACCGCCTCCGGAACCCATTGAAATTCAAATATCTCAGTCATAATTCAAAATTACAGGGCATGTAAGGGGTGTTTTTTGATCAGCTCGTCAAGGCGCTTCTACTGGTATATTTCAAATTTTTAGGTGATGACAATTCATACCAACAGTCAATTTGGGTACTGAGCTCAGCCAAGCTATTGACTACCGACTACTTCTAGCTAGCGATCGATGTTACCAGAAGGCAGATGGCCTGGATGGCGGTGGCAATGCGATGGCATCAGCCTTCATCTTGGCCATGAGCTCCCTCACTGCCTTCTTCCTCAGCGGGACCTCTTTGCCCACTACCGTACTCCCTCTAATTCCTCCACCATCACCGCATAGCTTGCCACATCTGCCTCCGCCAGCTGCTGATCGGGATGGGCTGTCAGCATGTCTCCACACACAGCACCACAGAAGCCACTTGCTTCATCAGCATGAGGCTCCAAGCTGCAATTTTATGGGAGGTGAATAGCCCTGGCACTTCGAGCCCTCTCGCAATGGCGCAACATCTGGCGAGGGAGGCAACGCCGTTGAAGCCTCATTCTCAGCCGGAGATGGAGAAGGAGAGGCTGGCGGGCTCGCAGGTATTGGCTCAGCTGGGACAGCAGCGTATGATACAGCTCTTTCTAAGGCTGGCTCAGCTGGTTTCGGGGTGTGTCCAATGGGGCCGAACCCTCAGTGTGGGGGGCAAGGGGGTCATGTGGTAATTCAAGCAACATTTTATGATGTAAATGGACTCATGTTGGCAAGGAGAACACATAGGTGCCGCTGCCAGCCTCAACAGACCTCCAGAAAAAAAGATACAACGTTTTCTAAATATTGGATTTTTTGGAGACCCCCCCCCACTTTGCCCCCCCATATCTCCCAACCCCCTGGGCCAAAACATATTTAAAAAATAGCTATGGAACGCTCTCGTCAAGCTCTACAATAAAGGGGCATGGGGTCGATTTTTTTGTTTTTGACCCCCCTCGGTCGCGCAGCCAAAATATTTTGAAAACGGCCGCGCAGCAGCGAAATTTTAATCAATTTCATGCCACGTAGCTGGTAATTAAATTGAACGTCGCGCATCAGTAAAATAATATAAATTCCGTCCTCGCAGCACTTTCAGCCAGTACATTAAAACTGCCTGGCCGGTTCCTGGCCTCAGGAAACGTGTGGCTGTTGGGGCCCCAATTCGTCAGCAGGCTTCAGGACCCGTCTCTGCCCCCAGGATCGAGCTTCGCTACGGAGACTGGCGTAAGGATCACTCGACGGATGTCAAATCAAACAGCCGCGCGCTAGCGCGAGTTTTTATCTACATTTGCTGTTTTAGTTCGTAGCGCGCACCGAGGGGGGGGCAAAAAAAAGCTGGGGACCCCATCCCCCTAGCGATCACATGTTTCCAGAGGGGCAGCAGCTGGGGTTGCAGCAGGGGTAGCTAGGGGTGAAACGGAGAAAACCCCGAGCGTTCTCTGCCGCTTCGAATTGCGTGCTATCGCGGAAGCTACCATGCACAAGCCTTTGGTAATTTTATGGGCAGAAGCCCTCCCATTCTGGTGGCGTCTGACGTTTGCAGGGTCAGCGGATTTGAGGAACTTGCCACAACGACCACAAGTGATCCGTTCATTCATGATCCACCAGACCAATACTACCATGTGCTGCGTATGATACAGCTCTTATTAAGGCTGACTCAGCTGGTTTCGGGGTGTGTCCAATGGGGCCAAACCCTCAGTGTGGGGGGCAAGGGGGTCATGTGGTAATTCAAGCAACATCTTAGGATGTACATGAACTCTTGTTGGCAAGAAGAACACAGAGGTGCCGCTGCCAGCCTCAACAGACCTCCAGAGAAAAAAAAACGAAGTTTGGAAAAAAAACCAAATATTGAATTTTCTGGGAGACCCCCCCCCCGTACTTTGCCCCCCCATATCTCCCACCCCCCTGGGCAAAAAAATATTTTAAAAACAGCCAAGGAACGCTGTCGCTAAGTTCTACAAAAAAAGGGGGATGGGGTCATTTTTGTTTTGTTTTTGCCCCCCCCCTCGGCGCGCACCCCCAAAATAGTTGTTTGGGCACCTGACTGACACTCCGCGCAGCGGCGAATTCTGAATAATGATTAGCGCGCAGCCATGTCCATGCAGGCCAATAATTAATTGATTTGGAGCAAAGTCGATGTGATTCTACGGTCCCCCCCCCCTCATGCACGACCTCCTCCCTCCCTTTCCTTGCTTCCCCTCCCCCCTCTGTCTTGTCACCTCGCCTCCCCTCCCACTCCCCTCCCTTGCCTCCCTTCCCCTCCCCCTTTTACCCACCACCCTTCCCTCTCCTTTACCCCCCCCCCTCTTCCCTCTCCTCCCCTCTCCTTCCCACTCCTCCGTTCTTAACCCCCCTCCCCTTAACCCCCTCATCACTTTCCTCCCCTGCACCCTACCCCCCCTCTGAATTACCCCCTCCCTCCCCACCCTTCCTATTTCCCCACCTTGAAGCGATGTCCATCACTGGAGGTCTGTTGAAGGATCTCCACCTGAGGGGGGGGGGGGGGGCATGCCAAAAACCCTTTCACAGTTCCACCGTATTTGATCAGAAGGCTTTTGTTTTGAATGGACAAAGCGGAGTGAAGCAGCACTGTTAGTTTGTTAAAGAATCCCCACCTGAGGGAGGGGGGAATGCAGAAACCCTCAACCCTAAGCCCTAAACGGCCAGGCATCACACAAAAGTGCAAAAAGCAGCAGCAGCAGCAGCAGCAACATCAGCATCAGCATCATGAGAAGCATTAGCTTTAGCATCAGCTTCATTTGAACCTGTGAATTCCCTGCGCGAGACTTCACTGTTGCCGGACATGCTCCCTGCGCCAATGGTGGAAGGTGTCACTGTTGATCTGTATTTTACAAACAGCACATGCTGTGGCAGCCAGAGGGTTGTGGGGCCTGGCTCCATACACAGTAGGTTTGTTAATCATAACCACAAACGTGATCCCCAAACTAAGAACCTGCAACCTGAACCTTAAATCCTCAACCCTCAACCCTAAACAGCCAGGCAGTGTGACCAGGGCCCACAGCCTGCATGATCCCAACGTGAAAAATATCCCACCGAGAGGACACATTCATTTGCAACCCTAAGCCCTACACCCTACACCCTAAACCCCCAAAATCCCACCGAGAGGACGCAATCGTTCGCAACCCTAAAACCTAAACCCTAAACACCAAACCCTAAACACAAAGAGTTTGGGGTCCCACCGAGAGGACGCATTCCTTCGCGTGGCCCCCGCTCCCTGCTGCCCCCTGCTCCGCCGCTGCGCCAGGCATCACGTTGAACTTGTGCAGCCCCGGCACAGACGCACGGAACCGGGTCTCCCTTCACACATGAACATGAGGTGTCGACACAAGGTGTGCACATGAGGTGTGAACATTATGTATGGACATGAAGTATGAACAAAAGAGGTCAACATGAAGCCCGGCACTGACGCACGGAACCGGGTCTCCTTTCACCCGTAGACACATGGTGCAGACATATGGTGTGGACACATGGTGTTGATACATACGGCAGTGTGGACACATGGTGTGGATACATAGTGTGGACACATGGTGTGGATACATAGTGTGGACACGTGGTGTGGACACATGGTGTGGATACACAGTGTGGGACCGTGGACCCATGGTGTGGAAACATGAAAGCACGGTGTGGATGCAAGGTGTGAACCATATTACGGATATTACATTGTAACATCTGGCATACTCGTATCCAAGTCCAGGATCCAGGATCCAGGGGGACGGCCCGCCTCTATTGCAGATTCGGTACTTCGCACCAAAATGTATGGATCCAGTACCTTGCACAAAATGTATGGATCCTGTGCCTCACACGAAACGCTACGGATCTAGTACCACCCACTGCAATGTACCTATCCCATGCCTTGCACAGAAAAGGTATGAATCCAGCAATTTGCACCAAATTGCGGATCCGGTACCTTGCACCAAAAATGCACAGATCCGATGCTTCGCACAGAAAGGTAAGGATCCGTTACCTTGCTCCAAAAAGGTTTGGATCCAGAACCTCGCACAAAAAGGTACAGATCCGTTACCTTGCACCAAAAAGGTACGGATCCGGATCCACCCGCTGCTGTTCCTCACTTTCCACCAAAATATCGATCCAGTATTTTGCACCAAAAAAACTGGATTCGGATCCACCCGCTGCCCATCCTCACTTTGACATGCCGTCCACCTCAGAAGGCTGACAGCTACATCCCCCGGAGCAGGTGACGCGAGCTGTACCCATCTCCTTCCAGCTGGAGAGGTAGATGAGAAGGGCAATCAACGGCTGCGTGCTGCTGTCGCTGCAAAGCGGGGGTGGTAGGTAGGGTTGAGAGGCATGGCGATCAGCAGCCGGGGAGCACATGATACGAGCAGTACCCATCTCCTTCCAGCTGGAGAGGTGGATCAACAGGGCGATCAACGGCTGTGGAGCGGGGCGCTCGCTACTACCGCTGCAAAACATGGGTTTAGGCAGGATGTTAAGCAGGTGATGCAAGCTGTGCCTTTCACCTTTCAGCTCCAGAGGTAGATGAGAAGGGCAATCAATGGCTGTGTGTTGCTGTCGCTGCAAAGCAGGGGTGTTAGGCAGGGTTTGTGAGACATGGCGACCAGCGGCCGGGGTGCGTGGCACTCGCTGCTGTCGCTGCAAAGCAGGGGTGTTAGGCAGGGTTTGTGAGGCATGGCGACCAGCGGCCGGGGTGCGTGGCACTCGCTGCTGTCGCTGCAAAGCAGGGGTGTTAGGCAGGGTTTGTGAGGCATGGTGACCAGCGGCCGGGGTGCGTGGCACTCGCTGTTGTCGCTGCAAAGCAGGGGTGTTAGGCAGGGTTTGTGAGGCATGGCGACCAGCGGCCGGGGTGCGTGGCACTCGCTGCTGTCGCTGCAAAGCAGGGGTGTTAGGCAGGGTTTGTGAGGCATGGCGACCAGCGGCCAGGGTGCGTGGCACTCGCTGTTGTCGCTGCAAAGCAGGGGTGTTAGGCAGGGTTTGTGAGGCATGGCGACCAGCGGCCGGGGTGCGTGGCACTCGCTGCTGTCGCTGCAAAGCAGGGGTGTTAGGCAGGGTTTGTGAGGCATGGCGACCAGCGGCCGGGGTGCGTGGCACTCGCTGTTGTCGCTGCAAAGCAGGGGTGTTAGGCAGGGTTTGTGAGGCATGGTGACCAGCGGCCGGGGTGCGTGGCACTCGCTGCTGACGCTGTAAAGCAGGGGTGTTAGGCAGGGTTTGTGAGACATGGCGACCAGCGGCCGGGGTGCGTGGCACTCGCTGTTGTCGCTGCAAAGCAGGGGTGTTAGGCAGGGTTTGTGAGGCATGGCGACCAGCGGCCAGGGTGCGTGGCACTCGCTGCTGTCGCTGCAAAGCAGGGGTGTTAGGCAGGGTTTGTGAGGCATGGTGACCAGCGGCCGGGGTGCGTGGCACTCGCTGTTGTCGCTGCAAAGCAGGGGTGTTAGGCAGGGTTTGTGAGGCATGGCGACCAGCGGCCGGGGTGCGTGGCACTCGCTGTTGTCGCTGCAAAGCAGGGGTGTTAGGCAGGGTTTGTGAGGCATGGTGATCAGCGGCCGGGGTGCGTGGCACTCGCTGTTGTCGCTGCAAAGCAGGGGTGTTAGGCAGGGTTTGTGAGGCATGGCGACCAGCGGCCGGGGTGCGTGGCACTCGCTGCTGTCGCTGCAAAGCAGTGGTGTTAGGCAGGGTTTGTGAGGCATGGTGACCAGCGGCCGGGGTGCGTGGCACTCGCTGTTGTCGCTGCAAAGCAGGGGTGTTAGGCAGGGTTTGTGAGGCATGGCGACCAGCGGCCGGGGTGCGTGGCACTCGCTGCTGTCGCTGCAAAGCAGGGGTGTTAGGCAGGGTTTGTGAGGCATGGCGACCAGCGGCCGGGGTGCGTGGCACTCGCTGTTGTCGCTGCAAAGCAGGGGTGTTAGGCAGGGTTTGTGAGGCATGGTGACCAGCGGCCGGGGTGCGTGGCACTCGCTGTTGTCGCTGCAAAGCAGGGGTGTTAGGCAGGGTTTGTGAGGCATGGCGACCAGCGGCCGGGGTGCGTGGCACTCGCTGCTGTCGCTGCAAAGCAGGGGTGTTAGGCAGGGTTTGTGAGGCATGGCGACCAGCGGCCAGGGTGCGTGGCACTCGCTGTTGTCGCTGCAAAGCAGGGGTGTTAGGCAGGGTTTGTGAGGCATGGCGACCAGCGGCCGGGGTGCGTGGCACTCGCTGCTGTCGCTGCAAAGCAGGGGTGTTAGGCAGGGTTTGTGAGGCATGGCGACCAGCGGCCGGGGTGCGTGGCACTCGCTGCTGTCGCTGCAAAGCAGGGGTGTTAGGCAGGGTTTGTGAGACATGGCGACCAGCGGCCGGGGTGCGTGGCACTCGCTGTTGTCGCTGCAAAGCAGGGGTGTTAGGCAGGGTTTGTGAGGCATGGCGACCAGCGGCCGGGGTGCGTGGCACTCGCTGCTGTCGCTGCAAAGCAGGGGTGTTAGGCAGGGTTTGTGAGACATGGCGACCAGCGGCCGGGGTGCGTGGCACTCGCTGTTGTCGCTGCAAAGCAGGGGTGTTAGGCAGGGTTTGTGAGGCATGGCGACCAGCGGCCGGGGTGCGTGGCACTCGCTGTTGTCGCTGCAAAGCAGGGGTGTTAGGCAGGGTTTGTGAGGCATGGCGACCAGCGGCCGGGGTGCGTGGCACTCGCTGTTGTCGCTGCAAAGCAGTGGTGTTAGGCAGGGTTTGTAAGGCATGGCGACCAGCGGCCGGGGTGCGTGGCACTCGCTGCTGTCGCTGCAAAGCAGGGGTGTTAGGCAGGGTTTGTGAGGCATGGCGACCAGCGGCCGGGGTGCGTGGCACTCGCTGTTGTCGCTGCAAAGCAGGGGTGTTAGGCAGGGTTTGTGAGGCATGGCGACCAGCGGCCGGGGTGCGTGGCACTCGCTGTTGTCGCTGCAAAGCAGTGGTGTTAGGCAGGGTTTGTGAGACATGGCGACCAGCGGCCGGGGTGCGTGGCACTCGCTGCTGTCGCTGCAAAGCAGGGGTGTTAGGCAGGGTTTGTGAGGCATGGCGACCAGCGGCCGGGGTGCGTGGCACTCGCTGCTGTCGCTGCAAAGCAGGGGTGTTAGGCAGGGTTTGTGAGGCATGGCAACCAGCGGCCGGGGTGCGTGGCACTCGCTGCTGTCGCTGCAAAGCAGGGGTGTTGGTTAGGGCTTGAAAAGAGGCGGAGCGATCAACAGATGCGGAGCAGGGCGCTTGCTACTGTTGCTGCAAGGCAAAGCATGGGAGTCAGGAAGGGTGTTAAGCAGGGGATGCGAGCTGTAGCCATCTCCTTCCACCTGGAGAGGTAGATCAACAGGGCGATCAATGGCTGCGTGCTGCTGTCGCTGCAAAGCAGGGGTGGTCTATAGGTTTCAGGAGAACAGGCAGGGCAATCAGCGGCCGGGGAGTAGGACACTCGCTGCTTCGCTGCTGTTGCTGTAATACATGGGTGTTGATTAGGGTTGGAGGTGAGACACTCGCTGCTTTCGCTGAAAAGCAAAGTAGTTGAGCAAGGCATACTTCCACACCTGGAGAGGTGTAAGACTGTAAGACTGTTAGTCAGGGAGATGATTGGGAAGGGTGTTAAGCGGGGTGCTTGCCATTTCCATAAGGAGGGGTGTTGGACAGGGAGATTATTTGGGAGGTGAGCAGGGCAGGGTTAAGAGGTGGGGAGATCAGCGGCCGGGGAGCGGGGATGACACCACTACCGCTGCAAAGCAAATGTGTTCAGCAGGGCACGTTTCCACAAGGAGGGGTGCAAGACTGTAAGGCAGGGAGATGACTCCGAGGACTCCGAGGAGAGCAGAGCGTCCACACTGCTGTTTAGGGTCACCAGACTGCATCAGTCTAGGGTTTAGGTGCAGGGTTAAACCCTAAATCCTAGTCACCAGACTGCATCAGTTTAGGGTTAAGGGTTAAGCCCTAAACTAAAAACCCCTGACTGCATCAGCTTAGGGTCTAGGGTTAAACATCCAAAACATAAAGACAGGGCTGCATCAGTTTCGCTATCCGATTTCGAGCACGTCTGTAGCCTGTCCTGCACGTCTGTAGCCTGTCCTGCACGTCTGTAGCCTGTCCTGCACGTCTGTAGCCTGTCCTGCACGTCTGTAGCCTGTCCTGCACGTCTGTAGCCTGTCCTGCACGTCTGTAGCCTGTCCTGCACGTCTGTAGCCTGTCCTGCACGTCTGTAGCCTGTCCTGCATTTCGTGCGCGGCCGACCACGGTTCGGGCGACGGTTGGGCATGACCACGAATTGATGCAGACACAAACTTGGCAGGCCTATAGTCGGCAGCCCGAGCAGCAGAATGGGCGGCTTAAGGGCCCCTTGGCTGGATTCTGCAACGTAGCTGACATGTAGCTGACATGTACTGCAGTTTTGATTGGCCTTCCCTGTGGCATCGAAACATAATTGTTGTAATGCTGCCCTCAGGGCAAACTGTCGACACCAACTTTCAGTTTTCGACTAAAACCTTGCGTCGGCAATCGATCATTTGTAAATTCATGGAACCCTCCAGGCCTCAACCCCAAACAGAGTAAACTAAGAGGGAAGGCAAAGTAAATATATAGTAGCTGGAAAGTAGCTGAACACACACGTCAAAGACCACCAGGAGCAGAGGATCAGGCCGTTTGCTTTGCTGCCCACCTCATCTCCTCCCCGTCCTTTGGTGTTGACAGATCCACCGCTATCCTCAGGGGCTTCCCAATCTGAGGGGCGGGGAGAACCGTTAAGGTGGGCAAGGGGTGGGAAAAAGTGGGAATAGGGTGGGGAAAGAGTGGGAGATCCACCGCTATCCTCAGGGGCTTTCCGTTCTGAGGGGGGGAGGGAGAACCGTAAAGGTGGGAAATGGGTGGGGGTAGAGCTGGAAAAGGGTGGGTCAAGAGTGGGAGATCCACCGCTATTCTCAGGGGCCTCCCGATCTGAGGAAGGGAGGACCAGAAAGGTGGGCAAAGGGTGGGGGAAGAGTGGTAAATGGTGGGGAAAGAGTGGGGGAAAGGTGGGGGAAGAGTGGGAGATCCACCGCTATTCTCAGGGGCCTCCCGATCTGAGGGGGGGAGGACCGGAAAGGTGGGCAAAGGGTGGGGGAAGAGTGGGAAAATGGTGGGGACAGAGTGGGGGAAAGGTGGGGGAAGAGTGGGAGATCCACCGCTATTCTCAGGGGCATCCCAATCTAAGAAAGGAGGACTGGAAAGGTGGAGAAAGGGTGGGGGGACAGTGTGAAAAGGGTGGGTAAAGAGTGGGAGGTCCACCGCTATCCTCAGTGGCTTCCTGATCTCAGGAGGGAGGACCGGAAAAGTGAAAAAGGGTGGGGGAAGAGTGGTAAATTCCCTTCATATTCCTGCACTACCCCCACATTTCCAAACATTACCTTGCACCTTCCCTGCACCTGCTCACTGGCATATCCCCACTCGGGCTTCTTGACACTAACTCTGCAGCTACTCAGCAGCTTCCCTGTACCTTTCCCATATATTCCCTGCACCTTCCTTGCAGCTTCCTTGCACTTTCCCTGCATCTAATAACTGACATGGCCCCGCTTCATCTCCGGAACTTGCATGCAGTTTCCACGCAGGTTCCCTACAGCTTCCTGACACCTCCATCTCACCTTTCTTACACCTTCCCTGCACCTGTTTACTGGCATAGCCCCAGTAAGGCTTCCCCACACCATATCTGCAGCTTCTCTGTCGCTTCTCTGCACCTTCCTAACACAATCCCGGCAGCTTCCTTGCACCTTACCCACAGCTTCCCCGCACCTGTTCACTGACATAGCCCCACTTGGGTTTCCCCGCCTTGCCGTCATCCGCCCATACCCATCCATCGCTGACTATCACCTCCGCACCTTCCCTGCACCTCCCTTGCATTCTCCCTGCACTTCCTTGCACCTTCCCTGTACCTTCCGTGTACCTCACCTCCCCCCCCCACCTTCCCTGCACCTTCGTTGCACCTTCGTTTCACCTTTCCTGCACCTTCCCCAATGTTCACTGACATTGCCCCACTTGCGCTTTCCCGCCTTCATACTATCTGTACCTTCCCTGCACATTCCCCACAGCTTCCTTGCACATTCCCCACACCTTCCCCGCACCTGCTCACTGACATAGCCCCACTTGGGCTCCCCTGTCTAGCCCTCATCCGCCCGAACCCATCCATCGCTGACAGTCACCAGAGAGGCAAAATACGCACTTTTCCTTGCACCTTCATTGCACCTTCCTTGCAGCTTACCTGTACCTTCCTCGCACCTTCCCAGCATCTTCCTGGCAACTTCCCCGCACCTGCTCACTGACATAGCCCCACTAAGGTTTCACCGCCTTCCCATCATCTTCCTATGATCTTCCCCACAGCTTCCTTGCACCTTCCCCACAGCTTCCCCGCACCTGCTCACTGACAAAACCCCACTTGGGTTTCCCCGCCTTGCCGTCATCCGCCCACTCCCATCCATCGCTGACAGTCACCAGGGAAGCAAACTCCGCACCGGTCGCGCATACGCCCGTCGCCTCGTACTCGTTGCGCTTGAACAGCGGCAGCTTCAGGCCCGAGGAGCTAGACAGAACCTGCGAGCAGGGAGGGGATTAACCGTACCTTAAATTTGATTTGCCTTCCCACGGGTATGACAGAACAATGTATTTGTATGCTGCCCTCAGGGTTGAGTATCGACCAAACTCCTAATTTCTGACTGGAAACTGGCGTCGACAATCAAGGATCCCTCAGCCCCAAACAACATTAATTATGAGGAAAAGCAAAGCAATTCTACAGCAATCGTCATTTCGGTCCACGATTTTGTATTTATCACACCGCCAAAATAGCATGCAGATAGAATTTCGAATAATATCTCCCGTCGCCTCGTACTTGATAAGCTTGAACAGCGACAGCTTCAGGCCTAAAGAGCTAGACAGAACCTGAGAGAAATTTAGCAGGGGTCAGGCATGGGGGTCCCCCCCCTCTGCCCCCCCCTCCCACACACACAAGCTGACCTGGTGCAACGCGCCCGCCCCCCCCCCCTCTGCCCCCCCCCCCCACACGCTCACCTAGTGCAACGCGCCCCCATGCCCCCCCTCTGCCCCCCCCCCCCCCCACACACGCTCACCTAGTACAACGCGCCCCCATCCTCCCCCCTCTGCCCCACCCCCACACAACGCACGCTCATCTGGTGCAACGCGCCCCCATCCCCCCCCCCCTCTGCCCCCCCCCCCCCCACACACACGCTCACCTAGTGCAACGCGCCCCCATGCCCCTCTTCTGCCCCCCCCCCACACACACACGCTCACCTGGTGCGACGCCCCCATCCCCCCCCCTCTGCCCCACCCCCACACAACGCACGCTCATCTGGTGCAAACGCGCCCCCATCCCCCCCCCCCTCTGCCCCCCCCCCCCCCCACACACGCTCACCTAGTGCAACGCGCCCCCATGCCCCTCTTCTGCCCCCCCCCCACACACACACGCTCACCTGGTGCGACGCCCCCATCCCCCCCCCTCTGCCCCCCCCCCCCCCCACACACACCTGGTACGACGCCCCCATCCCCCCCCCTCTGCCCCCCCCACACACACACCTGGTACGACGCCCCCATACCCCCCCCTCTGCCCCCCCCCCCACACACACCTGGTACGACGCCCCCATCCCCCCCCCTCTGCCCCCCCCACACACACACCTGGTACGACGCCCCCATACCCCCCCCTCTGCCCCCCCCCCCACACACACCTGGTACGACGCCCCCATCCCCCCCCCCTCTGCCCCCCCCCCACACACACCTGGTACGACGCCCCCATACCCCCCCCTCTGCCCCCCCCCCCCCACACACCTGGTACGACGCCCCCATCCCCCCCCCTCTGCCCCCCCCCCCCCCACACACACCTGGTACGACGCCCCCATCCCCCCCCTCTGCCCCCCCCCCCCACACACCTGGTGCGACGCCCCCATACCCCCCCCCTCTGCCCCCCCCACACACACACCTGGTGCGACGCCCCCATACCCCCCCTCTGCCCCCCCCCCCACACACACCTGGTGCGACGCCCCCATCCCCCCCCCTCTGCCCCCCCCCCCCCACACACACCTGGTACGACGCCCCCATCCCCCCCCCCTCTGCCCCCCCCCCCACACACACCTGGTACGACGCCCCCATCCCCCCCCCTCTGCCCCCCCCCCCCACACACACCTGGTACGACGCCCCCATCCCCCCCCCCTCTGCCCCCCCCCCCACACACACCTGGTGCGACGCCCCCATCCCCCCCCCTCTGCCCCCCCCCCCCACACACACCTGGTACGACGCCCCCATCCCCCCGGGTATCGAACAATTGCCTCCCCCGCCGCCAGCCTCCAGAACCGCCCCGGCCCAGCAACGCTTCCCCGGCATCCTTCCAAGATCTGCCGCCCCCCCCTCCGTCAGCTCCTCCTGCTGTTTAGCGGCAAGCCCCGCGGACCATGCCTGCCGGACAAGCGCCTTGCCGCTGGCTCCCGCCCCGGCGCCGTCTCCGGCGGCCCAAGCCAGGCGTGCTGCCTCCGGAACCAGGTCCGCCAGGGCCCGTGCCGCCACACGCCGCGTGAGAAGCTCGCTGGCGATGTCGCGGAGATAGCTAATAATCATGTCGGCATACCTGAGAGGGTGGGAGGCAGGGATGGGTGGGGGGGGTATGAGGTGCGCATGAGAGGGCACACGGGGGGCGGGAGGCTTGAGGGGTATTCCTTTGAGGTTGAGGGCGTGTACATAGGATACAGAGGCTTGATAAGGATGTGTGTGCCGTGGTAGCTGAAGAGCTTGCGGCTTACCTGAGAGGACGGGAGGCGAGGAGGGATGGGGGGGCATGAGGAGGTGTACGTTAGGTGGCAGGCGGGGGGGGAAGGGGGCGTGAGGAGGTCTACACGCGGGGGCGGGGGCGGGGTCATGGGGTCGAGGTGTGTGGGGAGGGATAATGGTGTGGACATAAGAGTGAATCGCGGCACCACTTGGCGCACACACGGCATCAGCTTGCACCCTCGAGGTCAATTTGGATCCCAGACGGTATGGGGCCCAAAAATGCCCTCCACTTTCTGGAGGGGCATTTTTGGTAACCCCGCGAATTAAATTTGGGTCCCTGACCGGTAAGTGCGCGTCGCGCCTCCGCGTCTTTAGAGAATTGGAGAGGCAAAGGAGCCCCCTATCGTGTTTCTTGAGGGGTGTCATGTACTTAAGGTGGGAGGCAGGGAGGGGAGGGAGGGGGGGGGGGAGGGGGGCATGAGGAGGTGTACATGAGAGGGCGGGAGCGGGGACAGGGGTGGGACAACGGCATGAGGAGATATGGACACGAGAGAGCAGGCAAGGACATTGGGGGGGGACGGAGGTGTGTGGGGGGGGTAGGGTTGGGTTTAGGGTTTTAGGGTTTAGGGCACGTCTGATGAGGGTTTAAAATTTAGGGTCTAGGGCACGTCTGATGAGGGTTAAAGGATTAGGATTTTATGCCACATATGATGAGTGTTTAGGGTTTAGGGTTGTATGGCACATCTGATGAGGGTTTGTGGTTGAGGGTTGTACGGCATGTCTGATGAGGGATTAGAGTTAAAGGTTGTAGGGCATGTCTGACGAGGGTTTAGTGTTTAGGGCTGTAGGAAACATCTGGTCAGGGCCAATGTCCTGTTAAACAAAAAAACCCTCTTTAGGGTTAAGAGCTATGGGTGAAGGGTGAAGGGTTAAGGATGAAACCTTTGATCTATACACAGATCTCTGTTATAAGGGTTTAACATAGAACCTTCAATCTGCCCGGGGAATGCTTAATTACTAACCAGTGGTGCCCCAGCTGATTACTAACCAGTGGTGCCCCAGCTGATTACTAACCAGTGGTGCCCCAGCTGATTACTAACCAGTGGTGCCCCAGCTGATGACTAACCAGTGGTGCCCCAGCTGATTACTAACCAGTGGTGCCCCAGCTGATTACTTACCAGTGGTGCCCCAGCTGATGACTAACCAGTGGTGCCCCAGCTGATGACTAACCAGTGGTGCCCCAGCTGATTACTAACCAGTGGTGCCCCAGCTGATGACTAACCAGTGGTGCCCCAGCTGATTACTTACCAGTGGTGCCCCAGCTGATTACTAACCAGTGGTGCCCCAGCTGATTACTTACCAGTGGTGCCCCAGCTGATGACTAACCAGTGGTGCCCCAGCTGATTACTAACCAGTGGTGCCCCAGCTGATTACTAACCAGTGGTGCCCCAGCTGATTACTAACCAGTGGTGCCCCAGCTGATGACTAACCAGTGGTGCCCCAGCTGATTACTTACCAGTGGTGCCCCAGCTGATGACTAACCAGTGGTGCCCCAGCTGATTACTAACCAGTGGTGCCCCAGCTGATGACTAACCAGTGGTGCCCCAGCTGATGACTAACCAGTGGTGCCCCAGCTGATGACTAACCAGTGGTGCCCCAGCTGATTACTAACCAGTGGTGCCCCAGCTGATGACTAACCAGTGGTGCCCCAGCTGATTACTAACCAGTGGTGCCCCAGCTGATGACTAACCAGTGGTGCCCCAGCTGATGACTAACCAGTGGTGCCCCAGCTGATGACTAACCAGTGGTGCCCCAGCTGATGACTAACCAGTGGTGCCCCAGCTGATGACTAACCAGTGGTGCCCCAGCTGATTACTTACCAGTGGTGCCCCAGCTGATTACTTACCAGTGGTGCCCCAGCTGATTACTAACCAGTGGTGCCCCAGCTGATGACTAACCAGTGGTGCCCCAGCTGATGACTTACCAGCGGTGCCCCAGCTGAGTGACGTGGATGAAGTCGTTGCTGAAGTGCCTGAAGGAGGAGGAAAGTTTGAGAGGTGTGAGAGGTGTGAGAGATGTGTGGCGTGGATGACATTGTTGCTGAAGTGTCCGGAGGTGTGTGTGGGGGGGGGAGTGTGAGAGGTGTGAGAGGTGTGAGAGATGAGTGGCGTGGAAGAAATTGTTGCTGAAGTGTCCCGAAGGGGGGGGGGGGGGGGGGGGGGGGGGGCCAGTGGGAGAGGTGTCAGAGCAGGGAGGCAGGAGGGTGGGTGGGTGGGGGGGTCAGGTGTGTGACATGGATGAAGTCGCTGTTGAAGTGCCTGGAGGAGGGGGGAAGTCTGAGAGGTGTGAGAGCAGGGGGGCAGGAGGGGGGGGGGGGGGGGGGTGAGATGTGTGACATGTATCACATCATTGCAAACGTGTGAAAGCCAAGGGCAGATTCAGGATGGAAGTTTTGATGTCCCCGCCAGCACCTTGAGAGAAATCAGAGTCTTCGGGTTTCAAGGGGAGTATGGTTGCAAGAGGTTCAGGGTTCAGGCCTCCCTTGGTGCTGGGTTATATGGGTGTAGGGGCTAGGGCCAGGGCTAGGGTCAGGGCTAGGGCCAGGGTTAGGGCCAGGGCTAGGGCCAGGGCTAGGGCCAGGGCCAGGGCCAGGGCCAGGGCCAGGGCCAGGGCCAGGGCCAGGGCCAGGGCCAGGGCCAGGGCCAGGGCCAGGGCCAGGGCCAGGGTGTAGGGTTTAGGGTTAAAGGCTGAACAGTCACAGGGCTCTGCCTTTCCGAGGACATACTAAGCGTAAGGGCAACATGTTCGGGTTTCGGGTTCTGGGGAGCTCACCTTCCGATGGAAATATAAGGGTTAAAGGCAACATGTTCGGGTTCAGGGCTCTCACCTTCCGAGGAAAGCAGTTCGGTCCAAGGCAATACGTTTCCAGGTTTAAGTCAAGGTCTCTCTGTAATGGTCTAGTGCTTGGTGTGAGAATGGGTACTTATACATCGCAAGACGCCCCATCATCATCATCTAAAGAACCCCTTGTTCGCTTCGGTAATTTCAGAGCAGGAACCAGGTTTTGTGGGTTGAGCACCTTCACTCCAGGGTGCCTCATTCCCGCAGGCCTGGGCTAGATTCTGGGCGAGCTCTTGCTTACCTCCAGTGGAAAGTCGGAAAGCCGAGTAGATCTTCGGATCAATGAATCCCCTTGAACGCAAAGGCCTCATAGAAATGCCGCGTGCAGGTGCGCTTGGCGCGAGGCCAGAGGGAGAGGAATGTAAGGGTCGAATGCCCGGTGTGGTACGGGAACTAATCAGTGATTATTTCAGTGTGCGCCAGACGACCTTAGGGGGCCGCCGGGCGGCTACCACTGGGCAAATGGAATCAAACTTTGACCAACCTACAGCCAGTGGCCCAAGCAGAAGGGCTGGCTGCACCAGGCCCCCGCCGCCGTAGGCCGTGATGTAGCTGAATTGTAGCTGAAGCGCACTGAAATAAACACTGGTACTTATATGTAGCAAGACGCCCCAATATTATCTATAGAGCCAGGTCCACTTCACCTTCACCTTCCGAGGAAAGTTAGTAGGGATTAGGGCACTACGTTAAGGTTGAGGGTTTGGGTCTCTCACCTCCCGAGGAAAATACCAGGCTGAAGGGCATCATTTAAGGGTTCAGAGCTCTCACTTTCCGAGGAAATACCAGGCTGACAGGCAAAATGCCAGTGTTGAGGGTTTAGGTGTCTCACCTTTTGAGGAAAACAGCAGGCTGAAGGGCGTCTTGTTAGTATTCAGAGTCCAGGACAAGATGTCTGTGATTAGGGTTAAGAGTCTAGTGATAGGGGTTTAGGGTTTAGGTTTCTCACCTCCCAAGAAGATGTGTAGGTTATCTGATCCCTCGACTGCCTAGATAAGCTGCCACACTGCCGCCTAGTTGATGGTTAAGGATTAAGGGGTTAAGGGGTTGATGGTTGAGGGTTTAGATTTCTCACCTCCCAAGGAAGATGTGTAGGTTATCTGATCCCTCGACTGCCTTGATAAGCTGCCACACTGCCGCCCTGGCAGACACCACCTGGTATGGGATTAAAAGCGAGCGGGTTAGGGTTCATGATTCAGGGTTTAGGGTTTAGTACCAGCGGTCAACGGCTTGTGGTTTAGGGACCACAGTTTAGGGTTTAGGGATCATAGTTAAGGTTGAGGATTTAGGGTTTATGGTTTAGGGATCACAGTTAGGGTTCAGGGTTTAGAGATCACAGTTCAGCAACTTTATCAGCGATTCAGCAATCCAACATTAGCAATAAAAAATATTCCAGCAATTTAGCAGTTCCACACTTTAGCAGCAATTTAGTGCTCTCCGAAGTTGGCAATTTAACAAAATTCGAAATGACATTAATTCAACACATCAGCAGTCCAACAAAAACCAATAAGCGTTTTAACCAGCCTTTTGTAAATGTGTTCTATTTCATACCGAAGTGTTCGTCTGAATTCGTTTTTTCGTATTGCGTCAACTCATACCGCGAGTATGAAAATAATTTCAATTTCATATGATTGATATTAATGATTCATTAACCCTTAAAATCACTGCAAATTAAAATCCCACCTGTCCTTATTTTCTGCATTTCAGCTTTTTTTAGCCCAAAGCGTTACAATATTACGACAGGGGTTGGCGTTCGTGGGGTGCAAAACTGGGGCTCAGGCAGAAAGGGCCCACTGACCTGACCTGAGCAGGCCTAATAGATGGTGCTCATCTGACTTAACAGTTTAGTGTAATGCTGAGAAAATCAATCAAATTGTTGCACATATCAATCAATGAATGGATGTCAAAGCAACCATTCGCGTGCTAGCGCGCTTTTCATTTTGATATCTGTGACGATATTTGACGGTTATGATCCGATTGCCCTTAAAGTGACGCAATGTTATATAAACAGTGATTCTCAACCTCTTAGATGTCGTGGTGAAAATGAAATTAGCATAGACATGGTTTTTCATACATTTAGCAAATTGAGGCAAATTGACAACTGATACCTGTGGTCAGTTTGTGAGAACTTGCAAATCCAGGAAATCAGCATTTAAACCACCTTTTCATCTAGCAATCCACACATTCAGAAATTCATGAAGGTAGCTATTCAGCAGAGGCAGGGGGGTCAGCACCTCTAAAAATCGGAAACAGGAGCTCCCGGGATTCATAACGATCATCCACATATAGATCTAGATCTCGGCCTCACCTGCACCTCCCTGTAGGACTCAGCGATAATGGCGTGCTTATCCTGGGACAAACACGCAGCTGCAATCCAAATATATAATCAGATCCAGATGTAGATCTAGATCCTGCATCCCCCCGCAGTACTTGGCGATGTTGGCGTGCGTGTCCTAGGACAGACACGCAGCTGCAATGCAGATCTATAATCAGATCCAGATGTAGATCTAGATCTCGGACTCACCTGCACTTCCCCACAGTACTCGCTGATGATGGTGTGATTTTCCTAAGATAGACACGCAGCTGCATACCAGATCTTTCATTCAGATCCACATGCAGATCTAGATCTTGGCCTCACCTGCACCTCCCCGTAGTACTCGGCGATGATGGTGTGCTTGTCTTGGGAGAGATTTTCAACTGCAGTCCATGAAAAATACAACATTTTAGAAAAAGGTAGGAAAACGGAGTTAACAAAACAACAAATGATCGTGTGCTTGTCCTAATAAGACAGATTTTTAATTGCAGTCCTGGAAACATAGAACATTCTAGTGAACACGGTGGGAAAATTGAATCGACAAAATCCCGATAACATAAAATTGTGTGCTTGTCCTGGGACATATTTCCACCTGCAGTCCGTGCAATGAAACTGTCAATAAAAATAAGTAAAAAGTAAATTTAAGAAATGAAAACATAACAATACGGTGGGAAAACGGAGTCAAGAAAACAACAAACAATTGAGTGTCTTAAGACAGATTTCCAACTGCACTATGTGACTAAACGGTTAAGTAAAACGGTGGGAAAACGGAGTGGGCATAACAACATACGATAGTGTGTTTGTCTTGAGAGAGATTTTCGACTGCAACCAAAGGGCAAGGGAAAAGGAAGCCGAGCAAATAAATGGCGACAGCTGTCCATCAGAGGGGAAGCAGAGGCAAAAAGGCAAAGAAGAGCTGCATGCAGGGCGATGAAACAGAAGACGAAAACAGGAGGCACTAAAAACATGTGAACAAGATGTGATTATGTGATATCAATTTAGGGTTTATTGTTTAGGGTTGAGGGTTTAGGGTTGATGGTTGAGGGTTTAGGGTTTAGGATGGTACCCACTCCTGGCGCCTCCAGTCTTCTTGCCGAGTACCGCAGATCCAGCAAACGCTCCGTGTGCCTGGTAGTCCGACCAGGGATTAGGGTTAAAGGTTTAGGGATGGGGGCTTGGGGTTTATAGTGGTACCCACTTTTGGCGCCTCCGGTCTTCTTGCCAAGCCATGCAGAGCCAGCGAAAGCCCCGTGTGCCTGGTAGTCCGACCAAGCCTCAAACATGATGACTGCAGGAGATCTGGAGGGGGGAATAAGACAGGCGGATTAAATCAAGTAACAAATAATGTGTGGATACAATGTGTGGATACCCCATATGTCTGGTGGTATGTAAAGACCTCACCTTGATCACTGCGGGAGATCTGAGGGGGCAATGGGCAATTTAACTAATTGAATGCATGGGTATCTGGTATGGTAGTGGTATGCATATCATTTTATAATCAATTACATATCATTTCATAATCACAATCACATATCATTTTATAATCAATAACATCATTATAATGAATGCAGGCATGTACCAAGTTGTCTGACGATGCATCAGCATGACCACTGCTGGAGACCAAGGTATAGGAAAGGGCAATATAATTTAATTACTGGCACAGTTAATTAAATCAGAACCTTGAATAACAAATGCCCCCCGTGTACCTTTCTGAGCAGGCCTCAGCAGGATCACTGCGTGCAGGCTATATTGGATAGAAAAAGAAAATAAATATAATAAATAATACCGGTATATATATATATATATATATATATATATATATATATAAATATGAAATGGAATAAACACCTTCAGATAGCAAATGCCCCATGTGTGTCTTTCAGTCCAGCCTTGCGCCACAAATGATGTCAGTGGGAAATCACAACATAGGAAAGGGCTTTTGAATTTAATTAAATGACTGTTACATTCAATTAAACCAAAATGTTGGATACCAATTAACAAATGCACCTAATCCCCCCCCCCTCCCCCTGACATAGGCAAGCTCAAGACACGTCTGAGGATGCGTTTCAGCGAGCGCCGTTCCGGGTGATCCAACCGCTCACCCAGGTAGGCTGAACCCGAGTCCTGGCTAAACCCTAATTACCCCCCTCATCCTCACCCAGGTATGCTTAACCCTAATCATGGCTAAACCCTAATCCCCCCCCCCCCCCCTCATCCTCACCCAGGTAGGCTTAACCCTAATCATGGCTAAACCCTAATCCCTCCCCCCCCTCACCCTCACCCCGGTAGGCATAACCCTAATCCTGGCTAAACCCTAATCCCCCCCCCTCATCCTCACCCAGGTATGCTTAACCCTTATCATGGCTAAACCCTAATCCCTCCCCCCCCTCACCCTCACCCCGGTAGGCATAACCCTAATCCTGGCTAAACCCTAATCCCCCCCCCCCTGCCCCCTCACCCAGGTAGGCTTTACCCTAATCCTGGCTAAACCCTAATCCCTCCCCCCTCCCCCTCACCCAGGAAGGCTTAACCCTAATCCTGGCAAAACCCTAATCCCTCCCCCCCCTCACCCTCACCCCGGTAGGCTTAACCCTAATCCTGGCTAAACCCTAATCCCCCCGCCCCCTCCCCCTCACCCAGGTAGGCTTTACCCTTATCCTAGCTAAACCCTAATCCCCCCCCCTCACCCTCATCCCGGTAGGCTTAACCCTAATCCTGGCTGAACCCTACCCCCCCCCCCTCACCCCCACCCCGGTAGGCTTAACCCTAATCCTGGCTGAACCCTAACCCCTCCCCCCCCTCACCCAGGTAGGCTTTACCCTTATCCTGGCTAGACCGTAATCCCTCCCCCCCCTCACCCTCATCCCGGTAGGCTTAACCCTAATCCTGGCTGAACCCTACTCCCCCCCCCCCTCACCCTCACCCCGGTAGGCTTAGCCCTAATCCTGGCTAAACCCTATTCCCCCCCCCCTCACCCTCACCCAGGTAGGCTTAACCCTAATCCTGGCTGAACCCTAATCCCTCCCCCCCCTCACCCTCACCCAGGTAGGCTTTACCCTTATCCTGGCTAAACCCTAACCCCCCTTCCCTCACCCTGACCCCGGTAGGCTTAGCCCTAATCCTGGCTTAACCCTAATCCCTGCCCCCCCTCCCCCTCACCTAGGCAAGGTCAAGACACGTCTGAGGATGCGTTCCAGCGAGCGCCGTTCTGGGTGATCCAACCGCTCACCCAGGTAGGCTGAACCCTTATCCTGGCTAAACCCTAATCCCCCCTTCTTCCCCCCCTCACCTAGGCAAGGTCAAGACACGTCTCAGGATGCGTTCCAGCGAGCGCCGTTCTGGGTGATCCAACCGCTCACCCAGGTAGGCTGAACCCTTATCCTGGCTAAACCCTAATCCCCCCTTCTTCCCCCCCTCACCTAGGCAAGGTCAAGACACGTCTGAGGATGCGTTCCAGCGAGCGCCGTTCTGGGTGATCCAACCGCTCACCCAGGTAGGCTGAACCCTTATCCTGGCTAAACCCTAATCCCCACTTCTTCCCCCCCTCACCTAGGCAAGGTCAAGACACGTCTCAGGATGCGTTCCAGCGAGCGCCGTTCTGGGTGGTCCAACCGCTCACCCGCCTGGTAGTCGTTGATACCAAAATCCAGGATGACCAGATCAGCATCTTCCGGCATGCGGGGCAACACACACCTGGGTGCAGGGTTAGGGTTCAGAGTCGATGGTTAAGGGTTTCATCTTCAGGGTTTATGATCAATTGTTAAGGGTCAACTGTTCACGGCTCCCCCTTCTGGTAGTCATTGATAACAAAATCCAGGATGACCGGGTCAGCATCTTCTGGCACGGGGGGCAACACGAACCTGGGATTAGGGTGAAGGGTGCAGTATTAGGGTTAATGGTCGAGGATTGAAGGTTTCATGCTCCGGGTTTAGGGTCCATGGCATGGGGTTCAGGGTTCAAGGTCCCCCCGTCTGGTAGTTGTTGATACTTAAAATCCAGAATGACTGGGTCAACATATTCCGGCATGCTGTCAGGGTTCAGGGCTTAGGGTTCAGGGTTTATGTTGAGGGTTTAGGTTTGGGGTTAACCGAATCCCTCACCCCGTCCCCCCTCACCACCTCACCCCTCCCCCCTCCCCCCGCACCCCTCCCCCTGCACCCCCTCCCCCTCCCCCTTCACCACCTCCCCCCTCACCCCTTGCACCTCACCCCCCCCCCCTCCCCCCTCACCCCCTTCCCCCTCCCCCCTCCCCCCTCAACCCCTCCCCCCTCACCCCCTCCCTCCTCCCCCCTCCCCCCTCCCCCCCTCCCCCCTCCCCCCTCCTCCCTATACCCCTCCCCTCTCCCCCCTCCCCACTCCCCCCCCCTCCTCACCTCATCCCTCCCCCCTCCCCCCCCCCCCCCCCCTCACCCCTCACCCCCTCCCCTCTCACCCCCTCTCCTCTTACCCCCTTACCCCTCAGCCCCCCCCCCCCTCCCCCCCTCCCCCCTCCCCCCTCCCCCCCCCCTCCCCCCTTCCCCCCTCCCCCCTCCCCCCCCCCCCCCCCCCCCTCCCCCCCTCCCCCCCTCCCCCCTCCTTCCCTCCCCCCTCCCCCCTCCCCCCTCACCCCCCCCCCCCCCCCCCTCACCCCCCCCCCCCCCCCTCACCCCCTCACCCCTCACCCCCACCCCTCACCCCCCCCCCCCCACTCACCTCTCAGCATACCCAGGTCCAGCAGCGGGCACCGCCAGCACCGTGAGGTCGATCCGGCTGCCGCTGCACATATGCCCCCTCCTCCTCCCTCCCCCTCCCCCTCCCCCTCCCTCCGCCGACTCCCCCTCCGCCTCCAGCCCCAATCGGTACCCCGCGCTGGGCACTGAGTGCAGCGCCGTGGGCGGCGCCGGGCCACGCTCTGGAATCCACTCGTCCTCGGATGGCCCAGGCGCAGAGAGGTCCTCGTCCCCGACGCCCTCGCCCGAATTTGCCCTGCCTTCTCCGCCTCCTCCTCCTCCCCCTGTTCCTCCACCTCCTCCTCCTGCTCCTCCTCCTCCGACCCCGCCTCCTGCTCCTGCTCCTCCTCCTACGACCCCACCTCCGGCTCCTGCTCCTCCGCCCCAGAGTTTTTTCTTGGCCGCAATGTCCAGGCGGCCCTTCCAGCTCGGAGGGGACGGCGTGGCAGCCTCCTGGGCCAGACGTGCCTCGGCCTCTTGCCTGGGATAGGTGAGGGTTCAGGTTTTAGGGTTTAGGGTTTAATGCAAGGATTAAGTGCAGAGGTTTGTGGTGAGGGTTTAGGGTTTAGGGTTTAAGACAAGGGTTAAGTGCAGAGGTTTGTGCTGAGGGTTTATGGTGAGGGTTTGTGGTGGCGTGGCAGCCTCCAGGGCCAGACAGGCCTCGGCCTCTTGCCTGGGAGGGGTGAGGGTTAAGGACATATGTTTAGGGTCACGTTTTAGGATGAGGTTGAAGGGTTCGAGGCGAGGTTTAAGTGGTGAGGGTTTGTGGTGAGGGTTTGTGGTGAGGGTTTGAGGCGAGGTTTAAGTGGTGAGGGTTTGTGGTGAGGGTTTGTGGTGAGGGTTTAAGGCAAGGTTTAAGTGGCGAGGGTTTGTGGTGAGGGTTCGTGGTGAGGGTTTAAGGTAATGTTTAAGTGGTGAGGGTTTGTGGTGAGGGTTCGTGGTGAGGGTTTAAGGTAATGTTTAAGTGGTGGGGGTTTGTGGTGAGGGTTCGTGGTGAGGGTTCGTGGTGAGGGTTTAAGGCAAGGTTTAAGTGGTGAGGGTTTGTGGTGAGGGTTCGTGCTGAGGGTTTAAGGTAATGTTTAAGTGGTGAGGGTTTGTGGTGAGGGTTTGAGGCGAGGTTTAAGTGGTGAGGGTTTGTGGTGAGGGTTTGTGGTGAGGGTTTAAGGCAAGGTTTAAGTGGCGAGGGTTTGTGGTGAGGGTTCGTGGTGAGGGTTTAAGGTAATGTTTAAGTGGTGAGGGTTTGTGGTGAGGGTTCGTGGTGAGGGTTTAAGGTAATGTTTAAGTGGTGGGGGTTTGTGGTGAGGGTTCGTGGTGAGGGTTCGTGGTGAGGGTTTAAGGCAAGGTTTAAGTGGTGAGGGTTTGTGGTGAGGGTTCGTGCTGAGGGTTTAAGGTAATGTTTAAGTGGTGAGGGTTTGTGGTGAGGATTTGTGGTGAGGTGTGGGGTTTAAGGGCCTAAGACAAGGATACATGGCAGAGGTTATGGAGAGGGTTGATTGGGAGTGATAAGGGTTTAGGTTGAGGGTTTGGGGTTTGGAGCAATGTTTTAGGGTGAGGGTCTGAGGTTTAACCTGGGTCCCTGGGTTGTAGGTCGTCATGATTGGGCCAGGCGTGCCCCCGCCTCCTGTCTGTGATAGGAGTAGGGTTACGGGTGAGGGTTTGGAGTCGTGTTGAGTCTGGGTTTCATCAGAGTCAATGCCATGCCTCTAGTGCCTGGCGTGCCTCAACCTTTGCCTGAGTAGGGTTCAGGGTGGGGGTTCAAGGTCGTGTCCAGTCCAGGGTCCTGGGGGGCCTTTCCAGTATGACTCAAGTCTGGGTTTCATCAGGTTATACCTCTTGGGCCAGGAGAGCCTCAGCCTTTGCCTGTGTTGGAAGTGGGGTTTAGGGTGAGGGTTCAGGGTGAGGGTTCAGGGTGAGGGTTCAGGGTGAGGGTTTGGGGTGAGGGTTCGGGGTGAGGGTGCAGGATGAGGGTGCAGGGTGGGGGTGCAGGGTGAGGGTGCAGGGTGAGGGTGCAGGGTGAGGGTTCAGGGTGACGGTTCAGGGTGAGGGTTCAGGGTGAGGATGCAGGGTGAGGGCTCAGGGTGAGAGTGTATGGTGAGGGTTCAGGGTGAGGATGCAGGGTGAGGGTTCAGGGTGAGAGTGCAGGGTGAGGGTTCAGGGTGGGGGTGCATGGTGAGGGTTCAGGGTGAGGATGCAGGGTGAGGGTTCAGGGTGAGAGTGCAGGGTGAGGGTTCAGGGTGAGGGTTCAGGGTGAGGGTTCAGGGTGAGGGTTCAGGGTGAGGGTGCAGGGTGAGGGTGCAGGGTGAGGGTGCAGGGTGAGGGTTCAGGGTGAGGGTTCAGGGTGAGGGTTCAGGGTGAAAGTGCAGGGTGGGGGTGCAGGGTGAGGGTTCAGGGTGAGAGTGCATGGTGAGGGTTCAGGGTGAGTGTTCAGGGTGAGGGTTCAGGGTATGTAGTTTCATTGCGTTATAGGTAGGGCCCATTGGGCAAGGCCAGCCCAAACCTTTGCCGGGGGGCGTGAGTAGGGTTCAAGGTAGGGGGGTGAGGCTCCAGGTCCAGATCCAGGTCCAGATCCAGGTACATGTCCAGGCTCCAAGTTCAGGGGGGTGGGGGTTTCAGGGGAATGGACCAAAACCCTCGTCATTTAGCCCTAAACCCTGAATCGAGACCCACCAGATTTAGCACTAAACACCCACCCTTCCGGCCATACTGACCCTTCCGGGCACACCAACCTGCAGCCGGAGGCAAAGAAACCAAAATTCTCAACATAAGCCCTAAACCCCTAACAAAAACCCTCCCGGGCACACCAAACCTTCCGGGCGCACCCACCTGCAGCCGGGGACGAATGTGAGCTCCTATACCCTACACCCTAGCACTGACAGGCACGCCCACCTGCAGCCAGGGACGAAGGTGAGCTCCAGCCACTTGTGGACCTGCCGCACGAAGCTCTCGTCCGGGTAGTTCCAGCCTGCGGTACGGGTGGGCAGGCAGTACGGGTGGCGATGAAGCACAGGTGGCGAGGCAGTGCGGGTGGACCTGCCGCACGAAGCTCTCATCCGGTTAGTTCCAGCCTGCGGTACGGGTGGGCAGGCAGTATGAGTGGCGATGAAGCACAGGTGGCGAGGCAGTGCGGGTGGACCTGCCGCACGAAGCACTCGTCCGGGTAGTTCCAGCCTGCGGTACGGGTGGGCAGGCAGTACGAGTGGCGATGAAGCACAGGTGGCGAGGCAGTGCAGGTGGACCTGCCGCACGAAGCTCTCGTCCGGGTAGTTCAGATTTTAGGTTTAGGGTTCAGGTTTCAGGTTTCAGGGTTCAGGGTTGTCCTCCAAGAAATTGACAATTACGATCCTAAACACTTACAAGCTCTTTCGAGCAGCAAAGTGAGCGCAACTATAATTCACATGTTCATCAGGCATGGAGGGCAGGCTTACCCCTGAGCGATAGGCTGCCTCCGTAAGTCAGCTAAACCTTATTCATTTTAACGCCAGGAATGGAGGACAGGCTTACCCCTGAGCGATAGGCTGCCTCCCAAAAGGACCACCTTGGTAGGTTCCCCTGGAGAAGGAGGAGGGGCAGGAGTAGAGGGTTGAGTGTGTGGAGTTTGAAGTGTGAACATGGGCTCTCTTGGATGTACAGGGGAGTGGGTGGACAGTCATATGCTTCGGTGTGGAGTGATCAGTGTGAACACAGGCTGCCTCGGCTGCGGGAGAACATCCACACTTCCTCCTCCTTTTCATTGTGCGGTTTCGCCGAAAGACCCTCCAGCTTTCGCCAGAGTTATGTTTTCTTTGACCAGTAGTCCCCGGCCACAGGCCTGTTTGTTGGATCCTCGTCTCCACTCTGCCCAGCGGCATTCAAGTTGTCTAGTATCCCAACCGACTGGGACAGCAACTCCCGGGGCAGTGCCCTTCAACCCTCAATCTTCCACCCCTTTTAAGAAACACAAAATATTTTGATGCCCTCCCACCAACGATCAGACTGCTGACCACTCTGTCCAGAGGCCTTCGATTCGCCTTGTATCCCAACCGACTGTGACAGCAGCTGGCGCGGCAGTGCCCTCCAATCCTCATCCTCCATCCCTTTTTAAGCTGCTGACAAGCTATCAGTCCGCTTTCTGTCTCCTTATATCCCTTTTAGCTGAGACAACAGCTCCCTGGGCAGTGCCCTTTAATCCTTGAAACCTTGACCCCTCCCCACCACAGGCCCTCACCTGCAATCAAGCTGCTGACCACTCTCTCCAGCCGCGTTCGGTCGCCTTGCATCCCAACCGACTGAGACAGCAGCTGGCGCGGCAACTCCGGCTTATACGACCACAGCTCCGCCAGTAAAGCTGCCTCAGGGATCTGGGGATGGAAGTGTGGATGGAGTTTGGACAAAGTATGGATGTGGAAGAAGGCATGAAGGGGGGGTCGTGTTGTCAGCTTCGATTGATGTTGCGCCTATGCCGCTCATAACCCCGTTCCCCCATCGTTTCAGCTACATTTCAGCTACACTTCAGCTATATTCCAGCCACATTTCAGCCACATTTCAGCCACATTTCAGCTACATTGCAGCTACATTGCAGCTACATTTCAGCTACATTTCAGCTACATAGCAGCTACATTTCAGCCACATTTCAGCTACATTTAGCTGCAATTCAGCTACCTGCTCATTATTTTCGCTTCTGCACCTTTGCCGCCATGCCCCCAATCCCCCGTTTCAGTTGAGCAGACCCCACCCATGCCCCCTTTCGTCGTTTAAGTGGGGTCATCCCCCCGCCATGCCCCCATGCCCCTTCGCACCTGATGTTGCTGCTGCTGCTGCTGCTCATTGACGGATGCAAGGCTTTGCAACGGCTGTGTTGCCAGGCAGCCTGCGGAGGGGAGAGTGTGGAGCAATATGCAGGTAGTGGTAGCAACTTAGCATACAAGTACAGCATGCAGTGCACAGGTTGACTGGGGCTCTTATTATTATGTGCAGAGAAGGCATTGGGACTGCAGAGTGTGTGGTCACTGAATACTTACAGATGGAATTTGTACAGAGGTATGCGTATCTTTCAAAGTGCATTATAATGCAATCACGAAATTTAGAACACCGGTACAGAAGGATGTTGTACACAGGTAAACGCATCCAGGGGACGCATCTAACCTGCCGCAACTAACGAAACCTCCAAATTCAGAATACCTGTACAGAAGGAATGGATACAAAGGTATAAGCATCGGACCTGCCGCAACTAATGCGACCAGCAAAGTCCTCCAGAAGGCATTGGTGCACAATTATACGCATGCAACCTGTCACACCTTATGCAACCGCCAAATTCTTGCCGAAATAATTGGCGCAGAATAATTAAACGCTCTAATGTACCGCAACGAATGCAATCACCGAATTCGTACTGCAAGAATGGGTGCAGAATTATACCGTATGCATATAACCGAAAGCTTTGTGAGGAAGGGCCAGGTGGTATGAAGGGAGGGGCTTACGAGTTTGGAAGGGATACAAAGGAGGCGGAGGAAAGGACTAAGAGGTTGGAGTTGGATTCGGGGGCCATGGGTGCAATGTATTTTAAATGCCTGAAGATGCTGCGCGGTTGAAAATATGTAGAGCTGTAGCCCATTTGAAGTGCCTGAAGATGCAGCACAGTTGAAAAGCTGTAGCGCTGTAGCGCGGCTGAAAAGCTGTAGCGCTGTAGCGCGGTTGAAAAGCTGTAGCGTTGTAGCGCATTTGAGATGCTTTGAAGTTTGAAATGCCGATGCGTATTTGAAATGCTGTACAAGCAACAGCAGCGCGGTTGACTTGTCGAAATGCATTTGAAGTGCTGCAGCCTGGGTTTGAACGTTTCCCAAGCAACTGCAGCGACCTTCAAATGCCGACTCAAATCAGCAAAGGGGCTTCAAATATTCAAACATTCAGCCTCCCCTGATTGGATCATGCACAACAGATGGAGCATCGCGAACATGGCTCAGCATGCAGATCTTTAGTTTTAATTTTAGTTATTTGAAATAAAGCGGAGGGACCCTTTTTGAGGGCCACCAGCCTCACATTGGATGATGCGGCAGTACCCCATGGCATGGTAGCACTAGACCACAGGATACAACATGATTCGGCACAGGTTTAGCCAGATTGCAGCACTAAGGAAGCAAGATATGGCACAATAAGGCTCGATGCGGCTATACAGATTTAGCCAGATTCTGCTACCAAGACACATGGCATGGTAGCACGATACGGCATGATACGGCACAGGTTTAGCCGGATTGTACCACCAAGGTAGCACGCTACGGCTCAATATGGCTCAACACGGCATAGGTTTAGCCGGATTCTGCTAGCCAGACACAAGGCCCATGTCTGGATTGGATGGGTGCCATGCGCGAAACAGCATGGAGGGCAGTTTTGCCCGTTTGTCTGGCAAGCCGGTGCACGATGCAGAAGACATTGATATACGCGGGCAGCAACGTGCCCTGCATCGTCCATGTCGATGATGGTGGATGATAGATTTCGGAGTCGGTTTGGGCCCCCCCACCCGCGCTTCCTCACCCATCAGTACCAGCAGCAGCCATGGTCGAGATGATTTCGTCATCCACATCAGCGCTGCGCCTCTATCATGATTGATTGGGAGGGAGAGGGGAGAGGGGTCGCACGCTTCGCTTGACAGGTACACTTCTCGGCCAAAGGGACAACTTATCGTAAACGGTGTCAAATTGCATCGACGATTGCCTAACGGATGTGGATTCCTTCACGCTATGCTGCACCGGGCGAGCATGGCGAGCTGATCGAGAAATTAAAATCGAAAACTGACTGCTTCGAAACCCAAAACGTTCCCACCCCTGGTTTTCACCGCTCACAAGCTGTAAACGACTTTTGATCACGCACAGACTCACGCTTTACTTTTAGCTGTGCTATTCTATCCGAGTTTCATCCGACCAGGTCCCGATACAGACAAATACCCTTACCGTCAGCTGACAGCTACCCCTTATCGGCATGGGAGGCATCCCCCCCTGTCTGTAACTCTCGCGCTCACGTCCTCGGAATCGTCTCGAGGCCCCTATGCCGACGATATGCCTCCTTCTGGCAAGTCATGCCTTCCACTTCATCGAAGCCTAAACCCCATGTTTAACGACAGGTTGCAATGCCACACAGGTCGCCCTGCGCTTCGTACTCTCCAATGGCGCAGGAGGTGAAGGCAGTGACTGGAGCTCCAACGTGAGCATGGGTATAATTGCGCAGCCCCTGCATGGAGCATGGCCTTGCATGACTCGCATGGCCTTGCATGACCTTGCATGGCCTTTCATGACACGCATGGGCATATGGGATATGAATTGTGATGCAGGAATCATTGGCAGGGATAGTTACTAGGAGGCAGGCCTAGCAAGGCCTTACAAATTTGTCAATTGAACTGGCTATGTTGGCAAAAGTGCACGCATGGCACGCAAGGGCGTGAATCGCTACCTGTTAAATCGCGTGAACAGGCGTTGTCCCGACCTAGCTAGCGGGCCCTCACCAGGCAGCAGTAGGCACAGGAGTAGAAGCAGTGTAATCGCTGCTGCATTGGTGTGGGTCTTACCAGCTACATCAAACAACATCGATGAGAATCATTGCAAAACCATTTGAGCCTTTCAATACCACTCTCTGGATAGAAAGTCATTCAAATGTTGTAAATGACTGAAATTAGGCGTTCACGATTTAAATTTCGTGTATAAATGTACCTCTCGACCTCGAAGCAACATTAATTAGTAGCACGATGTAGATCTATCACAGCTTATTAGGATCCTTGTATACTGTAGTTGCCTTCTTCCTTTCCACGCGTTGTTTACAGGAGTGGGGGGAACATACATGTTGCGGGATATCGATCTTGGATGCTAGATTCCAGTCAGAAATTGAGATTTGCAATCGGTTTCGTCCCTTCCCGGTAGTCTTAATCGACATTTCCCTAAAGGGCTAATTTAAAATAATCCAATCATTCAGGTACGAGGGAAGGCAATTAAAATTTACAGTCATAAGTAATGCACCGTAGATTCGAATAGACTTCCCTCCTAATGAACGTTGTTTGGGGTGAGGGATGTGTCTGAGGGATAATTAAATAATTATTATTTCGAGCGAGGGATGGCGTTCTCCCTAACGCAAACAAAATCAGCCATCAAGGCAGCATTAAACAACTGCCTCGATGAGGGCAACGTAAAATAATTGAAGTTGTGTACCCGAGGGAAGGCATTTCAAATCTACGGTTTGTCTACCATTAGGGTACACCGGTCCTGCTAATTTATGTCCCTTGCCGGTTATTCAGATTGTTTACTATTGGTACCTTCATTCAGATCTGACTCTCGATCCTGCGGGACGCAGCTTGCTCTCTGCCTGAACCCTCAACCTACCTAAACCCTAACCTTATTCACAGCGCCTCCTGGCTGCCATGAGCTGCACCGCTTCCCTGTCTAGGGTTTAGGTTTAGGGTTAAAAATCTCCTTCATGTTAAGGTCTTAGAGTTAGGGTTTACAGCTGCTCTTCCCTTACGAGGTTTTGAGGACAAGGTTTATGACTGCAACCCTGATACGGCTTAAGTGTTGAAGTTTGCAAGTGCTACAATGGTTAAGGGTTCGTAAGCTTTATATATAGTGATATAGGGTTCAGGGATCAGGTTCAGGGATAGGGCTCAGGGATAGGGATCAGGGATAGGGATCAGGGATAGGGTTCGGGGATAGGGTATAGGGGTAGGTTCCAGGGATAGGTTTCATAACTACATCCCCGCTAGCCGGCTTGGAGTTCAGGGTCAGGGTTTAAAGCTGCTCACCTTCTTAGAGTTGAGGGTTTAGCGCTGCTTCCTCGCTTATAATTCAGGGTTAGGGTATATCAAAGGAAGGTGCTTCCCTTCTTAGGGTTTAGGGTAAAGTGCTGCTTCACCATCCAAGGGTTTCGGAGTAGGGTTTAGGGCTAGGGTGAAGCACTGCTACCCTTCAAAACGATGAACAGGATTAGTTGTTGCTTTCCTTTATAGGTTTTAGGTTCGAGGTAAGGGTAAGGGTTTTGGATAACAATATTTCCCTATCAAGTATTAAGGGTTTAGGGTTTTATCGCTGCTTTCTTTCCGAGGTTTAAGGGCTAGAGGTTAAGGTTAGGGCAAGGGTTAAGCGCCGCTTTCCATCCAGGGACAAAGGTAAAGAGTTGAGGGTTTATGGTTAAGCGCTGTTCCCCTTATTCTTCCTCCCGCCTCACACCATCTGCGCACTCTGAAGTGGCAGTGCCTTATTTTGGTACCGCACAGATTGTGCGGTACAGCAGGCTGCTCGAGCGGAGGCACGCGTAAGCTCGGGGCTGATGCAAGTGCAGGTTTTGCGGTACGGCGGGCTGCTCCGGAGGATGCATGCGTACCGCTCGGAGCTGATGTCACTATACGTGCATGTACTGTGTAGGTGTTGCGGTACGGCCAGCTTCTCCAGCGGATGCACGAGTACCACTCGGAGCTGCCCCGGGAAGTCCTTTCACAATCTGTGGGGATGCAGGGGGACCGCACACGGCTGGAGCGGGTAATGGAACGCATGATTAGAGGTAAAATAGGGAGAATTTGACTCCCATGCTCATAATCATGTTCATGCTCACGTGCATGCTCATGCTCATGCCCATGCGTATGTGCATGCTCTTGTTTATACTCATGTGCATGCTCATGTCCATACTCATGTGCATGCTCATGCGCATGCTCATGTACATGCTTGTGCTCAACTTCATGCTTTTGTCGCTGATGCTGCATACACTCGAGTGTTCACTGCCCCTGTTCCTGTTGCTGTTGCTGTTGTAGGTGAGGACGTTCGCATGGCGCTCCTGGGTGGAAGCATCTCCCTGAGAGGATGGAATCATCCGGATGAGGCTTACATTGCGCAGGTGGGCGGAACTGAAAAAGGGGGAAAGTGCTTACGAGGGTGGTACTACCGTAGTCACGGACGTGTTTCGTTGTTTTCGAATTTCGTTGTTGCTTAACAAGTCGCTGTTTTGGCGTCTTTTTTTATTTGTTGCCCCTTAACGTGAAATATTCCAGTCAAAAACATGTTCACAGTCGATTTCGTTGCTCCCTGAAGAACGATCAAAATAACGAAATACGTCCGTGACTACGGTACTCTGATAAGGGGGGTGCAGCATACATGTCATTGAGAGGTTGGAACCATTCAGATGAGGCTTCCATGACGCAGGTGGATTGAACTGCATACATATATTTATATTTTAATGGAGTGCGGCATACGTATCCTTAAGCGGGTGCGGCATACACATCCTTTAGGGGGGTGCGGCATACGTATCCTTTAGGGGGATGGATGCATTCAGATAGTTTAGGGTTTAGGGTTAATCTCTGGCAATCCCTTAACTACTAGCCTGTGGCAAACCTTCTGGCAAACTGCAAACCCTGGACAGCTGGTAAGGACAGCTGGCAAGCCCTGAAGCCTTAATGCTGGCAAACCTGAACCCTAAACCCTGTGGCAAACTCACTGGCTTACCCTTTGGCACGCCTGAATTCTTAACATTCTGGCAAACCTAAACCTTAAACCCTCTGGCAAACCTGAACCCTAAACCCTCTGGCCAACCCTCTGATCAACCCTCTGGCCAACCCTCTGGCCAACCCTCTGGCCAACCCTCCGGCCAACCCTCTGGCCAACCCTCTGGCCAACCCTCTGGCCAACCCTCCGGCCAACCCTCTGGCCAACCCTCTGGCCAACCCTCTGGCCAACCCTCTGGCCAACCCTCTGGCCAACCCTCCAGCCAACCCTCCAGCCAACCCTCTAGCCAACCCTCTGGCCAACCCTCTGGCCAACCCTCTGGCCAACCCTCTGGCCAACCCTCTGATCAACCCTCTGGCCAACCCTCTGGCCAACCCTCTGGCCAACCCTCCGGCCAACCATCTGGCCAACCCTCTGTCCAACCCTCTGGCCAACCCTCTGGCCAACCCTCCGGCCAACCCTCTGGCCAACCCTCTGGCCAACCCTCTGGCCAACCCTCTGGCCAACCCTCTGATCAACCCTCTGGCCAACCATCTGGCCAACCCTCTGGCCAACCCGCTGGCCAACCCTCTGGCCAACCCTCTGGCCAACCCTCTGGCCAACCCTCTGGCCAACCCTCTGGCCAACCCTCTGATCAACCCTCTGGCCAACCCTCTGGCCAACCCTCTGGCCAACCCTCCGGCCAACCCTCTGGCCAACCCTCTTGCCAACCCTCCGGCCAACCCTTCACCCATGACCTCTGACCAACCCATCTGGCAAGCCTCAAGCCTTAATTATACGCTTCTGACTGCCCTGTTGGTTAACCCTCAACCCTCAACCTTCAACCGTCAACCCTCTGGCAAACCCTCAACCTTAGCCCTCAGCATAACCCCTCTGGTGAACCCTCAGCCCTGAACCCTCTGACACATTCTTGACCCTAAGATATCTGGCTAGCCCTAAACCCTGAAACCTCTGACACATTCTTGACCCTAAGATATCTGGCTAGCCATAAACCCTGAAACCTCTGACACAATCTTGACCCTAAATATTTGGCTAACCCTAAACCCTGAAACCTCTGACACAATCTTGACCCTAAGATATCTGGCTAACCCTAAACCCTGAAACCTCTGACACAATCTTGACCCTAAATATCTGGCTAACCCTAAAACCTGAAACTTCTGGCAGACCCTCTGAAACCCGTTTTAAACCCCAACCCTTTGCTCCTGCCCTGCTGCTGAAGGTTCACAAATGGCTGGAGCTGGTGATGGTGGAAGGATGCAGGTGGGGTGCTGGCTGGGGCTTGCTAGGGCAGGTTAGAAGGATGCTGGTATGGTACTAGGGCTTTTGAGGGGATGATGGTGGGGGGCTGGCTGGGGCTTGATCAGGTAGTTGAGGTTTCACTAGGGTGGAGCTGGCTGCAGCTTGATATGGCAGTCGGTGGGGATGCTGGTAAGGTACTAGGGCTGTTGAGGAGATGGTGATGGGGGTGCTGGCTGGGTTTTGCTAGGGCAGTTACGGGGACGTAACAAACCGCAATAGCAACACAGCAAACTTGAACAAAATTGCCACAACTGCTGAATTCACTTAAAAGGCCAGAACAGAAACGGAAGCCCAGTCTGCCGAGAAAACAAAAGTGCATTTGTGTGTGTGTCAAATACACAATTATTCGTTGCACGGCGGGCAATGAGTGGAGACTTTTTGTTGTTTGCGTGTCCAACAGGGTTTAGGGTTTAAGGTTTAGGGTTTAGGGTTACCTGGCGAGCTATACATGAAGATTGTTTGTTGTGTGCGTGGCCAACAGGGAAAAGGTTATGGCAGGCCTGCCTGAAGATGACGGGAGCAACAAGCCGCATGGCAGGCAAGGTCTGCCGTATGGTCCAGATCCCAGGTATGAACACACGGATATTAGGTATGGATCTTAAGTGTGAGAGCACAGACCCTAGGAGAGTGGATCCTAGGAACTGAAGCAGAGATCTTGGGTATGGAGGAACATACCTGAAGTAGGTATGGAAGCACAGATCTGGAGTAGGTATGGAAATGTTGTTGACCCCAAGCATAAATATCGCGTAGGAAGCAAGCCGCCCACTCACCCGCCCGCCTTACCTACCCATTCCCTCTTCCGCCCCAGCCAGCCCGTCAATCCACCCGCAAGCCAGCCAGCCAGCCCACCCACCAGCCAGCCTCTTCGCTGAAATGCCCTCCTCCCCCTGCCCTCTCTCACCCACCCATCCGCCCTCCCCCCCCCACACACACACCTGCCCTCTCTCTCTTATCCCTCCACCGGCCTCCCCACTCCGCACAACCTCTCGCTCAACCACCCAACCGCCCCCTGCCCGCCTGCCCTCTCCCTGGTCATCAATCCGCCAGCTTGGACCCCCCTCCCCTCTGCCTACCCTCTCTCTCCCCACCAATCCGCCAGCCCCCCCTTAACCTGAACCTGAAACCATAAACTAGGCTTCGACCCCCCTCCCCTCTGCCTACCCTCTCTCTCCCCACCAATCCGCCAGCCCCCCCTTAACCTGAACCCGAAACCATAAACTAGGCTTCGACCCCCCTTCCCTCTGCCTGCCTTCTCTTGCCGACCCATTTGCCAGCCCCCCCTAAACACTTCATCCTTAAACCCTAAACCCTAACCCCTAAACTAGGCTTCGACCCCCCTCCCCTCTGGCATTCTTCAGGGCCAACGTGACTGAGGACCTGCACATCACTACCAACGCCAAGTACCTCTCTAGCGGCCACTTGTGCGCCGCCAGCCACATTGAGCTGATCAACCTAGCAGTGCCAGCGGCAGGTCCAGGTTATGCAGAGAGGTGTGGTTTCAGAGCCTGTGTCCTGGATGGGGCCCTAGCTAGACCCTGAACCCACAGGTGTGCCGCCAGCCACATTAAGCTGATCAACCTGGCAGTGCCAGCGGCAGGTCCAGGTTATGCAGAGAGGTGTGGTTTCAGAGCCTGTGTCCTGGATGGGGCCCTAGCTAGACCCTGAACCCACATGTGTGCCGCCAGCCACATTGAGCTGATCGACCAAGCAGTGCCAGCGGCAGGTCCAGGTTATGCAGAGAGGTGTGATTTCAGAGCCTGTGTCCTGGATGGGGCCCTAGCTAGACCCTGAACCCACTTGTGTGCCGCCAGCCACATTGACCTGATCAACCTAGCAGTGCCAGCGGCAGGTCCAGGTTATGCAGAGAGGTGTGGTTTCAGAGCCTGTGTCCTGGATGGGGCCCTAGCTAGACCCTGAACCCACATGTGTGCCGCCAGCCACATTGAGCTGATCGACCTGGCAGTGCCAGCGGCAGGTCCAGGTTATGCAGAGAGGTGTGGTTTCAGAGCATGGGTATGCAGAGAGGTGTGGTTTCAGAGCATGGGTATGCAGAGAGGTGTGGGTGGTTGCCCCAAATGTGTTGCACCAGCAGAAGCCCTGGCTGATGCAGCCCAAACAATCGAATGGATGCTTACAGGGATATGGCCCCCCCCTTCCTTTGTCGACGTGCCTGGCCCTGGTAGACAAAGGTGAAAGGTGGTTGCGTCAAACGTGTTGCACCAGCAGAAGCCCTGGCTGATGCTAAGGGTTAAGGGTTTAGAAAATCAAGGAGCCTACTTAAGGTTTCCGGGTTTAGGGAAGCCTGACGCCTACTTAAGGGTTAAGGGAAGCCTGACGCCTACTTAAGGGTTAAGGGAAGCCAGGCGCCTACTTAAGGGTTAAGGGAAGCCAGACGCCTAATTAAGGGTTGAGGGAAGCCAGACGCCTACTTAAGGGTTAAGGGAAGCCAGACGCCTACTTAAGGGTCAAGGGAAGCCTGACGCCTACTTAAGGGTTAAGGGAAGCCAGACGCCTACTTAAGGGTTAAGGGAAGCCTGACGCCTACTTAAGGGTTAAGGGAAGCCAGACGCCTACTTAAGGGTTAAGGGAAGCCAGACGCCTACTTAAGGGATTAGGGAAGCCAGACGCCTACTTAAGGGTTAAGGGAAGCCAGACGCCTACTTAAGGGTTAAGGGAAGCCAGACGCCTACTTAAGGGTTAAGGGAAGCCAGACGCCTACTTAAGGGTTAAGGGAAGCCAGACGCCTACTTAAGGGTTAAGGGAAGCCTGACGCCTACTTAAGGGTTAAGGGAAGCCAGGCGCCTACTTAAGGGTTAAGGGAAGCCAGACGCCTACTTAAGGGTTGAGGGAAGCCAGACGCCTACTTAAGGGTTAAGGGAAGCCAGACGCCTACTTAAGGGTTAAGGGAAGCCAGACGCCTACTTAAGGGATTAGGGAAGCCAGACGCCTACTTAAGGGTTAAGGGAAGCCAGACGCCTACTTAAGGGTTAAGGGAAGCCAGACGCCTACTTAAGGGTTAAGGGAAGCCAGACGCCTACTTAAGGGTTAAGGGAAGCCAGACGCCTACTTAAGGGTTAAGGGAAGCCTGACGCCTACTTAAGGGTTAAGGGAAGCCAGGCGCCTACTTAAGGGTTAAGGGAAGCCAGACGCCTACTTAAGGGTTGAGGGAAGCCAGACGCCTACTTAAGGGTTAAGGGAAGCCAGACGCCTACTTAAGGGTCAAGGGAAGCCTGACGCCTACTTAAGGGTCAAGGGAAGCCAGACGCCTACTTAAGGGTTGAGGGAAGCCTCACGCCTACTTAAGGGTTAAGGGAAGCCAGACGCCTACTTAAGGGTTAAGGGAAGCCTGACGCCTACTTAAGGGTTAAGGGAAGCCAGACGCCTACTTAAGGGTTAAGGGAAGCCAGACGCCTACTTAAGGGTTTAGGGAAGCCAGGCGCCTACTTAAGGGTTAAGGGAAGCCAGATGCCTACTTAAGGGTTAAGGGAAGCCAGACGCCTACTTAAGGGTTACGGGAAGCCAGGCGCCTACGTAAGGGTTAAGGGAAGCCAGACGCCTACTTAAGGGTTGAGGGAAGCCAGACGCCTACTTAAGGGTTGAGGGAAGCCAGACGCCTACTTAAGGGTTAAGGGAAGCCAGACGCGTACTTAAGGGTTAAGGGAAGCCCGACGCCTACTTAAGGGTCAAGGGAAGCCAGGCGCCTACTTAAGGGTTTAGGGAAGCCAGACGCCTACTTAAGGGTTTAGGGAAGCCAGACGCCTACTTAAGGGTTTAGGGAAGCCTGACGCCTACTTAAGGGATTAGGGAAGCCAGACGCCTACTTAAGGGATTAGGGAAGCCAGACGCCTACTTAAGGGTTAAGGGAAGCCAGACGCCTACTTAAGGGTTAAGGGAAGCCAGACGCCTACTTAAGGGTTAAGGGAAGCCAGGCGCCTACTTAAGGGTTAAGGGAAGCCAGACGCCAACTTAAGGGTTGAGGGAAGCCAGACGCCTACTTAAGGGTTGAGGGAAGCCAGACGCCTACTTAAGGGTTAAGGGAAGCCAGACGCGTACTTAAGGGTTAAGGGAAGCCCGACGCCTACTTAAGGGTCAAGGGAAGCCAGGCGCCTACTTAAGGGTTTAGGGAAGCCAGACGCCTACTTAAGGGTTTAGGGAAGCCAGACGCCTACTTAAGGGTTTAGGGAAGCCTGACGCCTACTTAAGGGTTGAGGGAAGCCAGACGCCTACTTAAGGGTTAAGGGAAGCCAGACGCCTACTTAAGGGTTAAGGGAAGCCAGACGCCTACTTAAGGGTTAAGGGAAGCCAGACGCCTACTTAAGGGTTAAGGGAAGCCAGACGCCTACTTAAGGGTTAAGGGAAGCCAGACGCCTACTTAAGGGTTGAGGGAAGCCAGGCGCCTACTTAAGGGTTGAGGGAAGCCAGACGCCTACTTAAGGGTTAAGGGAAGCCAGACGCCTACTTAAGGGTTTAGGGAAGCCAGACGCCTACTTAAGGGTTGAGGGAAGCCAGACGCCTACTTAAGGGTTTAGGGAAGCCAGACGCCTACTTATGGGTTTAGGGAAGCCAGACGCCTACTTAAGGGATTAGGGAAGCCAGACGCCTACTTAAGGGTTAAGGGAAGCCAGACGCCTACTTAAGGGTTAAGGGAAGCCAGACGCCTACTTAAGGGTTAAGGGAAGCCAGACGCCTACTTAAGGGTTAAGGGAAGCCAGACGCCTACTTAAGGGTTGAGGGAAGCCAGGCGCCTACTTAAGGGTTGAGGGAAGCCAGACGCCTACTTAAGGGTTAAGGGAAGCCAGACGCCTACTTAAGGGTTTAGGGAAGCCAGACGCCTACTTAAGGGTTGAGGGAAGCCAGACGCCTACTTAAGGGTTTAGGGAAGCCAGACGCCTACTTATGGGTTTAGGGAAGCCAGACGCCCTGGCTGATGCAGGGACAACTTTATTGGATGTGGAGATATTCGCCCCCCCCCCCTGCCCTGTCGATATGTTGTCAGAACCTTTACCCTCAACCCTAAGCCCTGATTGTGCCGAAACTGTTAGCCCAAAACCCTACCGTGAAACCCCATCCTGAATCATAACCCCTGTCATATACCATGTCATAAACCCTAAACGCTAAAGCAACCCTGAAACATACCGTAGAACCGGTTTCACTCCACCATTTGTTAATTATTTTGGGGGGTGCGCGAACAGCATGCGCGGCAAAATAGTTCAAAATTTCATGCTGCGCGAACTTGTCAGTCACAGGGCAAAACAATATTTAATGGGGGTGCGCGGACGAATTTCCAATATCAAATATCACGTTTCTCCCAAAACTCGGCCCTGCCTCCCAACGACAAGGCAGAGGTTACGAGATCGACACTACGTACTGTTCGTTTGGTCCCAAGCGATGTTTCGATTGTGTTGACAGTACGCAGTGGCTATTTGCCCTGCGCGAAGTTGGTTTGTTCGTAGCTGCACGGACATTTATTAATTGGATCTTAAGGGCTGCGCACTCAGGTAATAAAACGATTTGCCCAAAATGGCTGATGCGCGGTAATAAGCGCTGCGCGGACACATGCCTTTTTTTGCTGCACGGACGATTTGCTAAAATATTAAAATCAGGGGTGCGCGAACCCTATTCGGTTCTACAGTACCCTAAACCCTACACCAACGACTATTTGCCCTATCTGAAACCACATTTTAGACTCCAATGCCTTAACCCTGATTCCTGAACACTGCCTTTAACCCTGACCTCTGCATGATGCAGGTGTGCCCTTCAGCACCTGCCTGAGGATGTGGACCTGGTGCTGATCGACTTTGGATGTAACGATTGTGAGTTGTTGCTGGAACAGTTCATGTTGCTGCTGTTGTTACTGCTGCTATTGGTGTTGCTGCTGTTGTTGCTGCTGCTGTTGGTGCCATCTAGGGATGTGGACCTGGTACTGATCGACTTTGGCTGTAATGATTGTGAGTTGTTGCTGCAACAGTTCGTGCGGTTGCTGTTGTTTTTGCTGCTATTGTTGTTGCTGCTGTTGTTGCTGCTGCTGTTGGTGCTGTCTAGGGATGTGGACCTGGTGCTGATCGACTTTGGCTGTAATGATTGTGAGTTGTTGCTGCAACAATTCATGCGGTTGCTGTTGTTTTTGCTGCTCTTGTTGCTGTTGTTGTTTCTGCTGCTGGTGCTACCTGAGGATGTGGACCTTGTGCTGATTGCCTTTGGCTGCAACGATTGCGAGTTGTAACTGCTGCTATTGTTGTTGCTGTTGTTGTTGCTGCTGTGATTTTGCCGTGTTGCTGTTGCTGTTGTTCTGTTGTTGTTGTTGTTGCTGCCGCTCCTTTTGTTGTCAGCGTGTTGCTGCTGTCGCTTTTGTTGCTGTTTATGTTGCTGCTGTTGTTGTTGCTGATGGTGTTGCTCTTGATGCTGCTGCTGATGCTGTTGCTGATGATGTTCTCTCTGCTGTTTCTGTTCTTGATGCTGCTGTTGCTGCTCTCTCTGCTGTTATTGCTGTTGTTGCTGCTGTTGCTACTGCACCATCCACGGAGTATGCAACGCCCGTAAGTGCATGCTGCCAAACCATTAGCAGAGGATTCTATGTATATATATATATATATATATATATATATATATATATTATGCAGGTGGAAAGAGGGGGGGTTCTCCTACCGCCCAGAGTAGCACACTTACACGCCAACTAGCACATCCGAGGGTTTGGGGTTTAGGCACGATTTCTCAGTTATTGGACCTCTTACACGTGTTTTATTTTATTTATTTTATCACACTGACGTACTTAAGATGTGAAATAGACAAACTAGAGACATGCTATATAGACATATAGTACTGACATACTGTGCCGCATATGTGCTTTGCCCTCCCTCTAATTTAACTTTGTTAAGGGCTGACGAATGGGTTTATAACCTAGCTGCTGAATGTTGACGCTTCCAGCTTCCAGTCGGAATTCTAGATTTTGTTGGTGTCCATTTTCTACCTTGAAGGCCCCAATCATTAGAAGTAACAAATGCATACTGCACCAAAAGGATAGAGGGTAAAATATGATTCAAATCATTCAAATAAGATATCCTGTGTGTGTGTGTGTGTGTGTGTGTGTGCGTGCGCATGTGTTTTCAGATATGGACCGAAGGTTCTTCAGACACCCAGAGCTACACCCCTATGGAACAGCACAGGTTTAGCCAGATTGCACGATAGAGCACAGTGAGGCTCAATATGGCACAGCTTAAGCTGGATTCTGCCACCTGTGTTTTCAGATATGGACCCCAGGTTCTTCAGCCACCCGGAGCGGCACGCCTATGAGCGCATCCTGAGGCATGCCCTGTCGCGACCGCGGCGGCCTGCCATTGTGGATTTTGAGGCTTTTTCTTGGGTGAGCAGGAGGGCGGGCGGGAGGGTGGGAGGATGGGTGGGCTGTGAGGGGCGAGCTGGCTGGGTGGGGGGCGGGGGAGGCAGGCAGACGTGAGGGTGGGGGGCGGGAGGGTGAGTGGCGGCCTGCAATTGTGGATTTCGAGGCCTTCTCTTGGGTAAGGGGAGGGAGTACGGGAGGGTGGGATGGCGGGTGGTGGGGATGGTAACAGGGGGGCAGGCAGACATTGGGGCGTGAAGGCGGGTGGGCGAGTCGCGGCCTGCCATCGTGGATTTCGAGGCCTCCTCTTGGGTGAACAGGAGGAGGTGCGGGAGGGTGGGATGGGGAACGGGACAGGGGGGCAGTGGGGGGCGGGCAGGCTTGAGGGCGTGTAGGCGGGTGAGTTAGTGGCGGCCCGCCATTGTGGATTTCGAGGTCTTCTCTTGGGTGAGAAGGATGGTGGGCGGGAGGGTAGTAGGGTGGGTGGGCAGTTAGGGAGCGAGCTGGCGGGCAGGTGGTGAGGGGGTGGGGCGGGTGGGGTGGGGCAGGTGTGTGTGGGGGGGGGGGGGGGGGGGGGAGGAGGGTGAGAAGTGGCATGCCATTATGGATTGGAGGCCTTCTCTTTAGTGAGCAGAAGGATGTTGGGCGGGAGGGTAGTAGGGTGGGTGGGCGGTTAGGGAGCGAGCTGGCGGGCAGGCGGTGAGGGGGTGGGGCGGGTGGGGGTCGGGCAGGTGTCGGTGTGTGTGTGGGGGGGGGGGGAGGAGGGTGAGAAATGGCTTGCCATTATGGATTTGAGGCCTTCTCTTTAGTGAGCAGAAGTATGGTGGGCGGGAGGGTGGTGGGTGTGTGGGAGGTGAGGGGGCGAGCTAGCAAGGGGGGGGGGGGGGGGGCAGGCAGATCATATGGGGGTGGTTGGCAGCCAATCCAAGGCGTTTTCTTGGGTGAGCAGGATGAGGGGTTGGAGGTTGGGAGAGTGTGAGGGCTAGCAGGACAGTGGGTGGGCGGTGAGGGGGCGAGCCGGCGCCCAGCTATTGTGGTTTTCGAGGCCGTGTAGTGGGAGGGTAGGAGGGAGGGTGGGAGGGAAGGTGGGAGGGAGGGTGGGAGAGAAGGTGTTGGGGAATCTGGCTGGCGGTTGGGAGGGTGGGTGGACAGTGGGAGGGTGGGCAGACAGGCGGGTGGGTGGGCGGGTGGGGTGGAGCTGGCAGGAGGTGGGGTAGGTGGGTGGGCGGTGGGGAGGCCGATGTGAAGTCGAGTGGGGTGGGCGGGCGGGCGGGTTAATTCGTGTATTTGTGCATGCGCCCGTGGTTTGTATCGTAGGCCCCCATTGGCAGTGTCCTGGGCTGTGCCTACTGCCAGCCTGGCTGGCAGGCCAGCCGGAATCCTTGTCTTGCCTCATGAAGCGTTTTTTCATCTTGATTTGCCTGTTGGCGTGCGGCCAGGATCCCTTCTTTGCCTCACGATGTATTTATGTTTGCCTCTTGTCGCAGGCCCACAGTAAAGGTGCTTTCCAGGGCATCACGGACAAGCCAGGTGGCTGTGGGGAGAGGGGGAGGGGGAGGAGGGAGGGGGGAGGGGAGGGAGGGAGAGAGGGGGACGGGAGGGAGGGGGACGGGGGGAGGGGGAGGGGGGGAGGGGAGGTGAGGTGAGGGAGGGAGGTGGAATGGAAGAGGTGAGGGGGGGGAGGGGGGAGGGGAGGGCTGTGTAAGATGGGGGTAGTGGGGGTTGAGAGGGACAGGGGGGGAAAGAACTGGGGGGGAGATGTGCCCCCCTATTTCCCCTCTCATTTGCCCCCTTATTTATCTCACTTAATTAACCCATATATAATTCTCTTTGCAACCCTCTTTTTCACCCCCTTAATTACACCCTATATAACCCACTTATTAGCCCCCTCATTTACCCCTGATGTACCTCCCCTATTTTACCCCAAATCAGATTTGCCCCCCGATGTACCGGTACCGTAGAACTGGTTTGACTACAGTATCCTCTTAATTAATTACATTGGAGGTGCACGAAGTTGATGCGCGCTAAATAGTAATTACCATCAGGCGTGCGCGGCCGGTCAGTCACGGACCGAAACAACTATGTTGGGTGCGCGGAGTCGTTTTTCGGTACCTAATATGAAAAGAATCGCGCGCTAGCGTGCGACTGATGGATTCGACATCCGTTCACTGCTTGCTGATCGTGTACTGTTGTTCCAGGCATCAAACTAGCTTTTTTGATTGAGTCGACCAAACGTGGTGGCTGTAAACGCTGCTTGGAGTTGATTTTACGACAGGCTGAAAGCGCTGCACGGTCCTTCCTAATTTTTTTCGTGCGCGGAGTAGGGTATTTTTGTCTGCGCACAGATTTTGATCAACTGTTCAAAACAGGGGTGCGTGATATCCATATCCGGTTTCTATTATTTCTGGTCCCCCACTTTTCTACTTTCTACCCCCTACCTTATTCACACCCTTTGCCTACTGCCATCTCCAGGCACTCTGGCCCAGGAGAAGCATTCCCTTATGACTGAGTACTACGGGGAGGTGCAGGTGCTGTCAGCCAGGGCTGCACTGTATCAGGTACTGTTTCAGATCTAGATCTGAACATGCAGATCTAGATATGATGTACATCTTAGCTGTCTGGTCCAGGCTAGCACTTCCTCATCACGGAGTACATAAGGGGAGTGCAGATGCTGTAGGCCCGCAGGGCTGCACTGACTCGGGTACAGATTAAGATCTAGATATGATGTACATCTCAGCTGTCTGGTCCAGGAGAGCACTTCCTCATCAAGGAGTATAATAGGGGAGTGCATGTGCTGTCATCCAGGGCTGCACTGTATCAGGTACAGTGTCGGATCTAGATCTGAGCATGTAGATCTAGATAATGACGTGAAGATACATATGATACCAGCACCTCGAGGATTGTTTTTATTTGCCATCCCGGGATGAACTCCGCCTGTGCCCCCCAATGGCTGACGAATGCATTGTTTCATAATTGGTGTTCAGATGATGAACGTTACCTGTGCCCCCCAACGGCTGACAAATGCACTGTTTCACACTTCATGCTCAGATGATGAATGCCACATACAACCCCCAGCGGCTTATCTACGTTGAGGCTGAGTTTACGGTCAGCGACTTCCTACACGTGTCGCCTCAGGGGCACCGATGGTGCGAGGGTTTAGGGTTTAGGGTTTGGGATATTCATTGTTGCACCCCTGGTGAGTTGATCTACATTGAGGTTGAAGTCAGGGTCGGAGGCTTCCTTCGCCGGGGTGCCGATGGCGAAAGGGTTTGTATGTATTCCTTTGCCCGTCCTGAACATGAAAGAAGAATTGTAAAACGTCGGGCGCCTCGTTGAAAGTGCCCCGTGGAATGCCGAAAGCAGGCAAAGTTGTTCGGGATAAAACTGCTATGGGACGATGGGGGGGAGGGTCTTGATATATCTTTCATCAGCTGCTGACCTGGCTATCTACATGGCTGGAAGATGCACAGCAGATGCCATGCTTGCATGCATCAGGATGATCGTGAGACAGGACGCGACAATGGGCTGCTTCGGCTGAGCGTGTGGTCTTTATATCTTCATGTGTCTTTCTTTATATTCATTATAGATATTTTCGGCGGAGCGCAATCTTTATATTTTATATTTATTTTCCACCCTGGACCTGCAAGAAGAATTGAACCTGGAGCCAGGGTTTAATCTTCATCGTTGACTCAGGGTTTTAAGTATAACGTTTAGGGTTCAATCTTCATCGTTGACCTCCTTCCCTGAATTCCCAATGGCGTCATAATATTGGGAGGGAGTTGGGCTTAAAGTGTTAAACCCTGAAACCTATATCCTGAACACTTAGCTCGCTTGGATATCGATGGTGGGAGGAGTTGGGAATTTAATCCGCTTCATCTCAAACGTGATCCCTTAGTCTGCTAGGAGATGGCTGGTCAAGGGGGGTTGAGTTACCAACCTCTAAAACCTCAACCCTAAAAATCCTGAACCCTTAACATGTCAGGTCATGTCAGTTGTCTTTCTTGGCTCAGCTCAGTCAATCTGCACTTCAGCTACCTCACCCTTATCCACATGCGTGATGCCGGTCACCCACATGCATACCGCCTGTCCTCCCAAGGTACGCGGACATCATAATATCTTACCTGCGCGGCGTGGCGACCGACGTCGTGTCTCGAATGATAGCGCTCGAGGTCATCCGTGGATCTGGATCTGGATCTGGATCTGGGGGATCCGGATCCGGAGACTGGCTGCAAGCGGCCTTGCTTCCGGGGTCGGTCTCGGGCGTGCAGCGGGTGCCTATCGGCGCGGCAACGGTAGATAGTGCGCCGGAGGCGGGGGGCTCAGAAGACGAGGCAGCTGCGGCAGCAGCCGGCGCCGGAGGCAGCGCAAGTGCATCGAAGTGCCGTGTGGCAGGGAGCAGAGGGCAGACTTTTCCAGTCAGGTGCTCCAAGGTGGGAGGATCCCATCCCATAGGGATCGATTAGGGTTTGGGGTTGAGGGGTTCATGGTTTAGGGTTATATTCAAGAAGCGTTGTTCAGAGGCTTAGGGTTTGGGGTTGAGGGATCCATGGTTTAGAATTGTATTCAAGAAGCTTTGTTCAGAGGCTTAGGGTTTGGGGTTGAGGGATTCATGGTTTAGGGTTATATTCAAGAAGCTTTGTTCAAAGGCTTGGGGTTTGGGGTTGAGAGGTTCATAGTTTAGGGTTATATTCAAGAAGCTGTGTTCAGAGGCTCGGGGTTTGGGGTTGAGGGGTTCATAGTTGAGGGTTATATTCAAGAAGCTTTGTTCAGAGGCTCGGGGTTTGGGGTTGATGGGTTCATGGTTTAGGTTATATAATTATATTCAAGAAGCGTTGTTCAGAGGCTAAGGGTTTGGGGTTGAGGGGTTCATGGTTTAGGGTTATATTCAAGAAGCTTTGTTCAGAGGCTTAGGGTTTGGGGTTGATGGGTTCATGGTTTAGGGTTGTATTCAAGAAGCTTTGTTCAGAGGCTCGGGGTTTGGGGTTGAGGGGTTCATGGTTTAGGTTTCATGGTTTAGGGTTATATTCAAGAAGCTTTGTTCAGAGGCTCGGGGTTTGGGGTTGATGGGTTCATGGTTTAGGTTATATAATTATATTCAAGAAGCGTTGTTCAGAGGCTAAGGGTTTGGGGTTGAGGGGTTCATGGTTTAGGGTTATATTCAAGAAGCTTTGTTCAGAGGCTTAGGGTTAGGGGTTGATGGGTTCATGGTTTAGGGTTGTATTCAAGAAGCTTTGTTCAGAGGCTCGGGGTTTGGGGTTGATGGGTTCATGGTTTAGGGTTCATGGTTTAGGGTTATATTCAAGAAGCTGTGTTCAGAGGCTCGGGGTTTGGGGTTGAGGGGTTCATAGTTTAGGGTTATATTCAAGAAGGTTTGTTCAGAGGCTTGGGGTTTGGGGTTGATAGGTTCATGGTTTAGGTTATATAATTATATTCAAGAAGCGTTGTTCAGAGGCTAAGGGTTTGGGGTTGAGGGGTTCATGGTTTGGGTTGTATTCAAGAAGCTGTGTTCAGAGGCTCGGGGTTTGGGGTTGATGGGTTCATGGTTTAGGGTTATATTCAAGAAGCTTTGTTCAGAGGCTCGGGGTTTGGGGTTGAGGGGTTCATGGTTTAGGGTTGTTTTCAAGAAGCTTTTTTCAAAGGCTTAGGGTTTGGGTTTAAGGGGTTCAGGGTTAAGGATTATATTCAAGAAGGGTAGTTCAGAGGGTTCGGGTTTCAGGGGGTGAGGGTCCAGGATCACAGCCTGGAAGGATTGACTTACATTGAGGATTGAGGGTTCATGGCTTAAGATTGAGCGGGGTTGATTAGGGTTTGGAGCTCAGAATCCCACCCCAGAGAGATTGATTAGGGTTTGGCGCTCAGAATCCCACCCCAGAGAGGTTGATGAGGGTTTGGAGCTCAGAATCCCACCCCAGAGAGATTGATTAGGGTTTGGCGCTCAGAATCCCACCCCAGAGAGATTGATTAGGGTTTGGCGCTCAGAATCCCACCCCAGAGAGGTTGATTAGGGTTTGGCGCTCAGAATCCCACCCCAGAGAGATTGATTAGGGTTTGGAGCTCAGAATCCCACCCCAGAGAGATTGATTAGGGTTTGGCGCTCAGAATCCCACCCCAGAGAGGTTGATTAGGGTTTGGAGCTCAGAATCCCACCCCAGAGGGGTTGATGAGGGTTTGGAGCTCAGAATCCCACCCCAGAGGAGTTGATTAGGGTTTGGAGCTCATAATCCCACCCCAGAGGGGTTGATTAGGGTTTGGAGCTCAGAATCCCACCCCAGAAAGGTTGATTAGGGTTTGGAGCTCAGAATTCCACCCAAGAGAGATTGATTAGGGTTTGGAGCTCAGAATCCCACCCCAGAGAGATTGATTAGGGTTTGGAGCTCAGAATCCCACCCCAGAGAGATTGATTAGGGTTTGGAGCTCATAATCCCACCCCAGAGTGGTTGATTAGTGTTTGGAGCTCAGAATCCCACCCCAGAGGGCTTGATTAGGGTTTGGAGCTCAGAATCCCACCCCAGAGAGGTTGTCCTGAGTTAAGGTTCACTCTTTACAGGGTAAGATTAGGGTTAAGTAGTATAAGGGTTAAGGAGCATTGGGGTTTATGAGTATTAGGGCTTAGTTAGTATAAGGGTTTGAAGAGTACTAGGGTTTAGGTAGTGTAAGGTTTGTAGGAGTTTTAGGATGGTTTATTACTTTTAGGATATAGAGATTGGGTGTGGTTCCAATAACAACATCCCAATCCTAGGTCCCATATGGGCCATCCAGCCCCCACTCCTTCCCCAGTAAAGGGACGCAAATGTCGAGCCATCCATTTTCCCCACACTCTCCCCCAGGTCCTGCCGGGGGCCATGAAGCCCCCCTTCTTCCCAAGTAATGAGGTGCATCCGTTTGGCATGTGCGCGGTGGGGCAGCTGTTTGAGAGCGTCGCGCTGAGCCCCCACCCAGGATGGCATTGGATTAATGAAGGGGGAGAGGGGTCCACGTTCAGCAAGTGGGGGTTTGTTTCAAAGGAGGTGCGTTTGGGGGAGTGGGTTGGCTGCTTAGGTAGCAAGATATGTCTATGTATATGAACTTGTGATGTGCCTGGTGAGTGGTTAGGGCGGGGGGGGGGAGAAGGCAGACGAAACCACATTAAGCAAGTGGGGGGAGTGTTTCAAAGGAGGTGCGTGTGCGGGATAGGGTGGGCTGCTTCGGTTGCAAGGTATGTATATGTATATGAACATATGAGGTGCCTGGTGCAGGGACAAGTGGGGGGAGGTAGGGGGCAGAGGAGACCAGGTACATCAAGCGGGGGGGGTCTTTCAAAGGAGGTGTGTGGGGGGGAGAGGGTTGGGGTAGGGGGCCATGTTTAACAAGCAGGGATTTGTTTCATGTGGGGGACGAGGTGTCCTCTTCAGCGAATGAGGCCATGAGGTGTGTGGTTTGGGTTGGTTTGGGTTCAGGGTTTAGGTGGTCATCTAAAGAACCTGATCCAGATCTAGACCCTGACTAGGTTAGTTCCGAAACAAAGCTGCATGTTCTCCTGGGTAAGAAATCTCAATCCAGGTATAGATCTTGATCCTGGTCCTCTGCTGTGTGGGATCTGGATCAACTCTGCATGACAAGGATCGTATCCTGATCCAGATCCTGATATAGATCCCGATTCCATGCAAGTGGGATCTGAGCTGACGCTGCGTGTTATCCTGGACAAGAGGGCTCAGATCAAGATCAAGATCTAGATCATAATCCCATGCTGGTTTGCTCTGAGCTGACGCTGCGTGTTATCCTGGACAAGAGGGCTCAGATCAAGATCAAGATCTAGATCATAATCCCATGCTGGTTTGCTCTGAGCTGACGCTGCGTGTTATCCTGGACAAGAGGGCTCAGATCAAGATCAAGATCTAGATCATAATCCCATGCTGGTTTGCTCTGAGCTGACGCTGCGTGTTATCCTGGACAAGAGGGCTCAGATCAAGATCAAGATCTAGATCATAATCCCATGCTGGTTTGCTCTGAGCTGACGCTGCGTGTTATCCTGGACAAGAGGGCTCAGATCAAGATCTAGATCATAATCCCATGCTGGTTTGCTCTGAGCTGACGCTGCGTGTTATCCTGGACAAGAGGGCTCAGATCAAGATCAAGATCTAGATCATAATCCCATGCTGGTTTGCTCTGAGCTGACGCTGCGTGTTATCCTGGACAAGAGGGCTCAGATCAAGATCAAGATCTAGATCCTAATCGCATGCTGGTTGGCTCTGAGCTGACGCTGCGTGCACCCCTTGACGAGAGGGCTCAGATCCAGACCCAGATATATATCCTGTCGATCCAGGATTCCTGATCCGGTACAGGTGGGATCTGAATTGACGCTGCGTGTCCCTCTGGACGAGAAGGCGTTGCGAGTGGCCCAGGCTGCTTTCGGTCCAGGAGAGGGGAAGGAGAACCGTATTCTGGCCTGGCTGATCTACTTAGAGAGCTATAAGGTGAGCACTGAGCACCGTGAATGTACTAGGTATTTCAGCTACAACTTGGGAACAATTCAGCTGCAATTCAGCTACAGGGTGTTTTATCTACTATTGAGGCACATCAATATGTTTCATCCTGGTAAGCAGATAAAAATAGCATCCAGGCCTGGCATATCTATTCAGAAAGCTAAAAGGTGAGAGCCCTACTGCTGACAACATGTCGTCTCAGGTACAATCTAGCTACCATTCAGTTAGAATTCAGTTAGAATACAGCTTCAGAACGTCTGCAACCCAGCTGTGCTTCAGCCACAACGCAGCATCAGCTCGGCTGCCATTCAGCTACAATTCAGCTACATTACTTGTTATGGTCCTGGGGAGGGGAATGATAACGTAAGGAAGAAAAAGTGGATCCTGGCCTGGCTGATCTACTCCGACAGCTTAAAGGTGGACACTGATGATGTTCTGCTTAAGTCCAGGTGAAGGTGAAGGTGGGGCAGATGTACCTCACCCCCCCCCCACCTGGCGTTATTCTCCTTCCCTCTCACGCTTGTATGTTTTGTTTGTATTGTTTCCCCTTTGATTATCCTCAGGGAATGGGGCAGGCCCTGGTCTCATGTACAGGCGGGTGCAGCTGCCGGCCCTTGAATGTGAACGCCATGAAGGAGGAAAAGGTGGGGAGATGGGGAGGGGGGGGTAAGGGGGAGGGCGGTAAGTGGGATGGGCATGAGGGGGGGGCATACAGGGGCAGGGGGAGTGAGAGGGAGTGGAAGGGGGGGGGGGGTAAGGGGGAGGGGCATGAGGGGGGTCCTTCATGTTTTTGTTTCTTACAACGGTCAGGCTGCAGCCTAAACCTTCAGTAAAAAATGATATAATGCTGGGCTGGGCAATGTACAGTGTACCTGAAACCCGAACATGATATCGACATTATATTCAACAAGCCTGTGCTTGTGCATAAACCTTAAATCCTTTGACCAGTATTCACCAGGCATGTCATTTTGAATGAACCCTGAACTCTGAACCCAGCAGGCCTGTCCCTTTGATTGAACCGTAAACCCTGAACCATGACTGCAGCAGGCCTCTGTCCCTGTCCTGGCCAGCTTAAAACCCTAAACCAGCTTCAAACCCTTCACCCTAATTCAGCTCAAACCCTCAAACCTAAACCAACTTCAAACCCTTAACTCTAATTCAGCTCAAACCCTCATCACTAAACCAACTTAAAACCCTTAACCCTAAACCAGCTCAAACCCTAAACCCTAAACCAGCTTCAAACCCTAAACATGTTTTAAACATCAACCCTAAACGTTGAACCCTGACCTCGACAGGCCTCTGTCCCTGCCCTGGCCAGCTTCAACCTGTACATCTCCAACAAGACGTCTGAAGAGGACTGCTTTGTTAAGGTGGGCCGAGGGTTGATGGTGGGCTGAGGGGATATGCTGGGCATGGTGGACCGAGGGTTTATGGTGGGCATGGTGGGCTGAGGGTTTATGGTGGGCATGGTAGACTGAGGGTTTGTAGTGGGTATGGTGGGCCGAGGGTTTATGGTGGGCATGGTGGGGTGAGGGTTTGTAGTGGGTATGGTGGGCTGAGGGTGAATGGTGGGTAACTGGGTATGGTGGGCCTGGTGGGCCGAAGGTTTATGAGTAATGTTGGCATCGGCCGTAATTTACGAATTATGTATGTACGATTACGGTTGGTATATACATGTCATTATTTGGGTGCCATATACGGTGTATGGATAAGACTGTACATACGGAATTTTACGAAATTACGGGTTTTCCGACTGCGAACGGACGAAACAGTACAATTGCAACAGCCTGATGCGACGTGTCCCTCCAAGACAGGCGACGCGTGACGCGACGAAACATGCCAGACGACGATATAGGAGTGATGGGTACGGGGGGCGAGATAACCAACTCTTCGGGGGTCGAAAACAGACTATAAATACCTTCCCGCTGATGCCCGTAAGCAAGAAGCTCATTGACATGAAACAAAGGGGGGAGGCTGAGTGGTGGGGAAATCTCAGGGTGGTTGAGAAGGCTGGCAAACAAGCAGCATATGAGAATCGCAGCGGAGCTGGCCCTGTATGACATCCGCCGCATCCTGGGCGTGATCATGGACAGCACATTCGCCAACCACGCAGCCATGCGGCTGCTCCATGAGGAAATCCCCTGGGCCATCATCATGGGCGGTGTGGCCCACTACCTTGCCGTCCTATCGAGGATAAGGAGGTGGTCCTGATAATTACCTAAGTGGCCCACCTGATGTGGATTATTAGTCTGGGACCTTGTGGCGGAGCCAGGTGGTGCTGGATGTAGGTTTTTTTTATGAATTCCAGGATCAATACTTCATAGGGAACACCCAGGCCTAATGGTATCTACATTTTGAAGCTAGGCATTGGCCTGGAGGCCAGAGTTCAAACCCCGTAGGGAGAAACATGACAATCATGCTTACGATTTACGAATATACGGAATATACGGTATATACGTATATTCTGGCTCAGGAATGGCGGTATATGCCAACCTTTTTTATGAGAATGACACCCTTCACTGACCATTTACAAGCACCATTATCCAGAACAATCCACGAACACCATTCTCTGGTACCATTCACTGGCAGGTGAAGACCCTGGAAGCCTCCCGCAGCCCGGAGGGTAGACACAATTCACAAACACCATTCACTGGTACCATTCATGTACACCATGTATGGACACATTTCACTGGTGCCATTCATGAACACCATTCACTGGTACCATTCACTGGCAGGTGAAGACCCTGGAGTCCTCCAGCAGCCCGGGTGGTGGACACAAATCCACAACCACCATGAATTGACACCATTCACTGGCACCATTCACTGACACCATTCACTGGCACCATTCACTGACACCATTCACTGGCACCATTCACTGTCACCATTCACTGGCACAATTCACAATCGCCATGAATTGACACCATTCACTGGCACACATTTTCACAAACACCATGAATGGACACCATTCACTGGCAGGTGAAGACCCTGGAAGCCTCCAGCAGTCCGGACGGTGGACACAAGTTCAAGGTGGTCGGCATCACCACATCTGCCACTTCGATATGGCACTTGGAGGAGGTGCGGGACCTGCTAGAGGAACCCAGCGGAACCTAGAAAAACCTAGAGAAACATAGAGGAACCTAGCAGGAACCTAGAGGAACCTAGAGGAACCTAGCGGAACCTAGCGGAAATCTAGAGGAACCTAGAGGAATCTTGAGGAACGTAGCGGAAATCTAGAGGAACCTAGAGGAGCCACAATCCCTGTAGAATACAAGGTAGCCCACAGTTTTTCTTTTTTCGGCTACAAGGCCACTGTTGGCAGCTGCTGGGCCGCCTGCCCAAGGCCCCATCGGGACTGCCCCAGGACCGGCCTTAAGCCGGTGGCCCAAGCAGCATGGCTGGCCACACCTGGGGCCTCCGGCTAGAGGCCAGAGTGTAGCTAACAAGTAGCTGACAAGTAGCTGAGTCCAGGAAAACGAAACACTGGTAGCACAATACCACACATCACCTGTGTTCATCTTTTCAGTTACGAGTCCACCTTTGGCAGGCTTTCTTACTGCCGCTAGATAGCCAATCGGGATTAAACCTGGACCGGCCTACAGTTGGTGGCCAAAGCAGAGTATGGCTGGCCACAAACGATTGGGATTTAACCTGGACCGGCCTACGGCTGGTGGCCAAAGCAGGGCATGGCTGGCCACAAACGATTGGGATTTAATCTGGGCCGGCCTACGGCTGGTGGTCAAAGCAGGGCATGGCTGGTTACAAACGATTGGGATTTAACCTGGACCGGCCTACGGCTGGTGGCCAAAGCAGGGCATGGCTGGTTACAAACGATTGGGATTTAACCTGGACCGGCCTACGGCTGGTGGCCAAAGCAGGGCATGGCTGGTTACAAATGATTGGGATTTAATCTGGGCCGGCCTACGGCTGGTGGCCAAAGCAGGGCATGGCTGGTTACAAATGATTGGGATTTAATCTGGGCCGGCCTACGGCTGGTGGCCAAAGCAGGGCATGGCTGGTTACAAATGATTGGGATTTAATCTGGGCCGGCCTACGACTGGTGGCCAAAGCAGAGCATGGCTGGCCACAAACAATTGGGATTTAATCTGGGCCGGCCTACGGCTGGTGGCCAAAGCAGGGCATGGCTGGTTACAAATGATTGGGATTTAACCTGGACCGGCCTACGGCTGGTGGTCAAAGCAGAGCATGGCTGGCCACAAACGATTGGGATTTAACCTGGACCGGCCTACGGCTGGTGGTCAAAGCAGGGCATGGCTGGCCACAAACGATTGGGATTTAATCTGGGCCGGCCTACGGCTGGTGGCCAAAGCAGAGCATGGCTGGCCACAAACAATTGGGATTTAATCTGGACCGGCCTACGGCTGGTGGCCAAAGCAGAGCATGGCTGGCCACAAACGATTGGGATTTAACCTGGACCGGCCTACGGCTGGTGGCCAAAGCAGAGCATGGCTGGCCACAAACGATTGGGATTTAATCTGGACCGGCCTACGGCTGGTGGCCAAAGCAGAGCATGGCTGGCCACAAACGATTGGGATTTAACCTGGACCGGCCTATGGCTGGTGGCCAAAGCAGAGCATGGCTGGCCACAAACGATTGGGATTTAACCTGGACCGGCCTACGGCTGGTGGCCAAAGCAGAGCATGGCTGGCCACAAACGATTGGGCTTTAATCTGGACCGGCCTACGGCTGGTGGCCAAAGCAGGGCATGGCTGGCCACAAACGATTGGGATTTGACCTGGACTGGCCTACGGCTGGTGGCCAAAGCAGAGCATGGCTGGCCACAAACAATTGGGATTTAATCTGGACCGGCCTACGGTTGGTGGCCAAAGCAGAGCATGGCTGGCCACAAACGATTGGGCTTTAATCTGGACCGGCCTACGGCTGGTGGCCAAAGCAGGGCATGGCTGGCCACAAACGATTGGGATTTAATCTGGACCGGCCTACGGCTGGTGGCCAAAGCAGGGCATGGCTGGCCACAAACGATTGGGATTTAATCTGGGCCGGCCTACGGTTGGTGGCCAAAGCAGAGCATGGCTGGCCACAAACGATTGGGATTTAACCTGGACCGGCCTACGACTGGTGGCCAAAGCAGAGCATGGCTGGCCACAAACGATTGGGATTTAACCTGGACCGGCCTACGGCTGGTGGCCAAAGCAGAGCATGGCTGGCCACAAACGATTGGGATTTAACCTGGACCGGCCTACGGCTGGTGGCCAAAGCAGAGCATGGCTGGCCACAAACGATTGGGCTTTAATCTGGACCGGCCTACGGCTGGTGGCCAAAGCAGGGCATGGCTGGCCACAAACGATTGGGATTTGACCTGGACTGGCCTACGGCTGGTGGCCAAAGCAGGGCATGGCTGGTTACAAACGGAGTCTCCAACCAGAGGCTTGAGTGTAGCTAACATGTAGCTGAGTCGCGAAAGATTAATCACTGCACGATACGGCACAGGTGAAGCCGGATTGCAATACCCAGGGAAAGCAATATGATAGCCCTAGACCCTAAACCGTAAACCCTAAACTTGGTTAAGCCGGATTGGAATACAACGGTAGCTCGATATGGCACGATCCGGCACAGGTTAAGCCGGTGAAGCCGGTGAAGCCGGTGAAGCCGGTGAAGCCGGTGAAGCCGGTGAAGCCGGTGAAGCCGGTGAAGCCGGTGAAGCCGGTGAAGCCGGTGAAGCCGGTGAAGCCGGTGAAGCCGGTGAAGCCGGTGAAGCCGGTGAAGCCAGTGAAGCCGGTGAAGCCGGTGAAGCCGGTGAAGCCGGTGAAGCCGGTGAAGCCGGTGAAGCCGGTGAAGCCGGTGAAGCCAGTGAAGCCGGTGAAGCCGGTGAAGCCGGTGAAGCCAGTGAAGCCGGTGAAGCCGGTGAAGCCGGTGAAGCCGGTGAAGCCAGTGAAGCCGGTGAAGCCGGTGAAGCCGGTGAAGCCGGTGAAGCCGGTGAAGCCGGTGAAGCCAGTGAAGCCGGTGAAGCCGGTGAAGCCAGTGAAGCCGGTGAAGCCGGTGAAGCCGGTGAAGCCGGTGAAGCCGGTGAAGCCGGTGAAGCCGGATTGTACCACCAAGAAGTCATTTTTGATGCCCGAGGGATGGCAAATCGAATGAACGGTCGTGGGGATCAATGTGGCTCCTTACATCAGGGGCGAAATTTGATGGTGGGCTGACCTCTTGATTGGCAGATCTTAAAGCCTGACCTCTTGATCTGCAGATTTTCGAGCGCGGGATGCAGGTGCCCGACGCCACTCAGCAGCGGCAGCACGGGAGTAGCAACAGCAAGAGCAGCAGTCACAGTGGATAGATGGCAGTAGCGGCAGCCCGTCACCACCCAGCAGGGGCCGCACGGGAGCAGTGGCAGCAGCAGCGGCAGCAGCAGTGGATAGATGGCAGCAGCGGCAACCCGTCACCACCCAGCAGGGGCCGCACGGGAGCAGCGACAACCGGAGCAGCGGTAGCAGCAGTGGATAGATGGCAGTAGCGGCAGCCCGTCACCACCCAGCAGGGGCCGCACGGGAGCAGTGGCAGCGGCAGCGGTAGCAGCAGTGGATAGATGGCAGCAGCGGCAGCCCGTCACCACCCAGCAGGGGCCGCAACAGAGCAGCGACAGCAGCATCGGCAGCGAGACATACCCCACTCAGCAGCGGCCGCAAGAGAGCAGCGGCAGCAGCAGCTGGTAGACGGCGGCAGCGGCAGCTCGTCACGACTCAGCGGCAGCAGCCTGTCAACACCCAGCAGCCGCAACGGCTAGACGGCAGCTGCAGCATCTGCGGCAGCCCGTCATCATGCAGCTCAGCCACACGGGGGCAGCGGCAGCAGGAGCGAAGGCTGCAGTGGATAGACGGAAGCAGCGGCAGTCGGGCAGACGCTATCCAGCAGCGGCGGCAAAGCAGCAACGACATCAGGAGAGACAGCCGCAGCAGCTAGATGGCACCTGCGGCAGCCCGACGCCACTCAGCAGCGGCCGCAAGGGAGAGCGACAGCCGCATCGGTTAGACGGCAGCTGCGGCAGACTGACGCCACTCAGCATCGGCAGCCCGATACCACTCAGCTGCGGCCACAAGGGAGAGCGACAGCCGCAACGGTTAGACGGCAGCTGCGGCAGCCCGTCACCACCCTGCAGCGGCCGCAAGGGAGCAGCGGCAGCAGCAGCGGCAGCGGCAGCGTTCCATTTAGTGCGAGCAGCCACACCTGGGCCGATGGGACCAAGCTTAGACCAGCCGGCGGCCGGTTGCCCAAGCAGCAGAGTATGCTGCGCCGGGCCCCCAGTCCAGAGGAAATTGTGCAGCTAAATTGTGCAGCTAAATTGTGCAGCTAAATTGTGCAGCTGACTTGTAGCTGACTTGTTCCTGAAATTTAACCGGAAGAAACTTTCCAAAATAAACAATGATGGTCGACGTCCCTGGCGACCACGGACGAGGTATATTTATGCAGCATTGTGATTCAACTTATCAGTTGGCTAAGCTTCGTTATACAAATCATGTTTGCATGCATGAACGTGTGTCGTAGGTGCAGCCTCTGGCTGATGAACCACCCGGCCGGTGCTTGTCACCGTTGCAACGTGTCCACATGACCGACTAGGGTTTAGGGTTTAGGGTGTCCACATGGCCGACCAACATGGATTGAGGGCTTAGGGTTTAGGCCCTGGGGCAGGGCAGGGTTGTTGAATGCAGGTTTCAGGTTTTGTGTTGACTTCAGGTTTCAGGTTTTGCAGCCCATGCAGGGGGGGGGGGTGAATGCACCACATACCTACGCTTAATTTTTTGTACTTTGGGTTCCCTCCGTCTGGCCCTTTCGTGAAAAAAGCCGCTGATTAATTGCGTAAATGCTGTAAGAAGAATCTGAGCCACGGTCCGCTCCATCGACGCACTGAAATGTGTCATGTAGACCCTAAAGATTTGGCGCTAAGGTGGAAAGCTTGTGCTTATAAATGGCTGTAGGCTGAGATAACAATCTGCGCCACGGCTAGGGTGTTTCTAGGTAAGATGCCCAGGGGGTGAATATTTTCCGCTGTCCTAATTTGTTCTTGTGCTCAGAGCGGTTTGTGGACAGCTGTGTGCTCTGCATCTTGCCTGATGTTCTGAAGGACCTCATCGATTGTCACAATTCGTGGACGTAAAGAATTGCTAGCATGGATGGCAGTACACATGACATCACGCATGGCGGCATGCATGGCACAACGTATGGCATCATGCATGGGGTCTTGCATGGCCTCTTGCACGGCATCATGCATATAAACACTCATCTGTGTTGCCCTCCTGACCCTCCTACCCTCCCGCCCCCTCCCAACAGCTTCGACCTCACAAGCGATGACATGCACGAGGGAGGTTACACCATCACTTACTACTCCGGAGAGGACTCAACGACCATTGTCGGCACCTACGACGGCAACTACAACCTAAGGTCATTCGGTGAGTCGTGCACCGTTGTTTGGAGAAAACGAAAAAGAAAGATACTGTTAGTACCGGCAACGGCAACTGCTACGTATGTGCTTATGGCTAGTCATGCACCTTTGTCGAGGGCAGAAGACAATAACATAACTTTGGGGGTTATGTCGGTAACTAACTACAACTGTCACCATGCACCTTTGTCGAGGGCAGAAGACAAGAACATAACTTTGGGGGTTATGTCGGTAACTAACTACAACTGTCACCATGCACCTTTGTCGAGGGCAGAAGACAAGAACATAGCTTTGGGGGTTATGTCGGTAACTAACTACAACTGTCACCATGCACCTTTGTCGAGGGCAGAAGACAAGAACATAACTTTGGGGGTTATGTCGGTAACTAACTACAACTGTCACCATGCACCTTTTTCGAGGGCCATGCACCTTTGTCCATCCCTAAGGCAGAACACAAGAACATTTCTTTGGGGTTTATATTGATAACTATGACTGTAACCACGACATAGGGTTGTTTGGTGAGTCTCGCACTGTTGCCTTGGGGAATTATGGAAAAGAATGCCAGCCCGCCGTATGTCTTCCTTTTGCCCTTTTAAGCGCCGTATTTTGTTCTTTACCCCTAACCCATAATTCTGAAAATAGCCTTTACGCTGTCCTTATCTAAACCCTACACCTTTGAACTGCAGTAGATGGCAAGCCAGATGTCCTTCTCTAAACCCTACACCCTTGGCCTGCCGTAGGTGGCACGACCGTCGTCTTCTACCCTGTGCCGGGCACATGGACCATGCATCCCAACACTAAGGCCACAGTCCAGATCAACGTGAAGGGCAACCGCGCACAAATGACAATGCCCAGCTGCGTCTTCGGCAACAACCCGGTCCCAGTCGCCAGTCCTTCTCCTGTTGCAAGGCGACGATTACTGCCGACGGAACTCTGTCCGGCCCGCATACAACCCCAAACAACCCCGCACGCTGCCGAGTGGCATACGGGTGAGCGAAGGGGGCATTTGGGGCAGTGTTTATTTTACATTTTTATTTTACAGCGTATGCACTAGGAGGCAGCGTTTCCGAATGGCAGCAGCCTGGTCTATGAACAATGTTATGGGCAGCATTTGTAGTGCGCACTAGGCGATGTTTGGAGGGCCGTTGAACGGCTACCCCTGAGCAAATGGGGACGTTGACCGGCCTTTAGCTTTTGGGTTGGAGTAATGAGGTCCGGCGGGACGAAAGTGTGGATGTAGGATGGATAAAGGAATGAAAGTGGATACGTATAAAAGTATTGGCCCAAAGGGCTTCTTAGCAAGAAAAGTGTGGACGCTGAATGAAGTAGTGGTGGCACTTAGTGTGGGCATAAAATGGCCTCACAAAGCCTTTGAGACCACAGGCCATACTGTAGCTGGTGCACCCAAAATTACCATGGTAGCACTATCTGACTCACCTTGTGCCATATCGTGCTATCTCGGTGGTAAAGATCCAGCTAGACAGTCTGTGCTTGGCAGTAAAGATCCGGCTAGACAGTCTGTTCTTGGTAGTAAAGATCCGGCTAGACAATCTGTGCTTGTTGGTAAAGATCCAGCTAGACAGTCTATGCTTGGTAGTAAAGATCCAGCTAGACAGTCTGTGCTTGGGAGTAAAGATTAAAAGATCCAGCTAGACAGTCTATGCTTGGTAGAAAGAAAGAAAGAAAGAAAACTACGCCCCGTGGGGGGCGTGAGAGTTAAGGAAACAGCGCAGCCTGGGCCGAAGCCACATCCACGCCGTTACCGTGAGAAAAAAAGGACACAACATAATTGATTACGACGGCTTACGGTTCTGATTAATTTTCCCACCGATTTTAGCAGGTCCAGTGGGGCAGTATTCAATTCTTCGCCTGGTCTGCACGATGCTATGTAGGTATTTAATAGCTTGCACATGCATTTTCTGTGCACATTTTTTCGCATGGTAGGTGGACAAACCCAATTGTTGCATGCTCTGAAGGGTGTGCTCGAGATAGACTGTGCCTGACGTCCCGATTAAGACGGGGACAAGCTTGATATTGCATTGCCTATATCCACTTTGCATGAGTTTCTCAATGAGGAGGGCATGCTGGTTTTTGCAAGCTACAAGCTGGGTTTCTGGTAGGGTATCTCTGGAGTATTTGAACTCAATGACAAAATGGTGGTGTCTGCTTTGTTAGCTTTGTGTTGGACAAGCATGATGTCGGGTTGCAGCTTCTTTTTCTCCCCAGGCTCCGTATTGAGCCCTAGTAACATGTCTTTCGGGACCCTGTTGCACGACATTACAGGTGCGCCTGCCTTTTCACATTTGTGTGCTGATCCAAGGTCAGCCATTACGAGGTCTCCCCCCATGCTGCCCTTCGAAATGGCCCTTTGCAATATCCGTCCAGTGTGGTGGTGCCGTTCAGTGTACATTTTCCCCATTTCCGGGTGTTGGCATCCCCCGGTGATATGTCCAGCACTGTCCGGATGTCCACACAGCGGGCACTTGTCTGTGTTGCTTTTGCCGTACCTGTGCGCCAGCTTGTTATTCCGTAGACAGCCATGCCTCCACTTCAGCGTGTTCTTCCGTTCGGATTGAGTGATGGCAGGATGATACATGAAGCTGTTGCTGATTGCACCATCAGCTTTGGCCTTTATCTTTTGCCAGCCCTGGAAGTACACGCCAGTCGTGTCGGACTGCCCCAGTCTGCGTCTCTCATGCATGTGAGTGTGGAGTGCCCCCCTTAGGTTTTCAAGGCTCTGGGGCATTGTATCAGTGGTGTCCTCGATAGACTTGTTGGGCCTGCTGAACAGCCAGTAACTGTTTTGGTACGAGGGTTCGGGGGAAACATTCACCGTCATGTCACACTTTCCTTCGAGCGTTGCTGCTTTCTTTGCGACTGCGTCCACTGTTTCGTTGCCGATATCCCCATTATGTGCCTTTACTTTATAGAACTCAACCGGCACATTTTCACGCGTCAGTTCGCGTAACCTCTTCGCGATGTCTTCAAGCATGTCCCTATGTTTGTGATAGAGCAGCCTATCCGGGAATCTGATAGCCGTTCGGACTTGGTATAATGCTGTGGCGCTGTCGACCGCAATTTTATGCTGCTGCTTTTCCAAGGCTCCGGAAATCCCTGCGAGCTCGGCCCTTGTGATCGTGTTCGTTGGTCCTTTTCCTGCTGGGTCGATCGTGAAGTTTCTCTGGCCTTCTGCCGCATCAGGTATAAAGAGGCCGGCGCCAGTCCTCTGAATTTTTCCTGTGGGGAGGGTGACGTCGATGCAGTTGCCGTCTGTGTAGGCAATCTTCCTCCAGTCGTGCCTCAGTTGGCTGTTATCACAGCCGAAGTCGCGAGAGATGCCCTGTGTTGTCATGATTGCTTCTGCCCAGTGTGGGAGGATCTCATCCGAGGGCATTTCGAGGAAGGAGCGGGGTGCTTTAAAATGGGTCCCGTCTGCTTGCTCGGTTGGGTCAGCTCTTGCATGGGCCCAGCATGTTCCGAGGTCCTGAGGGATGGTGTTGTTTTCTCTGTGGCTTGTTAGTCGGGGTTGATGTTTTGCCGCCTTGTCTGAGGTATGTGAGGCTTCAAGCGCTATCTTCAGGTCCTCTGACAGTCGTTGTGCCATGTAGGGATCCAATGTTGTGGCACACTTTGGATTTGGGGATCTGGCCGAGGAGTTCCACACAAGGATGATGTCCATGCGGCACTTCCCTTTAGGCTGGGGTGTTGCTCCTTGCGTCCATTGCTCGTCTTGTGATAGGGGGAAGGGTGAGCCAGAGGTGCTGGCAATGTGCGTGCAGTATTGCGGATATTTGTCAAGCCAATTCTGAAATGCTGGTTTACCTGGTGACCGCAATGTCCTCGGCAGGAACATGACGGTGGCTGTTGAAGAATCTGCATGGTGGGCAGACCAGAGGGCCCAGCGTACAGCTTTGTCTAGTGATGGATCGTCGTGGTCGGGGAATGCGTGTGAGTAACCGGTCCACTTGTGTTTGTATGCATCAATTTGTGCCCCGAAGGCTTGGTCTCTTTGGTGCATGCTCCAGTACCTGGTTTTATGGCCTCTTACATTTAGTGGACTTGCAAATCTTTCCTTGTCTGTATTAAAATATGAGTCTATCACTGAGCGGAGGGGGTCCGGTATGCTCCATTGGTCATGTTGTTGTTTGGTCTGGGCCTTTGTCCCTTGCTTGTATCTAATGATCAAGTCTATTATCTCCTCCTCAAATGAGGAGGGAGGGGGGGTCATGTTTTTATGCATGTCCATGCGCTCTGCTTTGTCATATAACTGTCTAAGGGTTATCAGTCTGTCTAGGGTGATCGTGCCTACGCATTTGCCATTGCCTTTATAGACACATGCCATGCCGGTCTCACGCGTCTGCGTTACGCTTTCCTTGTCCCATACCTCTATCTTCCTTATCTATATTTTGCATTCTCCCGTCGGGTGGATGTCAAGCTGCGGGTTAATGGGTTCCATTTCAAAACTCACTAGACCTCTGACGGGGTCTCCCATTGAAGTAATCCATGGGTCTGCTTGTGTATCATGAAATCCTTGCCTCGCAAGATTTGGCATGTGAGCATCCAGAGCAGCCGTGCATAGTCTTGATGGGGGCTGGTCTTGGTTCTCTTTTTTCCATTGCCGGAAGAGCTCAGCTATGTTTTTATTGGCACTTAGAGTGTCTTCGGGTTCCCAGCTGGGGTTCCAGTGGACCTCCACTAGGGTATCAGTGAGATCTGTGTCGTGGCTTGAGTTAGCAGTACATGCTGGACAGTGCCAGGATTCTGAGTCTGGCCTCCAGCCCCTGGTTTGACCTATGCATTGCACGTGGTAGTATTTGTTGCATTCGTCGCAAACTATGACGTCATCTTGGCAGTTGGATTCAGAGTCATATTCAAGACTGTTAGGGCTCCAGCACACTTCACATGCCGCAATCGAAGCCCATTCGTGTGGGGGTAGGTCAAGCCCGTGGGTGAGGTCCTTTCTTAAACGTACGGTGGTGCTTGCAGTTGTGTACCCCGCAAGTTGGTGGTAGTGGAGAGCCCATTCTTCTATTATGCTTGGGAGCCAAGCTACCTAATACTGGATTTGAGTGATTATTTCTTTTTTAATATCATCTTTCCTATTCTTCTTAGTGACCATGCGCCATCCAGTTATGCCTGCCACCTGGTGGGTGTGCCCGTACATGTGTATGCTTGGTAGTAAAGATCCAGCTAGACAGTCTGTGCTTGGTAGTAAAGATCCAGCAAGACAGTCTATGCTTGGTAGTAAAGATCCAGCAAGACAGTCTGTGCTTGGTAGTAAAGATCCAGCTAGACAGTCTGTGCCGTATCATTCCGTATCCTTCTACCCCTGGTCCTGCCAAGTAAATCAACCCTGACAGGCTCAGCGTGCCCAAATTGTTACTATCGTCCTCCCTCAGGCTAGTTGCCGACCAGCGCTTGTCTAAGGTTGCTGCAAGGTAGCTGTGAGGTAGCTGCCAGGTAGCTGCCAGATAGCTGCAAGTTAGCTGTGCCAGGTAGCTGCCAGATAGCTGCAAGGTAGCTGTGAGGTAGCTGCCAGGTAGCTGCCAGATAGCTGCAAGCTGAAGAGAACCCTCATTGCCCGGATCCTTGTACGTTTTGCTTCAAAGACCTGACACGGCCCATGCACACAGGTACAAATCTTCCACTGGCTCTTCGCCCGGTGCCGCCTCGTGCACTCTGAACATAGGAACCTACAACGATGCCGACACCTGGAGCACGGGCGTCACCACGGATGCCCACTACGGCCCTGTCCTGGACAGTTCGACCGTCATCTCCGTCCCAGGCATCACCAATTCTGCATTTGGAATTTGGATCAATGCTGCCAAGGACAGCAGCGGCGGCTGCCCCTTGGATGCGTCTCTGGCCCCGTCATGCGTCCCGGCTTAAAGCGCGTCCTCTCAGAGAGCAGCGAGCATCTCAGAGCGCGAATAAAATCTCCCAGCCCCCAATGCAAGACGAACCCTTGTGGAGGAGCCCTTGCCTTGGTCAGCCTAGCTACAGACTCCCATGTATCCTTAGATACCATGTCAGGGTGACCTGGCATGATCTGATTTTGAATATAATGTTTTTGAACATAATGCCGGTAATTTGATCCAAACGAAAAACTGTCCAGGTGTGAACAGATTTTTCACACACCAGTACTGTCCTTGTGCTTTATCCCGGATGGAATAAATGGCAGCCGACTGTATGTGGCACCCCTGACCATGCCACTATGTCATGTATAGGCCTTTACTGTCAGGTTTTCCAGGGTTCAAATGAATCATTTGGTACTTATACCGCGGAATGAATTAAATGGTAGAATACCTGCTTCACCGGTATACAATCATGCAAAGAAGTTCGGTGCCATGACAAACATGGCAGCTACCTTCTTTCGAATGTAATGCTTATTTTGCCGTTATTTTGCTATCCAACCAGTTCTCCAGCCATAGGAGCTGTGTATGCCATTCATTCCTCGGGCTGCTTGTAAATCTCATGCGAGCAAATCAAATGTTCAGAGGGCCTATATACTCAACGCTCGGCACTCAATGAAGAACTTCCCCCAATGCTTGATGCTCAAATGCTTGATCTTCTATCACAATCTGATATGAATTGGTGTCTGCAATGCTAAACCCTACGCCCTATGCCTAAACTGTCAATATACTATTTCAGCTACAATCAATTTACTGGTTTAGCAACAGTACAAGGTGGCCGAAGTTTGAGGGGTCGAAAACAACCCGCCAAACGATTATGACAAGTTTGTCGGGTTCCATTTTCCTACCCACCTCGCATAAAAGGGTTAGCATGTCTACACCGTGCATGGTAGCTGGAATGGAGCTTTCTCATCCCCTACCAGACAGACCCAAGCGGCCGAACGTTCAGCGGGGCCCAGCGGGTATGCACCGTTCTAAACTCATGATATGTACTAACTGCAGGTTAGCACTATCCTTAATATATAACTTGTCTTCATCGACCGCCACTCTTGAGTGATGACATGTTAACAGGGTTTCGGAGCCTAGCAACAGGATTGATTTCCAGAAAGCTAGGTGCCTGTAGGAGTACTTGCAACTTGATCGAGGAACAATGATGATGAATGGAAGGGCATGCGCCTCAAAAAATAAGCAGTCTTCAAAAATGGTTGGGACCTTAGACCCCAAAGCGAACAACAATACAACATACCACTGTGCAGTGCAGTCAAACGTCATGACAACAGACAGCTGAAGGGAGAGCAGCTGCGACTGTTGACCCCAGGGTGGCATCCATGATACCAGCAGTGAACAGATGGACATGCCATTTTTTTTGCTCCGTGTGGGGGAGCAGAAAGCCTGGGTGTGACGGGAAGTACATAAAGCATGCGTACGTGGATTCATGCGTGATACCCTGGCATCTGTGGAAGACGTGGTAGATATCGTTGAGGCGTAGACGTTTTCAGAGGCTGGAACTTCCTTTGTCTTTCTTTTTCAGCCTTTTGTCTGTTCCTTCAACCTATTTCCCACTTCCCCCCCCCCCCCCCTTTTGAGCCATTTTGAGCAGGGCCCAGAGTCTGGGCCCTGCTCAAAAAGGCTCAAAAAAGGGGGGGGGGATGTGTAACGTCATTGACCCATGTGTGCACTTACCAGTCATGCGTCTTTGAATGTTTGGAGTAGAATCATGTGGGCCACTGGGATTAATCTTTGAGGTGGGGGACAGATTGAGCAAAAAATTGATATGCGCATGCGCTAACAGAGGATCAGAGGAGGTGAGGTCTGTTTTGAACCCAGAAGTGGCGTCTAGGACATCCAATGATCCAAGTGCGAATTACAGGTGGGGCGTGCAGCAGCCAGCAAGTGCAAGCTGGGAGGTTTATATTTTTAGGAGATTCATGTATAGGCTGTTCTTTTAGGAGAGTCATGTATTGGTTGTTTTTAAGAGATATGTAAACACACACAATTGGATTGGTGGGTGATGCCTCTGTACCGTATGTGGCCCGGATGTCAGCAAGCTCTGTGCCCATGCTGCCAAGAATTTTGATACCATTTTGGTGGTAGAAACGTGGACAGTGCAGACTTTGCCTTTCCCCTCTGGAAAACTGAGAACCGTGAATCCTCTGATGAATGCCGTACATGTGCCCTGAAAGCCTGAAGAATCCAGGCCAGAGAATCGAGATTCAAAACGTTTCCACCCGCTGTCGCAGACGTCTGTGGCGACGCTATTCTTATAATAGGTTGCAAAGCTCTTTTCGTGCAAGCCCAATGTAAAATCAAGCTATCATTTTGAAGTGTATGCGGGAGCTGTCGCGCCCAAATTTTTGATCTCTCCTTTGTATTATCTTCACCAGCAAGGATCGCCATGGTGTCTATCTCTCGATACGATTCTACCGGCAGTATGTGGCAGCCGTTTGCAGCAGCCGCAATTGCAACGTCGTCCTGCAGTGACGTCAGTGGCAGCATCTCTCGCTCTCTATCTCATGCCCGTAGCAGCTGCATCGTTGACGATGCGGCAGGCTCAGCCCTGCTGCAGCGAGAGCCGTCCATCCCTTTGATCTCAAGAGCTGGGCCCTCAAAGCTGCCCAAGCATCCGCGCATCCCAGTTGAAATAAGCAGCCAGCCCAGTCAAGAGTTTCTTTAGTGAGTCCCGCTGCTGTACCTTTCCTAAGCAGATCAAATGCGTGAGAATCATGCGGAGTCCTAAAAGCTGCCTAGACCGGTAAGCTGCCTTCCAATGCTTCCACCGACCGACTTCCGCCTCAATAGCCGACTAAATGAGTGAATGGAGCCTCCCCATCTCTCCTCGCAGCGCACATGATATGGCTACGCCCATCGAGCTGTTCCCAATTGAATCTCTGTCCAACATGGACTCGGCCAACCGCTCACCGCCCCCCTCACCCATGCGCCACCCACCCAAGCGTCATCGCCACATCAATGCACCAGGTATTCTCTTTTGCATGATGCTGGTTGTCTAAAAGCACCTTCAGCATGTCAGTGCGTCGCCTCAATGCAGTGTTGCCACTGTTGCATGCTTTGGCTTTTTGGCAGCATAGAGGGCTGCGATTCCTGATTAAGGATTCCTGACCCCCCCATACAGATGCCGACTCAGACTGCGCTAGCCAAGAGGGCCTCAGCCAAGGCCAGAGCGATATCAACAGTTTTCGTGAGGAGGGCAGTGCTGGTGAGCTTTTCCGGTAGTTTGACAAGAGCTTGGGGCACAAGCGTGCAACATGAGCATGGGTAGATGAGTAAGAGCAGAGGAGATGAATTCCTCCAGGTGCTGCCTCTTACGAGTAGACTCTACAAGGGACTCTCAGCTGCCCCGTCTGAAATCCAGTGCCGGCAGGCTGCCATCACCCATTTCTGACATCACGGCACCCCAATACCCTGACCGTGCAGGACTGGACAGAGGGCCAAAGACCAGCCGCCCGCCCATTCCCAAGAGCAAGCAGGGGAAGAGCGAACCACCGAAGTCTGCCCGCAAGCACCCCCCTTCATCACCTGCCGGTAGCAGGCACCATCAGCACCCAGCCTCGCTGATCACGCACTTTGCAGGGCTGACGCTGCCGCCCGCCGCAGCGCTGCAGGCCAGCTCTCATCGGCAGTCCAGGCTGAAGTGAGCCTCGGGTTGTAGCAAGGGAGAAGTTTGTGGTGGGGGGGGGGTGTAAGTGAAGCAGAACGGGCACCCCGCCAGACAGAAGACCGGTTTCATGTGTATCGACTGTCTGTTGCATGCTAGGTCAGCTACTCAGTGCCGGGTTGCATGCTTGTGTGAGGTATTGAGCTGGGGATGTCTAGATGTCGCTGTTTGCATGGGCTGAACATGCCTCTGCCGCCTTGCCTGCAGCCGCGAGTACATTGTGGAGGAGGAGATGGGGAAAGAAGTGGGCCATGGCACCTACGGCGTCGTGTTCCACGCAGTGCACCGGCAGTGCGGCAAGGCCTACGCCATCAAGAAGACCAAGAAGCCGGCACTCTCTCATGCTGACGTAGCCAAGTGGATGCAGGTCAGGGCTGCTATGGCTGATGGTGGGGGATGTGATGCACGAACACACCACGCAGGATGAGGTCCGGGATGAAGTAGTGATGATCGCGCCTGGTAGCTCACCTAATGCTACGGCCGAACGGGTGGCTTCCTCAATCCACGCCTCAGGGCGTATCGTTTCTTTATTCATTTATTTATAATGATCGCGCCCTTTGCAACTGCAGAGCGCTTTGCCTGCGGTGACATATAGCCCAGGAAACTGTTGCAGGGGAGACCTGGTGCATGTGCATGGACAGGGACCGGCAACCTGCCCCTCCCCCCTCTTCCGCAGGAGGTGCGTGCGCTGGCTCTGGTGGAGGGGCACCCCCACGTCATCTGCTACTATGACAGCTGGACGGAGGTGGGCCAGACTGGGGGCGACCATCAACACATCAAGCTGGAGCTGTGTGGGAAGAGCCTGAGGTTCAATGTGAACAGCAAGCAAGCACTGAACACAAACGACCTGTGGGTAGTCATGCAGCAGGTGCGAGTATGTGTGACTGAGTGTGGGCATTTGCATGGGGGTGCATGGGCAACCAGCATGGGAGAGAGGGTGTAGATATGTGGCAGGTTCACAGGTCTTAGGGTAATCATGACCAAGGTTTTTACTTAAATTTGTAGGTTTCAGTTTATTTTCAGTGCTCTCTACCCTTCAACTCTTACACCCTTCACATTTCCTCTGATTTTAAAGTCTGCTACCCCTCATCTACTTATACACCTTTCATCCTCCATCTGGTTGTCGGTCTGCTATCCCTCGACCCCTCAACCCCTTGCCTCACCTCAGATTTGCAGTCCTCACCCCTAACCCCTTTCCTCACCTCTGATTAGTTGCATTCCCCTACCGTGTACACCTCGTCCTCAATATGCTTTTCACACAAAGCCTCCACCTCCACCCCTTAATGCAGATGGCCAGTGCGCTGCAGCATGTCCACGGGCTGGGCCTGGCGCACCTGGACGTGAAGCCCGACAACATATACCGCTCGCTAGCCGAACCAGACCAATTGAAGCTCGGTGACTTTGGCCTGGCCACCGACAAGGACGGGTCCAAGGGTGTCAGTGAGGGCGATGCCAGGTGATGGGGCAGTGGGGCTGAGGGGGGCACAGTCAAGGCAGATGGATATGAGACAATTGGGTTTTAGTCTAAGGGTTGAAGTCGCTAGCAAGATATGAAGTGCGCAAAACAGGTTGTCTCAGAATGTTATGGTAAGGTATCAAGATAATACTTGCCAGCAGTGCAGGCAGCGTTTCCTGAGCTGCTCTGATGGGATTACTTCTGGCTAGGGTCCTGGCCAGCAGCGCAGGCAGGGGTGCCCTGAGCTGCTCTGATGGGATTACTTCTGGTTAGGGTCCTGGCCAGCAGCGCAGGCAGCGTTTCCTGAGCTGCTCTGATGGGATTACTTCTGGCTAGGGCCCTGGCCAGCAGCGCAGGCAGGGGTGCCCTGAGCTGCTCTGATGAGACTCAATCTTGGGGTTCTGATGCAGGTACTTGGCACCGGAGCTGCTGAAGGGCGGTCTGCAGCTGGACAAGGCTGACATGTTTGCGCTGGGAGCCACGGTGTACGAGCTCGCGACGGCCAGCACGCTCCCGGCAGAGGGCGAGAGATGGGTTGCGCTTCGTGAGGGGCGGCTGATGATGCTGCCGGCAGTTTCGCAGCAGCTGCAGTCTCTCATCAAGGTACGAAAGAGGGGCAGGGACCTGGTTTTCCCGAGTTGGGACTGAATGCAACATCTGAGACAAAGTGCTTGCCCCGGTAGTGCAGAACCTGTTCCAGAATCATGTATCAGAAGGAGATCAGGCCATTGACCTGCTGGTACTTTCACTGATTTTGTTTGCACTGTTTTTGCACACATATGCGGACATGCCGTGCAAACAAGTTGTTCCTTCTTTCCCTCCTTCTGTCTGCAGAGGCTCCTGTCGTCCGATCCAAACGTGAGGCCTGATGCTGCGGCTGTGGTGGCCATCTGCCAAAAGGCAATGACGCCCAAGGAACACCTGCCTGCCTCACGCTTTGGTTCGCAACCGTCCAGCCAAGTCTCCTTTTGACAGGCGCCATGCGGTGCAGGACGCGCTGGTCGCGATCCTTTGGCCAGCTCGCCTCCAGAAGGATGGAGTGAGAGAGAAATGACCCAGCTGGGCCCACCCTGGCAGGCCAATACACACAAGCTGTACTATCAGGCTGGCAGAGCCCCATGGAAGCACTGCCTCCTCAGGGGAGTTTGATAGATCGGAATGATCCAGCTGTTCCGTACGTGACCGCATGCTGGTTAATGTAAGCTTTATGGCGCGCCTGGCTGGCGTTAAGGGAGCCATGCTCCATGTGAAACAATATGCTTGTACTAGTGCAGGGCCGTAGTTCTCAGCTTACTTCTTCCCACCCCCGCTGCCGCTTCTATCGATTGTGCATTCCCCTCGACTGTCATTGCCCGTTCCGCTCCCGGTGCGCCCCCTGCACCACGGTGCCAAATAGTGTTTTTCTAAGCTTTCTCTCTCTTTCGGCTTTTCGTTCTTAAGGGCTGTGCAAGCGCTTCCTTCGGTAAAGATAAAGGATCGCGGTACTTCTGAGGTGCTGCCTTCACTGCAGGTGATGTTGACATGTTGTATGATAACTTGAATTGGTGTCCATGTGTTTTACTTGGGGGGTCTTGATTCTGCCTGCCTTTTGGTGGTATTAGGGGTGTTGCCTCATGTCCTCTTTTTGTTGCAATCCTCAGGGCGAAAGACCACGATTGCATGCGGTCGACTGCTGCTGCTTTTGCTGCAGGTTGCCGGGTCTCAGTCATGCTTGGGCGGCAGATGCAAACCGTGTATCGCAATAGAGATGCATGTTGGTATGATGCATACCCTCGCAAATTAACCTCAGACAATGAGATTATTTTGATATGCAAGTACTGAAGAGGTGCTTTGCCTTTCCGTTGTTCTGGGTTGAGGGACTTACCGATTGAGGTACGTCGAATACGAATTACTGATCCCCAGCGCTGCTTTCCAGTACGAAATCTGACTGAAATCTCTGAGTGTCACGGTCTATTTCTGGTAGGGAGGACATATTTTGAAGACATCTTCACTTCAGGGGCTCTACTAGTCATGCAAGAGGCAGAAGAACTGGATTATAATCTTTGGTTTTTCAAATTCATGCTGAGCAGGCCGTCTGAACAAAATTGATGATGACGGGGAATGGCAATACAAGACTGTCGTTTCCCTCTCTGGTCATGTGTCCACACCAGAGGGCGCAGGCCCTATGAGTTCTTTGTGAATTCATGACAAGGAGTGCTTTTAACCAGGACGGCATCGAGTGTTGGGTGCACGGTTCAGAAGCCACGGAAGCTTAGGTAATGGGGGAATAAGAAACTTGCGCTGAATTCACATTCCCTGCAAAGCTCTTGGAAACATGGCCCCCGAGCTTGCTTGCTCTGGGGCCACATACACCGGCCTTGACAACACCCACTAATTGTAAGCCATCCCTCCTGCACAACCAATACATGACTCTCCTTGAATCCCTCCAGCTTGCCCCTGCTGCCCCCCCCTGTGATGCCCACTTGGATGCCCTTGATGTCGCTTCTGGATTGAAAACGGACCTCAACTCCTCCTCCCCAACATTCAAACACATATACTGGTGAGTCTTAAGTTTCTTTTCTTCCAACGAGACAGTTGGGCGCCCACGCGGCCGAGCCTTTTTAAGCAGGGCCCAGAGGTGTTATGTCATTGACTGGTGAGTGCACACTTGGATCCACGCACGCATGCCCCATGTACTTCCCGTCACACCCAGGCTTTCTGCTCCCCCACGCGCAGCAGAAACAATGACATGTCCTTTTGTTCACTACCGGTATCATGGATGCCACCCTGGGGTCAACAGCCGCGGCTGCTCTCCCTTCAGGTGTCTGTTGTCATGACGTTTGACTGCACTGCACACAGTGGTGTGTTGTTCGCTTTGGGTCTAAGGTCCCAACCAATTTTTGACGACTGCTTATTTTATGAGGCGCACGCCCTTCCATTCATCATCATTGTTCCTCGATCACGTTGCAAGTAATCCTTTAAGTATCTAGCTTCCTGGAAAGCCATACTGTTGCTAGGCTCCAAAACTCTGTTAGCATGTCATCACTTAAGTGGGACGGTCGATAACGACAAGTAATGGATAAGGATAGTGCTAACTTGCAGGTAGTACATATCACGAGTTTAGAACGGTGCATACCCGCTGGGTCCTGCTGAACGCTCGGCTGCATGGGGCTGGTATGAGACGAGCAAGCTCAATTCCAGCAACCATGCACAGCCAGGACCATGGTGCAGCCATGCCAACCTCATATTGGCAGCCGCTCAGCAGCGCAACGTCGTCAGCCAGCCCAGATCTGTGGGTGTGGTCCTGAGCTTCAAGTTCTTAGGTATCATTCAGCACGAAAGCGGCAGGATGAGGAAGGCCATGCAAGCTAGAGAGGCGCCTTTGGCTGCCGCGGTGCAGTTTGCACGCCGCATGGCTGCTCGGATGCGTCTGCGGCACCACCTGCCTACACGTATCCAGCTAGCAGCTGTCTAGGCAGCACCTACGGCGAACTATAAAGATGTGGTGTGGGCCACCAGTCCCTTCGACCGCACTCAGCACTGCCGAAGGGAAGAATGCCGCCCAGCTTCTTCAGCAGTTGCGCCAGGCAATGGGGCTTCATGCATCCGCTGCCAGCTGCGGAGACATGTGGACGCTGCAGATCCAGCCGTCACAGCGAGCCTGGTGGGGCACGTGCTCAGCTTCTACAGCGGTGGCACCGTTCTGGCAACCCCTTCCCTCCAAACCTCGCCATTATAACAGTTCTGGCCGTTTTGGCCGTTTTGAAAACCCCTTCCCTCGATACCTTGCCGTTCTAACCGATCTGGAAGTTCCGATCGTTCTGGCCGTTCTGGCAACTACTTCCCTCGGCCCCTCGCCATTATAGCCGTTCTAGCCGTTTGGCCATTTAGCCCTCCTCCTCTTGATATCTATTAGTTCCAACCGTCCTAGCTAAACTGTTCATTCTGACCGTTCTGGCATAACAACTTAGGGTTTAGTGTTACAGGGTTAAGGGTCAAGTGTTAAAGGGTTAAAGGTTAGGAGCTTAGGGTGTAGGGTGACGACACAATGTAGTAGGGTTTAGGGTTTAGGGTAAACGTTTCATAGGCAGGTGGGTGTGGAGCGGCACGCTCCCCAATTAGCTTTCTTTGGCGAGGGGTCTGGAGGCCACAAACCCCCAGTTGGTTTTCTTTGGCGGGGGTCAGGGGGGTGGTAGGCCCCCCGATTACTTTTCTTTGGTAATGTGCGGGGGCCGGCACGCCCCCGATTAGTTTCTTTGGCAGGGTTGGTGCGGTAGGTGCGGGGGTGGCAGGCCCCCAGATTAATTTTAATTTGGCGGGGGCTGCGTGGCACGGCACGCCCCCCGGTTAGTTTTCTTATTCTTTTTGGCGGGGGTGCGGGACGGCAGGCTCCCCGGTTAGTTTTCTTTGGCAGGGGGTGCCAGAACAGTTAGAATGACTAAACAACTAAACGGGGTAGGCCTTACAATTCGGACGGCCGGAGCGGTCAGAACAGCCAAAACGGCTATATACATAAGGGGGGGCGCGGCGGGGTCTCTCCCGGTGGTCTCTCCCCCAAAAGAGCCCTAGACGATTAATCAAAATCACACTAAGGAGTGGTGGCTACCCTACCAATATAGTGGACAAGTGAGCTCCCCTGGGATCACTGTCAATGAAGAGGGTATCGTGAACATACCGTTATCACGACGGCTCGTGGGAAGACGGGCGGATGGCGCCGTGAAGGTCTCCCTCGGCGTAGGACTACGGTCACCTTTTGGTGAAGGTCGGACCAACCACCCAAGAAGGTCAGTTGCAGCTCTAGTGCGCAACACCGGTCGGCGGGTTACATGCAACAACCTGGCAGTGTCGCAGTCACAGGCTGCATGGCTGCAAATACGCAACGCTAGTCACACAACAAGGCAAGATCCCCGGTCAGAGCTGCAGAAGGAAAAGTGAAGCTTCGAAGCAAAACGCATACACACCCATCTGGTTCTTGGCAAGTCGATTTGCAGCCGGAACACTTAATTCCAAAGCCTGTCGCATAGCATTCATCACAGTGCGTTGATCTCACAACGAAGGTGGCCGGCAGTAGACCGAGTCAGCGCTCAGCAGGCGAGCAGATACACATGCGTGCGGATTGCGGAAGCGTCTCCACTCGTAGACATCGCTGCTTGAATACGAAAATATTGCATTGTCTACATCTCGAACGGTGTGAAGGATACGATCAACAAAGCGTATCTCGTGTGATTGAATCGTGACATACTCGCCCCTATCATGCTGTTCCTCATGCAGGTTCGACAGGCCAGCGGCTTCAACGCCGACCTTGGACATTTTGCAGCATTGAATCCGGCTAATATTCATACGTTGTGGGGTCGATATAGCTACGGGTGCGCGAGAAAACCAACGAATCCCCCCCCCTCCCCCACGCACACACCTGCTAACTCGCTGTGGACGATCGGCCCTGTTTGCTTTGGACGACCAACCCGGCGTGTGTCATAAGGACGATCGAAGATGTTCCGATTGTTACAAAGGCTGGGGTCGAGTTTGCGCAGAAGACACCGTGTAGACGACACCGACACCGAATCGACTTCCCCTGTTCCTCATCTTGCTGCCACTCCAGCTGCTGCTGTCTTTGAGGAACCATCATCCAAACCACATGTTCCTCCACAGCAATTTGCAACGCCCTCGGCGTCGCCACCCATCGTGTCATGTGCTGACGTGGCAGCAGCAGGGGCAGGGGCAGGGGTACCGCCTGAGGCCCAACAACGGCCTGCATGCGCAATGGGCCCTGCTGCTGCCGTTGCTTCTGTGCCAGATGTTCCCATGGGCACCAGCACCAGCAGCAGGACCAGGAGCTACTCCAGAAAAAACGAACAGGCTGAAGGTGCGTCCTGGACTCCTGGTGCCATTGCGATGGTTGTTTCGCAGGTGGGTGGTTAGCAGAGAGGTCCCCACCACTCCACCAGTTTTCCCCCCTCCGTGACTCAGCTACATGTCATCAGCTACACTCCGGCCTCTGGCCGGAGGCCCCATTTATGGCAAGCCATGCTGATGTTGCCACGAGCGGTATGCTAGTCCAGGTTTGGTTTTAATCGGGCCTTTGATGGCCGGGGGCGGCCTGACGAAGGTGGACTGGGGGCTGGATAAACACTGGGGACTGACATTCCTAAGGCAAGATAGCAACAACAAGTTGCTGGCATATTGAAGTCTTTAGGAGCTGAACAGTTGTGGCAGAGGCACTGCAGACTTGCAGAGCTCTAGAGCTCATGAACATCATAATGAATCACCGTGTGCACCGTAGGCAAACGCTATAACAGGAAACGTAAATTATATCATCAGATTTCCAGATATCCAGCTGCCCTACAAGGGCCATCGCATGCACAGCCATGCACATGTCACAAGTTGTCGGGGCACACACGTCATTCGGGGGCTGCGCCAAAGGCACAGCTTATGCGAATATCCAGCTGCCCTACAACAATGCCACACATATCGCTCTAACTTGCCACTGCCAATCTGCCACTGCTGCCTGCGTCTTGCCCATCCACCTCTTAAGGTTCTGTTTGGGTTCTTGTCGCTGGTTTCCCCCCGGTTCGCCCTGCTTGGCCCTTTCGCAAAATGCTGAGGCTGGGTGTTTTAACTTTGTAACCACAACGTCTCATTTCTGAACCCTAAATTAAAAACTCGAATCCCTTTGTAACGTTTTTGTCTCATTTCTGAACCCTAAAGTCTTACCCCTTTGTAAGAAAAACCTCTCATTTCCCGTCCTCCGTATGCTGTCCTGATCCGCAGCATCAGCGGCAGCAGTTGTGGTGCCGTGGCAGAACGGCGGGCGGACCACCTCGAACCTGCTCAAGAAACTGTCGCCCCGCTCCGCCGCGATGCCCATGGCACCTGCTGCGCCCACGATACCCGTCACTAGCAAGCCACCGCCTCCGCAGCAGCAGCAGCATCAACAGCAGCAGTCGCTGCAGCGGCCGCAGTGCCCCGGACCTGGTTGTGGCCGCCGGCGCAGCGTCGGCGACATGGCAGATAACCACGCCCAAGCTCGAGCTGAAACACAGGCAGGGGTGCTGTTCCTGGAGCTACAGGAGGAGAAGAAAGCTACAGAGCCGTTGCGGGATGGGGCACTGCAGCCGCTGCCTGTAAGGGGTACTCCCGAGCCTCCACCTCCGGCTCTTCCCTCCCCTAGCATCATCAGCGTCCCACCACCGCCGCCGCCAACACCGCAGCAGCAGCACATTCAGGTACAGCAGCAGCAGCAGCACCGGGCCAGGGTGCGCCAGCAGCAGCAGCAACTGTTGCACTGCGAGAACACCATACAAGCCCGCCCCAGCCTTCTGCAGGTAGAGCACCTGGACAAGCATCAGCCGAGGCACCACCGGCATCTGGAGCAGGATCTGGAGCACCAGTACGTTTACAGCACCCAGCACCGCCAACAGCAGAAGAAGGTACAGCAGTACGTGTACAGCTTGCCGCTCCACCAGCAGGAACAGAAGCAGAACATGTACAGCGCTCAACTCCGCCAGCAGGAGCAGCAGGAGCAGTCCATGTACAGCACGCAGCTTCGCGCTCGACACGGCTCGTGTCCCGACGGCATGCCGGTTTACCAGGAAGCTGAGGGGGAGGAGGGGGACGAGGGGGAGGAGGGGCCGGATGAGGGCAAGCGAGGGGAGAGCCGTGACAGCCCGACCTCTGTGCTTGTGCACAGCAGCCCCACAAAACAGGAACAAGGTGTGGAGAGGCAGGAGGGCGGGGGAGGGGGGAGGGGGGATGAAGGGGGAGGGGAGGGAGGAGGTGAGGGGTAAAGAACAGCGGGGAAGGGGGCGGGAGCTTACGAGGCGGGATCAGATGCCGTGAGAGGAACGAGTTGAGGGGGGAGGGGGAGGAAGGAGGTGAGAGGGGAGGGGGGAGGAGGGAGGGGAGGGGGGAGGAGGGAGGGGAGGAAGGAGGGGGGAGGGGGGAGGAACCAGGTGTGGGGAGGGGAGGAGGTGAAGGGAGGAGAACAGCAGGAAGGGAGGCAGGAGGTGAGGAGGGAGGAGGGTGGGGGGAGGGGGAGGGGAGTGGAAGGGGAGGACGGTGGGGAGAGGGGGTGAGGGGGAAGGAGGTGAGGGGGGAGGAGGGTGGGGGGAGGGGGAGGGGAGGAAGGAGGTAGAGAGGGGGAGGGGAAGGGGGGAGGGGGAGGAGGGAAAGGGGAAAGGGGGGCGGAGGGGACTGCAAGGAGGGAGGGGGAAGCTTGGCAGGCGGGATCAGAATATCAGATGCTGCTTTGAGAAAGTGACTGTGAGGAGGGGGAGGAGGGGGGTCAGGAAAGAGGAGGGGAGGAAGGGGAGACAAACGAGTTGATGTGTGGAGGGAAAGAGGGCTTGAGGAGGTAGAGGGGAGCTTGGGAAAAGCAATCAGCAATTTAGCACAGTATGTTGCAACCAACGTGTTTGCTGCGTACAGCGCATTAGCTATCCGGCATGCTGCGTACAGCGCATTAGCTATCCGGCAAGCTGTGATTGTTTACCCTTTTTTATTGTGTGTGATTGATTTGTTTTTCGTTTTGGTTTGTAGTGTTTGTTCTTAGTGAGGTTCCCCCAACCACCCTAGGCTCACAGTGTTTCCCATTTGCTTGATGCCTTGATGAGTGTTAGACTGGTAGCCCAACCTGAGCGTCTGAGCTGCATACAAAACAACTGGATGGCTGTCGCTGGGTGGCTGTCACTGCCTGGGCGTCTGTCCCTGGGCGTCTGTCGCTGGGTGGCTGTCGCTGGGTGGCTGTCGCTGGGCGGCTGTCGCTGGGTGGCTGTCGCTGGGTGGCTGTCGCTGGGCGGCTGTCGCTGGGTGGCTGTCGCTGGGTGGCTGTCGCTGGGCGGCTGTCGCTGGGTGGCTGTTGCTGGGCGGCTGTCGTTGGGTGGCTGTCGTTGGGCGTCTGTCGCTGGGTGGCTGTCGCTGGGTGGCTATCGCTGGGTGGCTGTCGCTGGGCGGCCGTCGCTGGGTGGCTGTCGCTGGATGGCTGTCGCTGGGTGGCTGTCGCTGGACGGCCGTCGCTGGGTGGCTGTCGCTGGGTGGCTGTCGCTGGGCGGCCGTCGCTGGGTGGCTGTCGCTGGGCGTCTGTTGATGGGTGGCTGTCGATGGGTGGCTGTCGATGGGTGGCTGTCGATGGGTGGCTGTGGCTGGGTGGCTGTGGCTGTCAGGGTGGACGCCTCTCGGCGCTTGAACACACTTTCCCACTTCCCACCCACACTTCATTCTCACACTTCCTCCCCACGGACCCCACCTGCTCCCTGCTCCCTGCTCCCTGCTCCTTACTCCCTGCTCTGGTGTACGACATTTCAAATGTCGTATGCCACACGCCAGCCACGCTCAGGCATATTCTTTCTTTCTTTCTCAGGCCCCGTTCCGCCACCAGTACTGGACAAGTGGGACCGCAGTGCTGTCAACAAGAAGGGAAGTGTGTCGAGCGCCACGCCCGCCGCTCAACGACCGGCCAGCCTGTCGGCCAAGGGCATAGTGCGAGAGGTGAGGGCAGTTTGACTTAATTCTTGGGGCCGCGCCTCTACCATCTGTTACCCAACATGTAGACCCGGCCAGCCTGGCCAAGGGCCAAGTGCGAGAGGTGAGGGCAGTTTGACATGTGGACCCGTGGGGACGCGGTACAACGTACATTTTTTTGGTGGGTAGGGAAAAAATCAAATATTGTCATGATGGAACGTTGATGCAGCTATTTTTTCAGGCAAAAATCGAGATATTCTTTCGCAATGGGCAGCATTCAGGTACATTATGAATTCATACTGGAGGGAAAACTAGTGAAATCTTTGCCCCCCCCGCCTAAACCCCTTCCGCCTCAACCCTCAACCCTAAACCCTCAAACCTAAACCCTAAACCTTTAACCCCACTTCCTGTAGATGGACTTCCAGATGTGGCGGGCGGAGCTGGATGTGGCACTCAACAGCAGCCGATACGAAACACAGACTCAGGCCCCAAAGCAGCCTGCCGAAGAGAGCTGTGCCGAGTGGATGCAGAGGCAGCAGCAGAGGCAGCAATACCCACCACGGGGCTCGGCAGCGGCGGTGGCGGTGGCGGCGGTGGCGGCAGCGGCCGCAGCCGGCTCGTCCATCACGCCCCGTGCACAAGCCAGGAACAGTGTCGGGGCCAGCGCACCTTACTTCTCCGCGTCTATCTCTGCTCTATGCGGCAGCAGCAGCGGCAGCGGCGGCAGCGGCGGCGGTGCTGGCTTTGGTGGTGCTGGGTCTGGTTCGGGACTTCGTGCCCCTTCCGGAGTAACTCCTGCTTCCTCTACACCTGTTGCTGCTACTGCTGGTGATGCCTCTGCTTCTGTAGGCGGTATGCTCAGGGCCGGGTCTCCACAGCCAGTGCCTACAGCGGCCCGCACGGCCCGCTCCAGCTGGCCGTCTGCGCCTACTCTGATAAACCAAGAGCAACGACAGCAGCAGCAGCAGCTACAGAGGCAGCCGCAGGTTCTGCTGGTTTCCGTGAAAGACCAGACGCTGATAGTTATGCGGGCCGCCCGCTCGAGCTGGCCCGTATCTTCCGAGTCGAAGGGTGGTCATGGCGGCCAAGGTGGAGGTGCCCTTGAGGGTCGCCAGCATCCACAGTCTATCTCGCGCCCGCCCGCCCCCCGCTCCCTCCTTGACAGCCTGCCGGCTGAGGGAGCAGCAGCGCCAGCCGCACAGCACCAGCTCCGCCCCGCTGCCGCCTCGCTCGCACAGCCACGCTCCCCCCCGCCGCCGCGCCCAGCAGCAGATGGAATTAACGACATCGCGAGAAGCCCTTCTCGCGGTAAGATGATCTCTTTGCTAGACGGCCTGGCAGCCACCGCCGCGCCGCCGCCACATCGGCTGCCGCGGTGCTCCGCTCAGGCGGGGCCGCCCGCACGCCCGGCCTCGCCCCGGCCCGTCCAGCAGAGCCGCACCTCCGCGCCGATAGGGCTCCCCGCGCGCCAGCCGTCGCCCCGGGCATGCCAGGAGAGCCGCAGCTCGGCGCTCACCACCGGCTCTAACTGGACAGAGACCAAGTCTGTACCGGGAGATTACTGCGACGGCCGGCAGCGCGTTGCCGATGCCTGTAGGGCCTGCCTGATTCCAGCGCCACAGAAGCCGGATTAGGTCCCACTTCAGCAGGTTCCGTTAGCGTGCCGCTGCTCCGGGGCGGCGGAGCAGATCAGCGATAACAACGGCTGCGGTATCGGCATCAGCGGCAGCGGCAAGAGCGGAGGCTCCGGTAGTGGCAGTGTCGCCAGGGCCGCTGCAGCCCCCACCTCAAGAAGCTCCTTGATGCGTATCATGAATGTTCAACCGGTCGGCATGGCTGCTGTCACGGCTGGGATGAGTAGCGTCCCGCTGGCAGGTGGTCCGACAGCAGCGGGGCCGCAGGCAGCGACAGCTCCCGTCCGGAACGGAACGGCGGACCCCTGCAGCTGGCAGAAGCGGGCCGGACCCGCCGCTTCCTCTGCTATGGGCACTGCTTCGTCTTCTGCTAGGGCTGCAGTGTAGCAACCTGCACACCTGGTGCAGATGCAAATGTACCGTACTATACGTCTATACCGTCCTGCGGTTTTGCCTTTGCGCAAAATTTTAAATTTGAGTAGTTGCTTGCACGCCATAAAATACTCGTGAATTTGTGCAGTGCGGTAATTTGGAGACTTGTATGGGATGACACTTGTGTATGACCCGCGAGCGGGCCTGTACCGGCACGGCAGGTTTGGGTCTCCGCAGCAAAGCGTGTACCGGGTTTGCGTTCGCTTACATGAACTAGGAAACCCAAATATCTCTCTGGCAAGTATCTAAGCCTTAGATTCAACTACACATGCCAGACAGAAAAAAATCATGCCCGTTCAACCCTAGTGGGCGTTCGGTACCAAGGGAGATCCGTCGTATGGGGACGGAGCAGTTTTCTTTACATTTTGACAGAAAGCCACTCTTGCCCTTATCAGTACTTCCTGCTGCATGTTGCTCACACTGCACGAGTCGCACAGACAGGCAGCCATGCACACAGGCTGACACACAGAGGCAGCAGGGGTTTGCCTTTCCGGCCTTCCCTTTTGGTCCTTTTCTTCCATTTTGCCCCCTTTTTAGTTTCTACAGTTGGGTGCCCACGCGGCCCAGCTGTGAGCGGGCGCAGAGGTGTAACGTTATTGACAGAGGCAGCAGGGGGGTCTCTTACACTTTTCTTCTCCAACAACCTTCTCTTTCCACTTGAACGTGTCGTCGATATGGCGTTGGATTCATAGGAGGAGGAGGCGGAGGAGGCAGGGGGGGAAGTCAATGACGTTACACCACTGGGCCATGCTGCAAAGCTCGGCCGCGTCGGCGTCCAGCAGCAAGGGGGAGAAGTAGGACATGATCAGGCAGCTCTCAGACAGGGGAGCTCTCAGAGGTGGAGGTGGAGGCAGTGGAGGAGGAGAATCTGGATGACTCGTAGTTTGCTGTATATCACATAGCTTTGGTTGCATGAATTGTCTGCTAAATAGTAAATATTGGTAGAGAACCAGGTTTCAAACGACGGCCTTTGACATTATTGGGCGGCGGTTTTTAGCGCTAAGCGTTGCAGGGTTTCTTTTAGTGAAAATAAACAGGGTGGGGCCAAACGCATGCAGTATGGGCGTAGCATCATGCATGCATATATGAAGTGTGGAGCTACCAGCACAAGACTAGCACACATGGCAAGCATCATTTGAGCTGAAAGCATGGTTGAGTGAATGCAAGATGCAGTGTTGTGTTGGAATATCTGCAATGCATCTTGCATTCAGGACAGAGGAGTTTATAACGGTGCATACGAATGCTCAGCCGTGTGGGGCTGGTAGGGAATAACTAGGCTAAATTCCAGCTACCATGCACAGCCAGGACCATGGTGCAGCCATGCTACCTTCCTGTGTGAGGGGGCAAGAACATGGAGCCCAGCGATCTAGACAGGGGGGGAGAGAAGATTGTGTGGCGGGCCCGATCTCTCAACCTTTGGGTATGGATGCCACCAAAGGACGGAGAAGTATGGAGGACCGGCACCCAAGTGACTGAAAGAAACGGATGGGGATAGGGTTTGTTTATTGGGGTTTCTTTGGGTTGCATGGGAACCGGTTCGCATCCGCCAAAATTGAACCACTTTTGAAATGCGCGATCTTTGCGCACGCCTCTGTGCATGGAGTCATGTCTCGCATCTACTTGGCAGGGTAGAATAATGGGATTAATGGCAGATACCGACCCGCGACAGACCTGCCACAACTCGTCATGCACAGATGGGCGCATATGTGCTCAGGTGCGTAGCATTGTGCAGAAGAGCAAACAAGGCAGTATGCATGTTCAGCTTCGGGAGAGGTTGTCGCACCATAAAGCAGTAAACGCGCCAATATGGTAAACTCCGTAATCTCCGGTAAAGGCGCCTTAGAGAGGTGTCCTTCTACTCATAAACACGGTACATCACCGTACACACAGGCTACTTGTACTTCAGAAAAGAGCTGTTAACTGGCTACTGTAAGGTTCAGCCCTAGCAGGAAGTCTCTCTGCCTAGGGGTAAGTCTGGGTGTCCCTGTCTCGTGGGTACCGCCCCTACTACTTCACTTCGAGATGTGCGCTTCAGGTCCGTGGCGGACTTCTCCCTCACGACAGTGATGGGCGCCTACGGGCAGACTTCGTGACTACTCACTGGCTGCGGGTGCTCAACGAGCTAAGCTTCTAAACTTGTATTTGAATGTCAGGCAATATCTTTGGGAGGCACCGGCTTTCTGGCTGTATGGTCGCGATCCAGCTGGGCAATATCAGGTGCACTTACCGCGTCACACGCGGTGAGGGGTACGGGATCGTAGACTGCGAACTACTGTTCTGCAGGGGTCTCGTTCCTCAACTGAGGTCTTGTTCTTCTGCTGTCTCAGCGGAGGTTGAGCTAGTCTTGACTTGATATAGGTACTGACGTTATGAACACCTCAGGCCTCATGCATTGGATGCCGGCCGGAGCTTGTTACATAAGAGGTCTGTCCTTTTGAAAGGGACGAAGTAACTACTTTAGGCAATTGCCGGGATACAGGGACCCGGCAGGCCCAATTCAGAGTACGGGACAGCTAAACCCCTGGCGTAAGCGGGTTTCTAGGTTCCTATTCAAATAAGGAGGATCCGCAGGGAAGCTGCGAAGCCTCCGTGGTCGCAAACTGCGGCCTAAACGGTTCTGGCACGTATACCGTAATATACCGTGACAGCTGTCGCACCATAAAGCAGTAAACGCGCCAATATGGTAAACTCCGTAATCTCCGGTAAAGGCGCCTTAGAGAGGTGTCCTTCCACTCATAAACACGGTACATCACCGTACACACAGGCTCCTTGTACTTCAGACAAGAGCTGTTAACTGGCTACTGTAAGGTTCAGCCCTAGCAGGAAGTCTCTCTGCCTAGGGGTAAGTCTGGGTGTCCCTGTCTCGTGGGTACCGCCCCTACTACTTCACTCGCCCCCCCGCTCCTCAGCGTTAAGCCTATCGGGTATGCGCTGGGAGCCGGAAAAAGGGTCGGTACTGTTAGGAAGAAATTTCTGGCAATATGTACACCTCAGAAGATCAAAGTAAAAGCAAATCTGCCTGGTTCAGGCCTTCTACACGCGTCTGCCTGGTTCAGGCCATATACACAAATCTGCCTGGTTCAGGCTTTCTTCAAGGCAAAATGAACATAATCTCTGCAAGCAATGCGCACATACTGCGCGTCATTCTCAGCATCTCAGTTGCTCATCACCAAACTTGGCTGTTAATCAGAAGCATCAGGCCAGGCTACGTATAACCGCTGCTCTCGCCCCACTGCGCCATAGACTCCTGGTCTTTAAGGCCACAGGAAATGTGCGCCGCAGCAGCGGCATTCTGCCTCCTTGAGTAATATCACTACTCCACAAAATCAAGTCTTGTCGCCCATTGCTCCAGCATATGTCCTACCGCAGCCTTGCTGCTGCGGCTCTTGAGAAACTAATTTTCATAACCGTCGCTGCTTTAGGTCTTGTCGCCACCTAGCATAATCCGCCATTGGCCCGCTGGCCGCCGGCCCAGCACCTGCCGTGTACTAGGGCCAGATGCGCTGCGCCTGAAAGTGTCTTCTGCTGCTCAGTTTCCTGCCCTTTTCGCCGGTTACGGTGTGGGTATCGTCATATGCTCAGCGGCCTTGCCGCTCTGGGCTTGGCCTTCCCTGAGGTTCAGGTATCGGTGCACCCTTCAAGTGCCGATTCCTCCTCTTTGTTGGAAGCCTAGCGCCACCTTGGCCCATCTATGGACCGCTCACGGGGTGACACTGGCCTCTCCTCATCCAAGGAATATCTTCCTCCAAAAAGTCTCTGCTTCCAAGAAGCCTCTCGCTCCTCTTCCTCCTCTTCCGTCTCTTCCCCCTCTTCCGTCTCATTCTCCTCTTCTGCCGCAGGCCTGTGATCTGTGACAGACAGGTCCCCCATTTCCAGGGCGAACTTCTCCCACAGCACCACCTGCTGCGTCAGTACAGTGATCTGCTCCTCATCGGTCATATTTAAGTACCCTGGCACCGTGATTACGAACGTGCTCAGCTTGCCCCTGGTGGCCACTGGCAGCCCTTTATAGAACATGTGCGAGACCGAGTGCCTTCTGCCAAAGTAGTCCACCGCATCCCTGGAGATCTGCAGCAACTCTGCTGTGGACAGTACTCTGTGCGCAAACGCCTCCACTGTCTCCTCTGGCTCGACCTCTGGATCCAAGGTTGTTTTGACTCCCAGCTTGAGGCTGGTGATCGCGGATCTCTCATCCGAGGTCGGCTTCCCCACCTCCTCCTTTACCACCCTGATCCACAGGGTAAGAAGGGAAACCTCACAGCACTGCTCCTCTGCTGGAGCGGCCCACTGCCCCCCGATCCTTTCCATCTCCTTGGTGGCCCTGTCCCCTGCGTGGGGTGCTGCCCTGATGGCCGCCATCAACGGCCCCACACTGGCAGGCTTGTTGTTCCACAACCTGGCCAGGGATCGCACGAGCATGGCCATGGCCGAGGCTGACTGGCAGGATCCAACAATTTCCCCTGCCACCACGGCCAGCGCCGGTGGTTCATCCGACAGCGCCAGCCTGTTGTGTGATCCCCAATAGCCACACTCTTGGCAATATTTCTTGGCTGCAACCGCGCCCGGGTGTGACATATCCAACACCGGCACGTTGCCTTGGATAGCTGGGATTTTGGTATATTTGGTCACCCCTGCCAGCTGCAGGGACATCTGCTGCAGCAGCTGCAGGGTCATCCTTGCCTGCTCCCTATCGAGCCTCTTCATTTCCTGGTCGCTGGACTCCCGCCTGGCCCCTGGCCCGCGCCTGTCCACTCCACCTGACCCTGACTCGTCTGAACTGGAGTCTGATCCAGATCTGCTACTGTCGCCCCCTGATGGGCTGCGACTGCGCTGGTACTGGCTGTTTCTGCGGCCAGCCCCATCCTGGGCTTGTCCGCCCCCGGACGACTGTCTGCCGGCCCTGCCCGTGGAGCCTCTGCTCCCCTCGGGTGGCGGCTGATCAGCCTCATCTCTGCTTTTTCTCTCCTCTGGGCCAGACTCCCGAGGCTGTGATCCTCTGCCGGATTCTGCCTGCCCCCTGGGCGGCTTCTGGCATGGCCCGCCTGGCTGTGTCCTCCTGCCGTATTCTGCCGGCCCCCTGGGCGGCTCCTGGCTCTGCCATGTTGGCTGTTCCCTGCCGTCTGCCTGCCCCCTGGGCGGCTCCTGGCTCTGCCAGCTTGGCTGTTTATTTCCGTCTGCCTGCCCCCTGGGCGGCTCCTGGCTCTGCCAGCTTGGCTGTTCCCTGCCGTATGCCTGCCCCCTGGGCGGCTCCTGGCTCTGCCAGCTTGGCTGGTTCTTTCCGTCTGCCTGCCTCCTGGGTGGCTCCTGGCTCTGCCAGCTTGGCTGTTCCCTGCCGTATGCCTGCCCCCTGGGCGGCTCCTGGCTCTGCCAGCTTGGCTGTTCCCTGCCGTATGCCTGCCCCCTGGGCGGCTCCTGGCTCTGCCAGCTTGGCTGTTCCCTGCCGTATGCCTGCCCCCTGGGCGGCTCCTGGCTCTGCCAGCTTGGCTGTTTCTTTCCGTCTGCCTGCCCCCTGGGCGGCTCCTGGCTCTGCCAGCTTGGCTGTTCCCTGCCGTATGCCTGCCCCCTGGGCGGCTCCTGGCTCTGCCAGCTTGGCTGTTCCCTGCTGTCTGCCTGCCCCCTGGGCGGCTCCTGGCTCTGCCAGCTTGGCTGTTTCTTTCCGTCTGCCTGCCCCCTGGGCGGCTCCTGGCTCTGCCAGCTTGGCTGTTCCCTGCCGTCTGCCTGCCCCCTGGGCGGCTCCTGGCTCTGCCAGCTTGGCTGTGTCCCTCCTGTGTAATTCCTGACCCAGGAATCTGACAGCACCTCCTCTCTGGCCTCTCTGGACCCTGGGGTGGGCGCGGCCCTTGCCTGCTGCTGCCACCTTTGGACCTCCCTGAGCTCCTCTGGTTGCTGCACATCTGTTTCATAACCTTCCCACTCTTGATCCTCTACTTCTTCATCCTCGGGTTCAGATCCAGGCTCCTCCTGATCTCCTTTCACCCCATTGCCCCACTCATCTGCGAAGGCCTTAACGGCCAGGGCTGCCTCGCGTCCTGCTCCTCCCTTGGACGCCTGTCCAAGGGCGGCCAACAGCGTCGCCCTGTCCTGCCCCGTGTGTGGAATCCCCATCATGGCCTTCGTTGCCCACTCCCTCAGATGATGGGCCCTGAATTCCTCAATCGCATTCACCTGATCGCTGAAGTGGGAGAAATACCTGGAGCAAACTTGCTTCCACAGGTTCGCCACCCACCGCAGAATCCCCCTCCAGCCGATCGGCTGCAGATCCTCCTCAATCAGCTCCTGTAGATCTGCCACCTTCACCGCCCTGGAGTGCTCTGACTCTCTGGGGCCTATCTCCTGTGCCCACGCTGGATTATTGGAAAATCCATACAGGCCGCCCCCTCGGCTGCCGCCTCTCTTCACTTGGCCGCTAAATCCCTCCTTGGATCTCTGCACAGGCCTGCCCACACTGGGGAGAAACCTGGACAGGGGTGTTCCATACCCCGTGGACCCTACCACCCTCCTGACTGGAGTGCGGTGCGGCCTCAGCTGCCCCCTTGGATGCAGCCCTGCCCTCAGCTGCGGTCCTTTTTGCACTTGCACCTCTGGGATGGGCTCTGACAGCTCTTCTTCCCTCATCAGGTCAGCCAACGGCTTTCCCACCGGCACAGCCGCCCTTTTGCTCTGGATCCGCGGTTCATCGTTCTCCTGCGAAACCTGCCCGGCCATCGCTGGTTTGGCTCCTGCCCCCTCGCGCTTGACTTCTGCAGGTCCGCGCCTGGCCACACTCACCTCTACTTTTTCTAGCGGCTCGCCTGCCCTGACCTTGTCACGGCCTGCAAGCCCCTCTGGGCCTGCGGCGACATCCGCCCTTTGGTCACTTTGGCTGGACTTCTCCTTGACCCGCTGCGCAGTCCTTGCCCCCCTGGGCGGATTCTGCTGCACAGCGGCGTCTGGACCACAGCCCCGCCCCGTATCTCCGCTCTGGGATACCTCAGCTGCTGGATCCAAGATCAGCTCTGGGGTTCCTCCCCCTTGCGTCGGCCACTGCTCAGCTCCCAGGCCCTTCCTGGGATCCGCGAGCACCGGCCCCCTCGGCCAATTCCTTTTTGTGTCACTTGAACTCGCACCGTGTCATCAGCCAGCTTCCCTTTCTCCGCGGACAGGGAGCGGTCTTGCACTGGCACCCCGCACGCGCCTGCGGCCGGATCCGCTGGCCCGGCCAGCTTCACTGCAATCCGCATTGCTTCCTCTGCAATCACTGCATCACTGGCCTCAGCCGGGTCCTCACCCGGCTCCAGCCCCCTCTGGATGTTGGCATCCATGAGGTGCTCACATGCACTGTCGCTGTGCTCGCACTCGAACCCGCAGAACATGCATACGCTTCCGGGGTAATGCCTCATGGCCTGACGCATGGCATCGCGGGTGTCCATCCGCTGCTGACGGTCACCTGTTGCGCGATCCTCCCTGAGCCTGGCCAGCTCCACATCTGCAGGCACCGCAGCAGGGAATGATACCAGGCACACATTCCTGCTGCTGCTGATGTCCACGGGTGCTGGCACCGGAGACCTGCTGCTCCTAGCTTCATCCACGTCATTGTCAGCTGCCCTGCCTTGTGGCAACAGCGTCTGCAGTTTCTTTGCCGAGCGACGCTTCATCATCCTCAGTTGCCTGGTCATTCTCATCTGCCAGGCAATCCCTGACTGCCTGGCCATTCCTTTGAGCTTCTGCTGGTAGTTCATCACCTTTTCCCTCAGCATGTGTATGGGGATATCCAGCTCCATTGACCCCTCACGATTCTCTGCCGCAACAGGCTTGGGTGAGTGTTCTCTGGGTTCCCCATGGGCACTGTCCTGGCTGGTTGGGCTCGTTTCCCTTGTGCCCGGGATCGCCTGCCTTGCCCCTTCAGTTGGACCTTGCACGGCCAACCCCTCTGGCAGGTTGCCTGCCTGGCCCCCCTTCAGTCCTGAGGCCTCGACCTGGGACTGGCTAGGGTCGTCGGCAGCTGTAGGCACACCTGCCACACCCTTGGGCGCCCCCAGCCATATGATGGCCTGCTGGGCCGCCCCTGGTTCCGGTGTTGCCACCTGGCCCCCTCCTGGAGCTGCTGCCACTAGGGGTGTGAAAGGCCCATCCTCTTCTGGCTGGTGCATCTGCACCAGCACCGGCGCCTGCCTGTGCACGTGGGCCTCACTCTCCCTTGATTCTGCTGGTTCCTTGGCCACCTGCTGGTTCAGCTTCTGCTCCCACAAATGCAGGTGGCTCGGCTCGCAGCCACCGGCCACCACAGGTGTCACAGGAGCTGCTTCCCTCTGCAAGCACAGCTGCGGCGCCTGCACCTGCAGTTCGCCTGGCTCGCAGCCACCGGCCACCACAGGTGTCACAGTACCTGCCTCCCTCTGTAAGCCATGCCGCGTCGCCTGCACCTGCAGTTGGCCCGGCTCGCAGCCACCAGCCACCACAGGTGGCACAGGACCTGCCTCCCTCTGTAAGCCATGCCGCGTCGCCTGCACCTGCAGTTGGCCCGGCTCGCAGCCACCGGCCACCACAGGTGTCACAGGGGCTGCCTCCCTCTGCAAGCACAGCCGTGGTGCCTGCACCTGCAGTTGGCCTGGCTCGCAGCCACCAGCCACCACAGGTGTCACAGGACCTGCCTCCCTCTGCAAGCACAGCCGTGGTGCCTGCACCTGCAGTTGGCCCGGCTCGCAGCCACCAGCCACCACAGGTGGCACAGGACCTGCCTCCCTCTGCAAGCAATGGCGCGTCGCCTGCACCTGCAGTTGGCCCGGCTCGCAGCCACCGGCCACCACAGGTGTCACAGGGGCTGCCTCCCTCTGCAAGCACAGCCGTGGTGCCTGCACCTGCAGTTGGCCTGGCTCGCAGCCACCAGCCACCACAGGTGTCACAGGGGCTGCCTCCCTCTGCAAGCACAGCCGTGGTGCCTGCACCTGCAGTTGGCCCGGCTCGCAGCCACCGGCCACCACAGGTGTCACAGGGGCTGCCTCCCTCTGTAAGCACAGCCGTGGTGCCTGCACCTGCAGTTGGCCCGGCTCGCAGCCACCGGCCACCACAGGTGTCACAGGGGCTGCCTCCCTCTGCAAGCACAGCCGCGACGCCTGCACCTGCAGTTGGCCTGGCTCGCAGCCACCGGCCACCACAGATTGATCCTCCTGATCCTGTTTATCCTGCTCTGGGACGACCCCAAACCTCGCATAATCCTCAGCCTCGCTTGCCCTGCGCGGGCCAGGCCTGTGCTCAGCCCTTCCTGTCAGATCACTGCTGATCAGGTGCAGCTGCTCGCTAGCTACCGGGTATTCCTGCCTTGGTGGCCAGGCACTTCCTGCCTGGAAACAGCTGATCAGGTGCAGCTGCTCGCTAGCTACCGGGCTATCCCGCCTGGGTGAAAATGCCCTCCCCCAGGCTTGCTGTAGGTCCCTGGGGCTTGGCTCACTGTCACTGCTGAGGATATCAAACATGGACCAGACGCTGGGGGTTACCTGACCTCCTGGCTGCTTCACACGCCGGGTCACTGCCTTCAAGGGTGTGCACTGCTGACGCACAGCCAGGCTCCTTAACCTCACCTGCTCCGGATCATTCTGGTCATCCCCCTGGACTTCTGTCCAATACAGTTCCTGCTCTCCTTGCAAGGCACCATTTAATTCTTCTGTTAAGGTGATTACTGCATCACACGCAACTTTCCACACTCCAGCGATCCACTGCCCTAGCATGTTCCACCCTATTGGCTGAGCCAGATCCTCCTTCCTTTTTACTGGAGGCCGTTTCGCAGTGGCGTCTTTTGCTCTACCCACCGCCTGCAGATCTGCAGGTTTCCTGATCACCTGACCTCCACCACGGGGCATCGTACCGTTCTCTTTTTTAACGCACTGCGCAGCACCTGCCACTCTCAGCAGCCTCTTCTGCGTCGCGTATTCTGGCCCACTGCCTAGGTCTCTGGCTCCCTCGCACTCTGTTGCCCTCTCTGGGGCTGCAGAGGCGCCTGCCCCTTGATCACCGTGATCGGGCTCGTTCATGACTCGTCGCGCAGCCCCTGCCCCACTGGGCAGGTCCTGCTGCGGTGCGCCTTCTGGACCACTGTCCCGATCTGCGCCACTGGTCTGCGACACCTCAGCGGCCGAGTCCAATGTCAGCTCAGGGGTTCCTCCCTGTCTCAACCACTGCGTATATTCCAGGCCTTGCCTTGGAATATCCAGGGTTGATTGGGGCACTGGCCCACCTCGGCCGATCCCTTTGTGCGACACTTCAGCGCCCACAGTGCCACCAGGCTGCCCAACGCTCTTGGGCCAAGCTTGATCTGCACTGGGCACCTTGCATCCCAAAGCTGCGGGATCCTGCTCGATCCCTGCTAGCCCGCCGGAAATACGCATCGCTTCTCCCTCAAGCGCCATCTGCTGCTCTGAGTCCAGTCCTGTCTTGGGTCGCTGCCCCCTTTCCTCCTGAACTGGGTCTGAAAGTTCCTCCTCGGATATCAGGTCAGCCCAAGGCTTTCCCACCGGCACCGCTGATTTTTTAAGTGCTGCCAGTGGCTCTGCACTGGCCTGCAAGACCTGCCTGGTCACCGCTGGCTGGGCAACTGCCCCCTCGCGCTTGACCACTGCAGGCACTCGCCTGCTCTCCATTTCCTCTCCACCTGGCTGAAATCTGCCTGCTAGCCCCCCTGGGGCTGCGGCGATCTCTGCCTTGTGTTCCGGCTGACAGAGCTCCACCAGTTCCCGCTGCGCAACCCTCGTCACCCTGGACGGGATCTGTTGCGGAGCGGTATCTGGATCGCTGTCACGCCGTATGCCGCTGCTCTGGGACACCTCAGCCTCCTGATCCAAGATCAGATCTGGGGTTCCCGCCTGCGTCGGACCCTGCTCAAATTCCAGGCTGCTCCTGGAATCAGCGGGCAGTGGGCCTCCTCGCCCAATGCCTGTCCTAGGCACACACACAGCGCCATCGGCCAGCATTCCTGCCGCTCTGGGCAGGAAGTGGTCAGGTCCTGACACCTTGCAGGCCCCTGCAGCCGGATCCACTGGCCCTGCCAGTTTCTCCGCCATCCGCAGGGTTTCCTCTGCAATCAGTGAATCAGCCACCTCTATCAGGTCTGCACCTGGCTCCAGCCCCCACACTCGCCCGCTGCGGCGCTGGGCGTCGGGGTGCTGGTGCCTATCAGGATGCAGGTTACACTCTGCCATTCCTACAGGCAATTATACGATCCACACTATCCTGCAATGTGCTGGCAACACCAGAACAGGATCTGCTAACGCTCAGGCTTCTGCCTCTTGCACCTGCTGCGGCCTGGTGAGGGCTTGCCAGTCAGGTCAAGCCGACAGGTACAGCAAAAAAACAGGACAGGGCTCTGCCTTCCTGCTTTTTCTTGCTAATAATCAGAATCTGGCGGAATCCTCCGTCGCCTTTCTGGCTGGGCAGCTCTAGATGTCACACGCCCTGCGTGGATGTAGCCTCTTGCGTGGTGTCCGCTCAGCTTCGTGGTCCTGCGGGGATGCTCTGGTCCACCAAAAAAAATTCAAACTTGGATATTCAATCCACAAGTTCACTTCTGTCCATGATGACAGATTGGATCCACCTGATCTTAATCTTCAATCACACAGGCAGTATTTGCTGGGTGTATAAGTCCACAGCCAAATCTTCAAGCCTCTCTGGGCCTGGCACTGAGCTGCCACACGCAGTGATTCACAGGGTTTTACTTGGCAATCTCTCTCTGGAGATTACCTCAGCCAAATTGCAGTTCAAGCACCTTTCCAAGGTCAATTGCTGACAAGCAGAATTCAAATTTTTGAAGCACAAACACCTTCAGCAGGAACTGGCGAATCAGGCTGATCAGGCTAGATCCACTTCGTCCCTTTCAAAAGGACACGAGATGTGCGCTTCAGGTCCGTAGCGGACTTCTCCCTCACGACAGTGATGGGCGCCTACGGGCAGACTTCGTGACTACTCACTGGCTGCGGGTGCTCAACGAGTTAAGCTTCTAAACTTGTATTTGAATGTCAGGCAATATCTTTGGGAGGCACCGGCTTTCTGGCTGTATGGTCGCGATCCAGCTGGGCAATATCAGGTGCACTTACCGCGTCACACGCGGTGAGGGGTACGGGATCGTAGACTGCGAACTACTGTTCTGCAGGGGTCTCGTTCCTCAACTGAGGTCTTGTTCTTCTGCTGTCTCAGCGGAGGTTGAGCTAGTCTTGACTTGATATAGGTACTGACGTTATGAACACCTCAGGCCTCATGCATTGGATGCCGGCCGGAGCTTGTTACATAAGAGGTCTGTCCTTTTGAAAGGGACGAAGTAACTACTTTAGGCAATTGCCGGGATACAGGGACCCGGCAGGCCCAATTCAGAGTACGGGACAGCTAAACCCCTGGCGTAAGCGGGTTTCTAGGTTCCTATTCAAATAAGGAGGATCCGCAGGGAAGCTGCGAAGCCTCCGCGGTCGCAAACTGCGGCCTAAACGGTTCTGGCACGTATACCGTAATATACCGTGACAAGGTGCAAGGTTTACTTCAGGCTGCCTTTTCCTGGAGAGGTGTTATGTCATTGGCATGCTCAGCTTCGGGAGAGGTGCAGCAAATGCAGCTAGGAGTAGGCTTGTCAATGTCGTCACGCCAGGGTAACCCGGTACGGAAATACGGAATACGGAATACGGTCAAATGGTACGGGACGGGACGGGATTTTCGCCAATACTGCTGTACTGGGTAACCCTGCGTCACACCCCTGGGGCCTTGGCCTTGCTCAAAAGCTGCGGATGCCTAACTAACTGCACCGTTGTAAGAACAAAGTAAGAGGGAAATTAGGAGGGGGGCAGGAAAGCAGAAAACGCAAGAGGAGACGCTTGTGAGATTTTCAGCACCTCTGCCTGCCTTACGTTCTTCACGTTGTATAAGAGCACAGCAAGCCAAGTTGAAAACAACGGAGCACTTGCAATGAATGGACAAAGCAATTTTCCCCTCATTGGCACATTCCCTGTTTTCGTGCTCCTCCTGCTGAAATGAAGCATGCCGTTTCACCCTGCTAGGCGAGGTGCTCACCCAGAGCCAAACCTCTCAGTAACAAGGATACGATGCAACATGCAACGGGAAACTCGGGAGGCGGGTGCAAGGGCAAGCCCTTTGACATATACTTAAGGTTTTAGGGAGCATGTGGACTAAGGCTTGGGGTAAAGGAAGGCCAGCTCATGTTTTGGGTGAAGGGGCGCGTATGGAGGCTTCGGGTTCACGGGAGCGTATGGATACTTGAGGGTTTGGAAATGACATGTAGGCTTGGTGTTGAGGGGAGCAGGTTGATATTTAGGGTTCACGGGAGCATATGGCTACTTGGGAGGTGGGAGCTTATGGAGGCTTGGGGTAAATGGGAGCAAGCTGATATTTAGGGTTAAAGGGAGGGTATGGAGACTTAGGTTTCAGGTGAGCATGTGGATACTTGGGGGTTGGGGCCTGTGAAGAGCATATGGAGGCTTGAGGTTAGGGGGAGCAGGATGATATTTAGGGGTTAGGGGAGCATATGGATACTTGGGGGGCATATGGAGGCTTGGGGTTAGGGGGAGCAGGGTGATATTTAGGGGTTAGGGGAGCATATGGATACTTGGGGGGCATATGGAGGCTTGAGGTTAGGGGGAGCAGGATGATATTTAGGGGTTCGGGGAGCATATGGATACTTGGGGGGCATATGGAGGCTTGGGGTTAGGGGGAGCAGGGTGATATTTAGGGGTTCAGGGACCATATGGATACTTGGGGGGCATATGGAGGCTTGGGGTTAGGGGGAGCAGGGTGATATTTAGGGGTTAGGGGAGCATATATGTTGGACAATCGCAACGAGGCCGAGAGCATAGTGTACTTGAGGATTCAGTTGGCAGGCAAGGGTGTCACCATCTGGGATGATATGTCCCCTGCAGAGCTGTCGGCACGGCATGAGCTCTGGCCCAAGTTCCAGTTGGCTAAGGAGATGAAGTCCAGGGCGTTTTTCACACGTGCTCGGCTCTTTGTCGATGGGGTGGAGGTGGCCGCATGAGTTTTGATCTCATCTGTCAGGTTAAGGGGGAGATTTGCGGGAGATTTGACTAACAGTTCTTGATAGGGAAGACTGTCCCCTTGATTATCACAATTCCTTTCTCTGGTCTCCATATGTTTGTATCATTGTTTCTAGATTACTCATGCAACATTGAAATAAAGCGCTCACTTACAGAAGTTTCACACCCAGTACTCATCTCAATGATTATACAACACAGTTCATACTTTTAAAACACTTTACTCACTTAAGTTACGCATCACATAATGCCTCACCCATTTCACAATTAAAAAAAACTTAATCTCATTGAAGTGTCGCTCACGCATCACACAGTTTTTACACAGACTTAAACAATGTCACTTACATCTTCTTCTTTCCTTCTTAATTTTCCTAGGAGGCGTCCAACCGAACTCTTTTGCACCCACGTCATGTTCTATGGCTGGGGCTAATCTTCTGCACTATGGGGTTCATTCCCACGCTACTGCTCAGTGGTTGTGTGTTGGTTGCTTGCCCAGGGGGTCACTGGTTTTCGCTCGCTGTCCTAGCATATTTAGTGCCTGTACCGGTTTACGGGCACAAGTCCCATGCATCAAATGTGATGCCCCGTTGGACTGTAAAAACTTCACTTCACATATGGATACTTGGGGGGCATATGGCGGCTTGGGGTTTAGGGGATCAAGCTGATATTTAGGGTTAAGGGGAGCGTATGGACACGTAGGGTTTAGGGGAGCACATGAACAAATGGGGGATTGGGGGGCGTATGGAGGCTTGGGGTTAAGGGGAGCTCTCAGGCCTGTAACTGTAGGTGGGTCGAGGTCAGGCCCAGATCGGGCCTTCGGCAGCCCGCCAAAGGTGGGTTAGTAACAGTCTAAAACACACACACACTGGACGTCAGAGGCAACCCTATGACACTTATTACACGCCGATTGCCGTCATCCTCATCATTATTATTTGTTCTGCCTGCTTAGCATGTTTCAGCACTAATCACACCCTGAACGAAATCAAAGCGTTCGAGGTTTGTTTGCGAGGGTATGCATCGCAAATGTAAGCTTTCCCGTACGGTATGCATTTGCCCAAGCACGACTCAGCACGGCCACCAGCAGCAGCCAACCGAACCACAAAAAAGGGGGTCAAACAGGCCGCCAACCATGAGTCAAACCCTGAAATTAAGAGCATACAATCGTGGCCTCCAGCCCTGAGGATTGCTCAACAAAAAGAGGACATCAGCAACACCCATAATACCACCCCATGGCAGGCAAAAGCAAGATCCCCCAAGTAATACACGGGAGCCCCACATGAGCACCAATTCAAGTCATTGTACAACATGTCAACAGCACCTGCAGTGAAGGCAGCACTTCAGAAGTGCCGTGCTCCTCTTTGTTTACCTAAGGAAGCGCTTGCACAGCCCTTGAAAACCAAAAGCCGAAAGAAAGAGGGAAAGCTTAGAAAAACACTATTTGGCACTGTGGTGCAGGGGGCTTGCAACAGCGGGAGCAGAACGGGAAAAGACAGTTGAGGGTAGGATACCCTTGTCAGAATTAGCAGCGAGGAGCAAACACATAAGAAGACACGACGCAAAAGGCGACATGTCAGCACATAAGGATGCCTCTGTTTTGGTGGGATGGCTGCAGTTGTCACGGGGCGCCGTTACGTCCCTCGCCCGCTGCACTAGTACAAGCATGTTGTTTCAAATGGAGCGATGGCTCCCATAACACCAGCCAGATGCGCCATTCAGCATGCATTGACATGCATGCGGTCACGTACGGACCAGCTGGATCATTCCGAATTCCTCTCTCACTCTATCTTTTAAGTGCCAGGAAGAGGCAGTGCAGCCCGGGTCCTCCACCAGCCTGGCAGTACAGCTTGCGTGTATTGGCCTGCCAAATTGGGCCAAGCTGGCGCAACAAACACAGAGGAGCAGCCTTGAACGGTACGTGCTGACAGCATCACACAAGGTCACTCTTACTGTTTGTTGCTCATCTGTCCGCGCCAGTTTGCACCTGTCCAATGCATCAAATGATGCTTAGCTGGACTGAAAAGTTCACACACTTCATATCTGGGGGCTAGCTGGTCACAGGATCGCGAACAGCGCGCTCCGCCATGAATGGGTGCCCCTCAAATGGAGACTTGGCTGGAAGGCTGCGAGCCAAAGCGTGAGGCGGGGAGGCGCTCCTTAGGCGCCATAGCCTTGTTGCAGATGGCCACTACAGCTGCAGCATCAGGCCTCACGCTTGGATCGGACGACAGGAGCTTCTGCAGACATAAGGAGGGAAAAGGAGAGTTTGTGCGCAACATTTGCATACAAAAACAGTACAGGCAAGAATAAGCAGCTAGCTCTCTTGACCGAATGAGACAAGGATTAGCTTGTGTTTGTAAAAAGTGCATACGAAACAGCACGGAGGAATATGGCCCCCATCACCCCAGGTGCCCACCAGGGCCATGGCCCATAAATCTATTAGTCAATGGATCTATCTATTTGAGAGGCAGATGATTTAGTGGTAGCCTCTGCAGTAAGCGCTTTATGGCAAGTGTTTCATTCAAGTAGAACAGCCCGGCAGTTTGGATGTTCAGTTATTTTTTACCTTGATGAGAGACTGCAGCTGCTGCGAAACTGCCGGCAGCATCATCAGCCGCCCCTCACGAAGCGCAACCCATCTCTCGCCCTCTGCCGGGAGCGTGCTGGCAGTCGCGAGCTCGTACACCGTGGCTCCCAGCGCAAACATGTCAGCCTTGTCCAACTGCAGACCGCCCTTTAGCAGCTCCGGCGCCAAGTACCTGCATCAGAACCCCAGGATTCAGTCTCATCAGAGCAGCTCAGGGCACCCTTGCCTGCGCTGCTGGCCAGGACCCTAGCCAGAAGTAATCCCATCAGAGCAGCTCAGGAAACGCTGCCTGCACTGCTGGCGAGTATTATCTTGATACCTTACCATAACATTCTGAGACAACCTGTTTTGCGCACTTCATATCTTGCTAGCGACTTCAACCCTTCGACTGAAACCCAATTGTCTCATATCCATCTGCCTTGACTGTGCCCCCCTCAGCCCCACTGCCCCCTCACCTGGCATCGCCCTCACTGACACCCTTGGACCCGTCCTTGTTGGTGGCCAGGCCAAAGTCACCGAGCTTCAATTGGTCCGGTTCGGCTAGCGAGCGGTATATGTTGTCGGGCTTCACGTCCAGGTGCGCCAGGCCCAGCCCGTGAACATGCTGCAGCGCACTGGCCATCTGCATCAAGGGGTGGAGGTGGAGGATACATCATGCATGTGAAAAATATATTGCAGCGAGGGGTGAAGGTGTAGAAGAAAACAAATCAAAGGAAGGCGACGGGTTGTGGGTTTACTTGGGGTGGAACTCTGGAACCCTCACAGAGGTTGGCGTGTCTGAATTCGTGAAAGTAGAATATCAGAGCCCTCATAAGTCAAATGACCCGTGATCCTGTCACATCTCTATATCCTCTCTCCCATGCCGGGTTTCCCATGTTGCCCTATGTATGCACAGACACACCTGCCGCATGACGTCCCAAAGCTCATGTGTGTTCAGCGCTCGCTTGCTTTTGACATTGACCCTCAGGCTCTCCCCGCACAGCTCCAGCTTGATGTGCTGGTGTTCCCCACCAGCCGTGCCCGGCTCTGCCCAGCTGTCATAGTACTTGATGACGTGGGGGTGCCCCTCAACTAGGGCCAGCACACGTACCTCCTGCAGAAAGGGGGACGTTGTTAGATAGGAGCTGGGTGAGGGGAGCATAAAGAGAGCATGCCGTGCTGGGGGCCATATGGAGCTGACTGAAGGTTGCAGGTGAAGTTCGTTCAGGTCCCTACCGATACTAGGGACTGAGAAGGAATACACACCAGGTCTCCCCACTCATCAGCCTAGGCACTCTGCCTTAGCATACCAGCCATCAAGGAAGAAGCGGGCCATCAAGGAAGAAGCGGGAGGCTTGGCTAAATTCGACTTGCTTGACAGCCTACCCAGTGCGACGGCCAAACAAATATCTTTCTAAAGCCCGCGCCCCAGGGCATTTTATTTAATAATCTCTCCACCCATCAACCTTAGCACATCGCAGCCCTCACCTCCATCCACGTCGCTATTTCCGCAGCAGAGTGAGCGGGCTTCTTGCTCTTCTTGATGGCGTAGGCCTTGCCGCACTGCTTGTGCACCGCACGGAACACGACACCATAGGTGCCATGACCCACCTCCCTTTCCACCGAGTACTCGCGGCTACAGGCCAGGCAGCAGAAGGAAAAGTAAGCCCACGCACGCAGCTACATGTGGACATCGCTGTGGCTCGCCAACTCCCACGGAACCTCGAGGTGACCCAAAAAAGGCCCATGCCAGGCCCTCAGCCTACAACAGACAGCTGATCAACAAGTCTCTGGTCTCCTGCAGCTTGAGGCGCCCCCTCAGCTTCACCTCAACCCGACACTCACTACAGCCTGGGGTGCGGGTCCTGCCAATGAGAGCTGGCCTGTAGTGCTGATGCTCGCGGCAGCGTCGGCACGGCAAAGTGCGTGATCAGCGAGGCTGGGTGCTTTTGGAGCTTGCTTCCGGCAGACGATGAAGGGGGATGCTTGCGGGTGGATCTGGGCGGTTCGCTCTTCCGCTTGCTCTTAGGAATGGGTGGGCGACTGGTCCTCGGCCCCCTATCTAGCCCTGCACAGACAGGGTATTGGGGTGCCATAATGTCAGAAATGCTGGCACTGGATTTCAAATGGGGTAGCTATTTGCACCCGGACGTGCACCAATGTAGAGGCCACATGAAAGGGACAGCAGGAACTGACAGCTGGAGGACACGACATGTGGGTACTGTAGTCAAATTTTCCTGGTCATAGCATGAAGCCTTAGTTCGTCGCCATTTTGTTCATCACCCCATGTTCATGTCACATCACAATCAAAAATAGCACTGACCATTGGTGCCTTCCTCGCGGAAACTGTTGTCGCTCTGGCTGAGACTTTGGCTAAGGCCCTCTTGGCTGGTGCAGTCTGAGTCGGCATCTGCAGAGGGGGGTCAGAAACCCAGAATCAGCAACCCTAGCGCTGAAGCAGCCACAGCAGACATCGGTGGAGAAAGCTCGTAGAGAGGACCAAATGCCTGATTTCAAGCACCTTGCTGTCATACTGAAGATAGTACCTGCTGCATGGACGAGGCGGTGGCGCTTGGTTGGATGGCGCATGGGCGAGGGGGGTGGTGAGTGGTTGATAGAGTCCATGTTGGACACAGATTCGATTGGGAACTGCTCGTTGGGTGTGGCCATATCTTGGGAGCTGCAAGGAGAGCAGAGGAGGCAGAGACAGGGCGTGCATTCAGTCGGTTATAGGGTCGGAAGTTGGTCGGTCGATACATTGGGCACATGTTCTAGGCGACTTCCGAGACACCACATGTTTTACGAATTTTATATGCTTGGGACGGGCATACTAATGAAACTTACTGGGGAAACTCTTGACTGGGCTGGCTGTTTATCTCCACCATTAGGCGCGCATGCGCCTTGGGCAGCTTTGAGGGTCCAGCTCTAGAGATCAAGGGGTTGGAAGCCTCTCGCTGCACTGGGGCTGTGCCTTCCATATCGTCAAGTAATACGCAACCGCTCAGCTGGTTTGCTAGAGAGCGAGAGATGCTGCCACTGAAATCACTGCAGGAAGACGTTGCAACAGCAGCAGCGGCAAAAGGATGCCATATGCTGCCAACTGTTGCAGAGTCGTATCGAGAAACAGACACCATGGCAATCTTTAAGAGTAGGGATAATGCGAGGGAGAGATGCAAATAGTGGGTGCGACAGCTCCTACATATGTTTCAAAAAGTAATGGCTGGCATGGAAATAACTTTGTAAACGTTCCTGCGTCGGGGGGAAACAAACAATTTTGAATCCCCTCAACCTGAATTCTTCGGGCTTTCAGGGCAAACGTACGGCATTCGTGGATCGCAGGTGACACCCTTGAGACACACTGTCTACTGAGCCCCGATACACCCCGTCTCCCCTGCATTTCATTTTCCCTGTTTAATCAACAGTCTACCATCTCCGCTTTAGCGCCTCCTTTCTTAATCAACACGAGTTCTTTCCGCCATGCCTAAGATCCAGCCCCCTGAGCTAAAGAAGTTTATGGACAAGAAACTGAGCAGTAAGTTCGGTTGTGCTGCTTTGATGTCGCCTCGTCTACTACAAAGTGTCGTGTGTGCACTTCTTCTCTGTGGCCTGTGACGCCTTGTTGCCCTGTAATTTATCTCAGTTACCTTGAACGCAAATCGCCAAGTGTCTGGCGTACTGCGTGGCTTTGATCAGTTCATGAACATCGTGCTGGACGCAACTGTAGATGAGAAGATGAAGATCGACATTGGGATGGTGGTGAGACTCCTGTTTTGAAGGCTTTATGCGCATCCATGCTGAGCCCCGCAGATATCTGGGAAATCAGCAAGGATTCATTCTGTTGGTTGCATGGGTGGTCCATGCTCCATTTTTATTCATTGCCCATCAATGTCCTCTGTTGGCAGGCTGTTAGCAGGTACCATCGGCGGCCCGTAGCCAATTTTGAACGCTTTGTCCCCGGATCCCTAGGCTGCAGGGCTTGCAGAACCAGGCCCCACCAGCCATAGGCTGTGATGTACCTAAAATCTAGCTGAAGCCCCATGAAAATACCAATGCGAGGTCTCATGTTAGAATGATGTCCTCAGGGTAATTTGCTTTCTCTGTAATATCAGTGCAGCAATTATGCAGGTGCATGACGTTCCGCATACCGTGTCTGTAAATATGCACATCCGTTTTAAAACCTGGTCACCGTCACTGCGCCCTCCCTCATTCAAGATTTCTACCACAAGTGTTGCATTCACAGATCCATGTTTTTGCATTTGATGTAGCACCATGTGGCATGACGCCTTGGGACTCATACTCGCATGTTGTTCCTGACAAAATACAAATATCATGGCTTTGTCTCCTCCTTGACCATGCACAAGTTTCTGGTCAGGACGCAATTCCTTTGCTTTTATTTCTTTTGGACCAATATCACATGCTGGTCACAACAGAATATGCTTGTTTCGACTACTTTTCTTACTAGCTCCTCATCTTGGTACCAGCTAAACACGCTAGCTTTGTTTGCTGATAATACCGGTATCACTTGCGATACCGGTATTGCTAATTGGTCCATGCGGAAAACCCGTCATGCATGTCTGATACTGTGTTATTTATGGGTGCAATGGAACACGTTTGGCAGGCCGCTGGGCGGCCACTATTGGGCCAATGTTGACCAAATCTTGGTTTCATAGTTCATAGAGTCGGTTGTTGGCTGGAGGCCCCCATGGCTGTAGGCCGTGATGTTGCTTAACCCTAGCTTGAGCACCTTCAAAATAACAGTGTCATGCATGTTTGCTTTAAATGCAGGTTGTCCGAGGGAACAGTATAATAACAATCGAAGCGTTAGAGTACGTGGCATGACCAAGGAATGTGGCTCAAATGACACGGCAGCTTCGACATACCAGGCAGCTTCGACATCCATGCTTGTCACACGATAATCGCATGACAGCGGGGCGCATCAGGCAGCTTCGAACCGGATGCTATCCTGGCCATGATGACGCGCTTGCTGCAGCTAGCTGTTGCCTTAGGCTAGGGGGGGTGGTGGACCAGGCTAGCAGCGGACTGGCTTTTTGCCGGGCCATATTTCTCTCTGATTTTGCGGTCTTGAATCAGTCTCACATTTTTTAGAGTTGATGACTTTATACCTCTGGGCCCTGCTCGAAAGGTCCGGACCCGTCTCGCAGAGAGGATATAATCGCTCAGACTTGATGGTTCATGCGCCCGTTTGGTGCCTTGTTTAAAAGATGCCATGGCCGCTGCTTACCTTGATTGCATTGTCTTGTTGAGCACGGATATTTATTACGGCATCAGTGCATTGTCTCGTAGGGACTCGAAGCTAGGCCAGTGTAACGCTGCACAGGAGCCTGAAACGTGAACTCCTAAAGCCTTTGCAGCGATGTAGGACGTCGATAGGATGGTGCAGTGATGCATCATGACAGCATGGATGCACGACTACCTAGTGCTTGCTTCAGTTGCTGGGGTGGAACAGGGAAACCTGATCATGGTAACACAACATGACCTAATTAAGACTGCTGGACATCACGGTAGCTGGGATCGAATTTTGTCAGATTTTTCAATTATAGGGTTACAAATCGAGGCCTCTTGAGATAGGGAAAACCGATGTGGGACATGGTGAAGGCTTAAAGGCTAAGACAAAGTTTAAGGGAGGTCTTGGCACCTGTGACCTATTTACTGTTCCTCATGAGAGTGCCAGCACTTCTGATGGAAATGACATGCTGTGTGGTTGCATGGGTCCTCACCACAGTTGCTGACTTCATGACGTTACACCTCTGGTTGCTGACTTGATGAACAAGACCGAAGCGATTAAGGTAACATGATGGAATATCTGACAGCCCCATGTCTACTGATGTCAATGACGTTACACCTCTGGGCCATGCACAAGAAGGCCCATGTCTACTCATGTAAGGTACTTACGGGAAGCATTTCATATTGGGTTCCAGCTGTGCCTACACTGAAGGCCGAGTCCCTTCATGCAGTGCTTTCCTCAATTTATGCCATGGCCGTCCATTGACTGCTCTTACGCCGCAAGCCTTTAACTCTCGAGGGAGGCCTCCTCCACCTGAGTGCAAGCCCGGTGACAACTTGAAGCCCGGTGACAACTTCTGGAACATAGTTCACTTCCTTTGTCTTTCTTTTCCAGCCTTTTGTCTGCCCCTTCAATTTATCTCCCACTTTTCCTCATTTTTCTGACCCCTGGTGTTTGTTTCGTTCTTTCCTTCCAACCCTTTAGATAGGTGCCCACGCAGCCGGGCATTTTTTAAGCAGGGCCCAGAGGTGTAACCAGAGCTGTAACGTCATTGGCAAAGTTGCTATCAAACCAGAGCCATAATGATTGTGTTGAGGTATACCGTAAAGGGTTGCAATGCCACTCAATATATCTGGCGTCAGATGTCCTGATTGGCATTGCGAAACCCTAATACCCTGTGTACCTCATCAGGTACTTTGAGGTATCGAGCCACCCAAACGATCCTCACTCTCCGCCTGTGTAGGATTCTGGGTTCCAAATCCCTGCCCCATCACATTCGATGTGTCAGTGGCTGCACCTTGGATCCGGTGGTTGGGTTCCATGTTCCTGTCCCCTCACATAGGAGGGTGGCAATCGTGGCATGGCTGCACCATGGACCTAGCTGTGCATGGTGGCCGGAATTGAGCTTTCTCTCACCCAAGAGCCCCACGGAGCCGGGCACGGGCATTCAGCAGGGCCCAGCGGGTATGCCCCATCCTAAACTGGTGCCATAGTGCATCCCCTACTGCACGAGGCTGATACCGGTTATGCTGTCTTCAGACTGACATGATTTACGTACATCTTTAGAGAATTCTGAGCTTAACAGGAAGGTGCAGAGAGAGTGTAGGGCGAGGGGAGATTCAATTCGCTCTGCTGACACTCCGTTTGTCATGCTATGGGCCAAGCATCTTAAGAGCGGGGATTGCGGGGTCATGGTCAACGATATTATTGCACGCACCTGACCTTAAAGACCTCTAATTTTGAACAGCATGAACTGAGAGTCAAAGGTTGGATGAACATGCCAGTCGTGTGTAAGAACTTCAGCTACCGTGAAGCGTCATTTTCAGCTACCGAGTCATGTGCTTGGGTTGCACCAGGCTCATCACTCCTAGGCAAGGCACAGCCGCTTCAATCAGCTGGACGAATCATTTCCGGTGCTCTTGGCATTTCGGGGGCGGGACTGCAGTCTGTGACATCAGCGTTGTTGCACAGCTCTCTTTAGACATTTCTGCTCGGGTGCTTTCGCAAAGCGAGTCATCGCTCAGTGCTCAAAATGGCTGCAACTCTCCCAAAGCCCAGCCAGGTCTGTACTGGCCCCAGGGGAGCATGTGCTGTTTTTGCAGTCCTGCTCTTGATCTGAAATCACGACACAAAATTGCTGACTTCCTCGGTCGTATTGGATTTGCAGGCGAAGATAGATGATCTGACTATGGCGATTAGCGTGAGTACGCCTTACGTTGGAGGATTTGAACATCACCCTCAGTGCAACAATGTTCCCTGCCTACGTGATTTGAGCCAGCCATTGAGAAGCTCGGCTCTAACCCCGCCCCCGCTGATGCCTTACTCTTCTCCCAACTCTACTGCCCATACAGAACCCCAACATCGTCGGCAGCGGCTTTATTTCCTTCCCGCCCCAGAAGCGGTTCGAAAAGCCGCTGTTCGTGCAGCCACCAACGATCTCGGTAAGCGCATAAATTATAGAAAGAAGGGGAGGGTAGGAATAGAGTGAGAGCCAAAGGACAGGGGGGAGGGTGCAGGCAGGGATCTGTCTCTGCCAAAGAATGATCATCAGACAGGCAGACATGGGGATGCAGGCATGTACCGAGTAGCAGCTTAACCTGAATTTCTGCTTACCAGGCTCATGCTGTAAACAAATCTGCACGATTAGTGCTTTGCCCTGCCCGTCGCCGAGCGGGCTGGCCTGCTGGCTTGTTTTGCCCTGCTCTGACCCCCCTGCCCCTGCCTGCAGCACCTGGAGTTTCCGGAGGAGTGGAAGGGTACCGTGCCGCCTGGCGCCGCTGCCGCTGCCGGGCCACCGGGACAGCAGAGACCAGCTCCTGCAACATTAGCAGGAGGACCACCACCGCAGCAGCGCCCGCCCATGCAGGCTGGCCCCCCACCGGTGAGTTTATGCCCCCTGACCCCGACAAGAAGCTCGACCCTAATTATAACTTCAATTACGTCAAGGATTGGCATGGACATGACTGGTTTGATCAAGAACATGAACAGACATAACAACTGTCTAAAACAGCAACGGAATGGGACTGCAGCTGTGATTTTGACTTGAAACACTTATATGAAAGACGCCGTTCAGAGCGCATGGCCCAAGCATACTATCTGCAACTATGCTTGCTCCTAACTCCATGCGTCTGCTTCTTAACAACCACCCGGTCTGCGCACACCGCTCCATCCCCATGCGCCCCATGCGGAAACGTTCAACGCTCCATGCCTCCCCCCCATGCTAATCCTATGACCAGAATCAAGTGTTTTGCTCATCCTAAGTGGCGGCCCCATGCCTGTTTTGCATGCAGGGTCACATCCGGCCAGCAGGTGCAGTCGCACCTGTGGGCATGCAGCCCCGCCCTGCAGGAGGCCCGCCAACATCGCACTATGTTCCCCCGCCTGGCCCTGGAGGCTATACGAATGGCGGGTTCAGGCCACCGCAGGCTGCTGTGCACCAGGCACCCCCTCAGCAGCAGCAGCAGGCGCGCCCGCCCCAGGTGAGGGGCTTGGCACCGCTGAACCCCGGTGCTGGATCTGGCTGAAGCCGGATCTAGAGGGTGTTGAGACAGAGAGGCTAGGATTGCCGAGGGCAGAAATTGTGGGGTGCTCCGCGCTCCCCCTCGTCATCTGCGACATCAGGCGCGCTTGCTGGGGAAAACCCCTGGTGCTGGACCTGGCTGATGCTGATTCTGGCTGGTGCCGATTCAAACTGATTCTGGCTGGTGCTGGATCTGGCCGGTGTAGGATCAGGCTGATGCTGGGTCTATAGTGGGTCGAGGAGCTTTGAGGATGCACTCAGATAGTGAGTCGCAGGCATCGTTACACCCCTGCCGTTGGGAGCCTGGGGTGTGAGCATTGGCCTTTGCTGATGAGGCGTTTGCGGTTGTTTTTTATTTTAGGGTGCTTCAGCCACAATTGAGCTGCATAGCGGTCCTCTGCTGTGAGGGCCTGATGCAGCGAGCCACGCAGCTTGAGGTGCTGGCTGCAGGCCGGTCAAGGTCTGGCCTTGCGCTGGCTGACCCACGACCTACCATGGGTGGTTTTATGCGCACTGAAGTGAGCGTTCTTGAGTTTGAGCAGGGCTGTCTGCCTCATTGTCCGCCTCAAATTCATGCATGTGGACGATGCATGGACTGCGGCCATGGGACTCCTCTCAGGTAGCTCTGCGTTTCAGTAGCAGCTGCCGCAGCTTGGAACAGAGGCCAGACAGTAAGCTGGCAAGCTGCTACGCCATATGTACTGGTTGCTGGTAGGGCCAGGGCAGTTGAGAGCAGGAAGAACTGAAAATACGGACAGGCATGTCAATACTGAAGCAGAGGATGGCCGCCTGTTAGCCAACGAATGACGGTCCTGCCCGCCCTGGCGCCCTTAGGGCAATGGACATCCTGAACCAGAGAATGACCGCGAATTATCCAAGGAATAGCCGAATGACCACCCTGTCTGCCCTTGTGGCTCAAAGGCCGTTGACGTGCTGCACCGGAGAATGACGGCCTGTTGGCCAACTTAAAGCCGAATGACCGTCCTGTCTGCCCTTGTGTCTTTAGGGTAATGGACATGCTGCACCGCACCCTCATCAGACCCCGAGCGGATATCGCCCAGGAGCTCCGCCCGCTGCGGCCCACCCTCAGGTAGGCTAGGAACGCTACGCACACAGCCGGGGTGAGTGTGCAAGCGGTGGGGTGGTGTTAACATTGATGTGGTAATGTAGGCAGCTCCTACAACTGGGTGGAGGTGTTGCGGCACTGAGATTAGGGGAGGGGGGAGGCGTGCAGGCGCAGGGAAGTTTTTGGATCGGGACAGTCGTGTGGTGGTGCCCCTAGGCAGGGCCCACAGCTGGGAATGGTAAGGGCGTGACAGTGCGGGACGGTGCGGGGCAGAGGGAGTGGATGGGGCAGTCTTGTGGTGATGTGTGAATGCAGGGCCAAAAACTGTTCCCCTGGAGGCACAGCTACTTACTGTAGATTTGATTCACACTCCCTCAATGCACTACAAATGTATTCCTTTATTGATCTGCCCTCAGGGCAACTGTCATCAAAACCCGATTAATTTCCTACTGAAAATTGGTGTTGACAATCGATCATTAGTAAATCCATGGATCCCCTAAAACCCCAAACAACGTTAACTATGAGGGACGGCAAAGGAAATCCAACCAGCTGGTATCCAACCAGTGTTTATTTAAGTGCAATTTGGCTACATCACGGCCTACGGCCGCGGGGGCCTGCTGCAGCCAGCCCAGCTGCTTGGGCCAAGGTCCGTAGGCCGGTCAAGGTTTGGTTTCATTTTGCCCAGTGGTGGCCGCCCGGCAGCCCCGTTGGGGCCGTCTGGCGCACACTAAAACGAACACTGGTATCCAACCAGTGTTCCCGTCATGGATGGGTACCTTTCCCGAAAGGGTTGGGGGGATGGGGTAGAGTTCTCCATAGTTATTTGTGCACGCTGTTTCTTTCACATCGCTTAATCGATATAAGGTCATATACATGACACGCTCACACGCCACGTACCCTCATATACTGATACGCACGTTTCACCTCGTCGGTTAAGCCGGTTCTGTAGTAGCCAACAATAGGGTGACGGCGTGACGCTGGGCACAATGGTGTCGTACTGCTTGGCTGATGCCCAGTTAGGGCCAGTCCAGGTTCGGTCCCCACTTGCCCAGTGTTGTCCACCCAGCTAAGCACGCTGTGAAGGCAGTCTGTTGACTACTTAAAAATCAATAGGGTTGGCTTTTTGAGTCCCGATTTGTTTAGGCTTCTAAAAGATTATTTAGTTGGTACCTGTATGCAAAAGCTTATATGCAGTTCCCTAGCTAGGATTGAGTGCCTGCTGGTTGACTGAGTGTGTGTCTTATCTGAACACTGCAGGCAGCCCGACAGCCACAGTACGCTCCGCAGCCTGGCAGCAGGCCCGCCGCAGGCGCACCGCCTGCGCACATGCAGCCGCCTCCGCAGCAGCAACAGGTTCAGTACCGCACTCCCGCCGCTACCCCTCATGGCCACGTGCAGGCGCCGATGCACCCGCAGCAACATCAGCAGCAGCAGTTCCAGCAGGTCGGCCGCGGGGGCGCAACGCACCCCGTTGCCTATGCGGCGCCCACGGCCGCGCCGGCGCCCGCCGCAGCTGCCCGGCCCGCCGCAGCCCGGCCTGCCGCCGCGGCGGCAGCCGGGCGGGCGCCCGGCCCGCCGCCTGCGGCGGTGGCAGCCGCCGCCGCTGCTGCCGCAAGCCTAGCAAAGGCCATGGCTGCGCAAGCGGCGTTGGACGAGGAGGACGATGATGGCGAAGATGGTGAGTCAGCGCTGCAGGGTGGGAACAGGTGGATGTGTGACAGCCTAAACATTGTAGCTGTTGTCTGGCTGACTCACCGAGGTAGCTGACCTGTTCTCTACCTTGATTAAGTTTCTACCAGTTTTTGCCTAGCTGCATGACGTCTTCGGCTGGCTGAAAAAAGTATCTCTGGTTGCTGGTGACTTGATGAGGCTTCCCTTCTGCAGGGGTTTCATTTTGTTTGATTTCTAAACCCGCCCCTCAGGATGTACAGCCTGGTCTTAACCAGTCTGGAAGGTATTTTTCTAAACGTTCTGAACACTGGACGCTTGGCACTGCCTGCCCCCTCTGGCCTGTGGCAGAATGGGTGGCTGATCACCTTGTATCGCAATAGGTGATACATTCTGCTCCCTTACTTCTGTTAACAAAATAGTTACAAGGTGTTTCATGAACACTGAACGATACAGTACTGCATAGCACTGCATTACACGGTACTGTACTGTGTGGTACAGTACTGCACTGTACTGAATGGTAAGGAATACATTTATTTCTTGGGTTGGCATATACCGCCATTCCTGAGCCGGAATATACGTATATACTGTATATACGTAAATCGTAACCGTAATTTCCATATTTTCCCCTGGGGTTTGAACTCTGGCCTCCAAGCCAATGCCTACCTTCAAAATTAAGACACCAGTAGGCCTGGTAGCTCCCTAAAAATTATTGACCCTTGAATTCATAAAAAATAAATGTATCTGGCAGCCTGCGGCACCTCTTGTCACCATGCATCCTACATCCAGCAGCCACCCGGCTCCGCCCCAAGGTCCCACACTAATAATCCACATCAGGTGGGCCACTCATGTGACCGTCAGGACCACCTCCTTATCCTCGTTAGGAGGGCAAGATAGTGGGCCACACCGCCCATAATGATGGCCCAGGGGGAGCTCCTCATGGAGCAGCCGCATGGCTGCCTGGTTGGTGAACGTGATGTCCATGATCACGCCCAGGATTTGGCTTATGTCATACGGGGTCACTTCCGCTGCGATCCTCGTATGCTGCTTTTCCGCCAGCAGTTGGAAAACCCGTAATGTCGCAAAATTCTGCACGGTATAATCCATATACCGTATATGGCACGCAAATAATCACGTATATACCAACCGTAATCGTATATACTTAAGTCTTACATTACAGACTTTGCCAACCCTATTTATTTTAAAGTATTTAGCAGTGTCGTGTGACCTTCGTGGTTTGTCGCATGGGGGGGGGGAGGTGTCTCATGATGAAGAACCTCCCTGGACCCCCAGTTCCCCATATTTGGGGCAAGGTCCCAAAGTTTATGTTATCAAATTTGGGACTTCCTTTTGTAGGAGCCAGGGGTGTGGACAAGTGTGAATGAGTGGGTAAAGTGTGACCAAGGCCGCCAGGCCTTTTGGGGGACCTGTCAGATCCTCAAGGTCTCCAAACCTTGGAAGCAAGGTCCCCCTGGCTCCCCGGTCTTCAAACTTTGGTATCCTGTCTAGAGGCCTGAGTTTCTGATCACCTGGCCAGGGTGAAGAGTATCGTCACGAGGTGCATCATGGAGAGGATGTGGCGTTGGGGTCCTTGCATTATCAGAACTAGTTCAAGGTAATGATAACCAACCCATTTGGGATTTAGGGTTCAGTTTTTGTTTGACCCTAAAGCCATTTGGGTGCAGTGGTTTTCACGTTTTGCCTAACCTCTCATCCATGCTCTGTCCCTGCTCCCTGCAGGCGCCAATGGCACCATGACCAAAAGCCAGAAGAAGAGGCTCCGCAAGAAGCTGCGGGATGACGGGAAATAAGGCTTGCCTGTCGATGCCCCACTTTGTTTTCCCTAATTCAAGCCGAGCTGGATTCAGAAAAGCGAAGAGAAGAGCCCGGGTTGATTGATGACGGTGTGGAGCTGTGCCCTCTGTCGTGCTCGGAATTCAGACGGCCCAGACAAGCTGCTGCCCTGGTGCCCACGCGGCCGAGCCTTCTTAGAGCAGGGCCCAGAGGTGTTACGTCATTGACCTGGTGCCCATGACTGGCCTGCGCTTTCAGGACTGCCGTTGCGGCTGAGCTGCCGTCTGAGCACAATGCCAGGCTGGTGCTGCTGAGGCTGCTGTCCCAAGTCCCAACGCCATGCTTTGCTGGTGCCTGGCACCAGCAAAGCGTGGCACTGCAACAATGGCACTGGATCAAGGCATGGCAGCCCAGACTGGACTGCCATGCCTTGATGCCTATCTGCAGCTGTGACGGTTGCAGTGCTGAAGATGGGCTGCGAGAGGGGCAGGATCCTAGCGTGTGTCGGAGGGAGGCAAACCACCATTGTTAGCAGGCATCATTGCACCAGGTAAGGACGCTTTGCCTCTGCGCCCTGCTGAAAAAGGCTGCCGTCCGCGTGGGTGTCCAAGCATTGCACCAGTGTGACGCGCCGGGGCAAGAAATACCATGGTCCCAGCTAGGTGTGTTGATTTTTGCCACGAGACAACTTGCGTCGCTACACTTCTACGGCAAGCTGTGACAGGCCCAACGTCTTGTAACACAAGATGGTGATCCTATCCGAATTGTTAATGATTTAACGCCTCTGGGCCCTGCTCAAAAAGGGAAAAGGAGGGGGGGGGGTATGGGACAGACAAAAGACTGGAAAAGGAACCCGGCCCAAATTGTGGGAGTCAGTAAGTCAATAATGTTACACCTCTGGGTCATGCACAAGAGGGCACATGAATTGTGGAAGTGCTAGCACCTCTACATAATTTCAGCAACTTCTTGGAGAGAGGTTCCTATATGGAACACACTGCTCGATTTGAGATGCATCTGGAATTCTGGATCCCTGCAATGGCTGGATGTCTTTGAAGTTTTTACGGTCCATCAGAGCATCACAATTGATGCATGGGACATGTGCCCGTAAACCGGTACATGCACTTGATACACTAGGGCAGAAAGCGAGAACCAGTGACCCCCCTGGGCAAGCAACTAGTCTGAATGACCTGCTGGATAATCATATGAGCTTCATTGGGGTGGGTATGGAAACACTTTCTGCGTGCCATTCGTTTTCTTTAGACAGCGTGTGACGCTGCTTTTTTAAGAAGGCAGGACCACAGCTTGCTTGGACTCTAGGCGGGTTGGAGGCCACTCGGATACGGAAAGCTTGGCTTTCGCCACTTGCCGCTGGCTTTTCCTGTACATTGTCTTCAACGTCTGCACCACTGCATTGCCTGGGTGGTAAGCGGTTCGGGTACCACCTTGATGTGACAGCTGCCCTGTGCTCATGCGCCGATCCTGTCCGTCCTGATGACGTTACACCTCTGGGCCCTGCTAAAAAAAGGCTCGGCCGCGTGGGCGCCTAACTAAATGGGGCTGGAAAAAGAGGAAAAAGGGTAAATTAAGTGGATGGACCGATGGGGGGGACAAAAAATAAGGCTGGGGACCCCATCCCCCTCAAAAAACGAATATTAAAAAACAGCCATGGAACGCTCTCGTTAAGCTCTACAAAAAGGGGGATGGGGCGAGGGATGGGGTCGAATTTTTTGTTTGCCCCCCCCCTCGGGTTGGACAGGCAAAAGGCTAGAAAGGAAAGGCACGGGAAGTTCCAGCCTCTAAACACGTCTACACCTCAACGATATCCACCACATCTTCCACAAAAGCCAGGGCATCCCCCCAGGGTGCTGACAGGTGAATGACATTAAACCTCTGGGCCCCGACTCAGAAAGGCTCTGCCGCGTGGGCGCCCAACTGTCCCGTTGGAAGAGGAAAAACTGAAGGTAAGAGGGAAAGAAGGGTCCCGACAGGTGAGACACGTGAGCTGCTTGTTGCCCCTGGTGTCCTTGGCCCTGCCCCGGCTTTTGGTACGGCTTGCTATCTGGGGCCCTCTCATAGTTTTTGCCGGTGGATTGCCCTGGTTGCTGGGCCCACCCGCCCTGGGCCCTCTCATAGGCCCTGCTGGTAGATTGCCCTGTTCGCGGGGGGGGGGGCGGCGGTCATGGCTTGGCCGCCTGCCCCGTGACTACCATAGTCACGGACGTATCTGGCTGTTTTGATCGTTGTTCAGGGAGCAACGAAATCAAGTGTGAAAATGTTTTTGACTGGAATTTTCGTGTCAAGGGGCAACAAATCAAAAATATCGCCAAAACAGTGACTTTTCAAGCAACAACGAACTTCGTATACAACGAAACACGTTCGTGACTATATCCGTGGCTAGAGGTGCCGGTTTGCGCTCCCCCTCAGTAGCCAGCGCCTTGAGACAGTTGCGCCTCTCATGCGCTGTGCGTCCACATATGAAACAGGCCGCTGGTCACCCCCTGAACTTGCTGCCAGGCCTGCCGCCTGATCCGACCATGTGACACTTTGGGGCTTATTCTCTATGCGCGACTGCTGCGCGCTAGCCCCCACGGCTGCAGGTCAATAACGTTACACCTCTGGGCCCGCTCAAAGCTCGGCCGCGTGGGCGCCCAACTGTTCAGAAGGGAGAACAGAAGAAAGTAAAAGGAAGAGGGGGGAAAGGAAAATGTGCCATGCACCGTCAAGCCTGGGCTGAGACTCGCACTGGCCACTCCGCTCCCGCCTGCCTTTCCCTGAATGGCACTCGGCTGGTCCCCTCTGCGCTGCAGCCGCGGCTGCTGGTTTAAAATATCCGACCCTGGATTGTACCATCTCTAGCCGTTATTATTCCCGCAGCACCACCTTCTGAGTCAGAATGGCGATCTGCTCTTCATCCTTCTTGTCCAGGTAGCCTGGCACCCGACGACACACTCATCTAACCTGATGTGTATGTGATCCGGGAGGCCACCCAGAAACAGGTTGGAGACAGAACAACATTTCTGCCAAAGTGATATGTTGCGTCCCTAGCGATGTGCAACAGCTCAGCTGTGGAGAGCACCCTAGGAGCGAATGCGCCCACAGTCTCCTCCGGCTTAACCTCAGGGTCCAAGGCTCAATTTACCCCAATACGGATGCTTGTAACCGCCCGCACCTCGGAAGTGGGCTTTCCGAGCTCTACCTCAACCACTTAGAACCACAGGGTGAGCAGAAATTCGGACATCTGGTCACTCCCACCGGCCGGCTGCACCCACATATCCCTGGCCTGTACTGCCTCTTTGATGACCCTGTCCGGCCTGGCTGGAGCCGTTGCAATGGCTTCCACCAGCGGCCCCTCACTAATTGGCTTCTTGTCCCAGATTTTCTGCAAGGACTTACTCAGCAGCGCCATGGCTGAGGGCGACTGGCACAACCCCGCGACCTCTCCCGCCACAATGGTAAGGCCAGCAGCTCATCCGTCATTGCCATCCTGTTCTGCGATCCCCACGCAGCACGCCTGGCAATATTTCCGAACAGTCACTACACGCTTTAGAGAATAATCGGGATTGCGCTTTTTTTTTTCCTTTCGATATCACTGCCCCAGGCTGAGTCATTTCTAACATCAGTGACTGCATCACTTGCCGCTGGAACTGCACATTTCACTCCGCTTGTTCCAACAACAGCCCACCCTTTTTATCTTTTCTCTTTTCTGGACTCCTCCCGCCAGTCACCAGATCCTTGCCTGTCAGGGCCCTCAAATCCAGGATCTCAGTGATGGAGCTTGAACCAGATCCACCACCCCCATTGCCCGCCCCTGACAGGCCTTGGCTGGGCTGGTGCTCTCTAACACGGCGGCCGCTGCCCTCCTGCGGCGGCCCTTTGTTAGCGCGTTGCTGACTAGGCTCACTCCTAGGCACCCTGCCACCCTCGGATGGCAGGCGATCAGCCTTACCCCTGGATCCCCTTTCACTCTCACATGGCTGGCGCTCCGCCCCATCCCGAGATCTCATACCGCCCTCCGACGGCTGGCGCGATTCAGATGGGCGGGCTTCCCCACTGGAGCCTGTTTGCTGGCTGCATGTGTCACAGCTGGGTCGGCTGGGCTGCGTGCCCCCTGTCAATGACGTTACACCGCTGGGCCCTGCTCAAAAAGGCTTGGCCGCCTGGGCGCCTAACTTAAGGCGAACGAAACAAACATCAGGGGGCAGAAAAATATGAAGAAAAGTGGGAAATTAAGTGAAGGGACAGACAAAAGGCTAGAAATACAAACATAGGATGTGCCCCCTGCGTGCCCCCTGTATACACCCCTGGGCCCGAATCAGTTTGCCACTCAGCCCGATCACCCTGCAGCTCAAGGATTTCCACCCTTCTGGCTGCCCTTGTCTGATCACCCGCCAGCAGATCTGGGCCTCCTCTTCCCTGGTGGTCACCCCTCCTATCTGCCCGCGTGTTAAGGTCAGCCGCCCGGCCACGTAGAACCGCCCGAGGTGGGGGCAAAAAAGGTTACACCCCATCCTAAAAACATGTCAAACGACCCCTGGCTACCCCCCCCCCCGCCTCCGGAACCTGGTAAAACCTTAATTTCTTAGTTAAAAAACAGAATTTAAGGAAGGGAGCGGGTTCAATTTCAGTCAGCTCATCCGTGCGCTTCTGATGGTGTCGATAAGTATAGATGGTTCACAAATGTCAAGCAGTAAAACTAACAAACAAAGCATTGCTCTAGCTACCACCTGCCAGCTACATATCCTCGCTAGAGACCACAAGGCTCTAGAAACGAGAGGGCTCACGCATGAGTGGCATCAAACTATGGGCGGATGGTACCCGCAATGCTTCTGCAGATGGTGCAAGCCACTGGTCTGTTGGTGGAAGGATTGTGGGCAGAACCCCTCTCAGCCGCCGCATATGACATCTTAGGCAACTAGGTTGTCTGAGAAATTTAAGAAATTCAAACGATGCTTACAGCAGGTTGTCATTGCGTACTTCATAGCAATTACAAATGCAGCTACACCGTGTGATTCCAGAATGGGTGTACGCACAATGGTGCATGTGGTTCCGGTGCCATGACAACCCCCCATGCCATAATTGCATGCCCAGAGGGGTCTGGTATTCTGTGTGGGATGTTTTGTGATGCATAACTGTAGCAAATGACAGTAGGAATGCAACGGTGTAGCTATCGTCTCAATCTGATGTTCAAAAAAAAGATAATAAAATTTCCCAAAAAACATTTTGTGTTACCCCCCTCCCCCCCTCCTTTGACCCTCCATATCTTCCAGCCCCCTGGGCCAAAATCAATGTTAAGACCAGATATGGAAAGCTCTTTTCAAGCTCTACAACTTTCGAGGATGGGGTGTTAAACTTTTTTTGCCCCCCCCTCGGAACCGCCTCTATCTTTCCCCCCCCGATCCTGATCCAGTATGATCCTGAACCTCTCATCATTTTTCGCCTCGCTTGATTGCCCTCCGCAGGCCATACCTGTGCTCAGTCATCCTGGCAAGAACACGGCTGGTCAAGTGCAGCTGCTAGCTAGCTACCGTGCTAACTGGCATGGGCGGAACAGTCCCTGCTCTGGCCTGCTGTTGGTCCCGGAGGTTTTGCTCAATGCCACCCCTGATAATATCAAATTTTGGAACAGCTGCTGGGGGATACCCGACTCCCTGGTGCTCTTTGTGCCAGGTCAGCGCCTCCAAGGGTGCACCCCCCTGGTACGCACCCGGACTGCGAAACCCCCTCCGCTCTGGGTCATGCTGGTCATCCCCCTCTGCGCCTGTTCCGTTCAGATCATGCTCCCTTTGTACTCAGGCAGCCACTCATCGGAGAAGGTCCTAACTGCCTGAGCCGCCTCCTGCCAGACCCTTCCCTTGGACGCCTCCTTGAGACCTTCGTGGCCCATTCTCCAGATGGTGCAGCCAGAACTCGTCTAAGGCAACCCCTCTGTCCCCCAGGTGAGACAGGCATTTGTCATATGCCTCTTCCCACAACACATTGGTCCACTGCGCTAACCTGGCACACCCTTTCGGCTGGGCTGATTTCTTCCCCTGTCCCCTTGGATCCACTGGGTGCCTCCCTGCAGCGCCCCCATATCCAATGGGGCATGCAGCCTGCACATCAGGCAGGTGTGCCCAAGCTGGGTTGTTGAAAAGCTCATACCGTCTCCCTCCCTGGCTTTGGTTTTACCTTATTTCCCGCCTGGACCCCTGAACTGGTCTGGTTGCTCTGGACGGGAACCGGGCGTTTCATACACCGTGGAAGCTGGTGCTACTCTATGGGGCAGGCAACGCGGTTGCGCCTCTTTTCTCTGGTGAGATCCATTCCTGGCTGCTAACCCAAGCTCCTCCCTGTCACCCTCCTGTTCCACAGGTCCTGCCCTGCCCCTCCCTGGGTCTGGCTCTTCCTCATCCGACTCTTCGTTTGCCCACGGGGCCCCCGCTGGCACAGCTGACACTGCGTCCCACGCCTGTGGCACCTTCCCCGCCACAAGCACTACCTACCCAGGTTGCACTGCCTCCTGCCCAGTCACTTAAATTTCCTGCTTGAACGGCGCAGCCTCCTGCCTATCCGGCTCGGCTTCCCTTTTTATCGGGACCATGGTAGCGCTCACTGCCCCTACTGCAACAGGCGGCGTTGCAACCCTCCTGACTGCCAGCGGCCCTGCGCAAGGCTGCGTTAAAATCTCCGCCTCCAAACTGTGCAACGGGGCCTGCCTGCTCCAAGCCTAGATGGTTAATATATCAGTCGGGTTGCATGCTCCACCCTGCCGTCCGGATCCATTCCAGCGGTCAGGGGCGTGGCCGTATCAGACTCCATTAATAGCTGCGGGGTGCCGCCCTTCAACTGCTTCCACTTATCGAAATCTAGGTTGACCCCACCTGTGGTTGGTGGTGGTTGACCCCAAGTGGTGGGTGGTGGTTGTCCCCCACCTGTGGTGGGTGGTGGTTGACCCCAAGAGAATCCTCCAGCGATGCGGGTACCGGCCCTCCTCGGCCGAATCCACGCCTGATAATTGCTAGTTTGACCGTTCCATCAGCTAGGCCCTCCGGCTCTTCCGGGAATGTTTGGTCTACCCGCGCTGCGGGGCCCAGCCAGGTTGCTAGGTCCTCCGGCTCTTCCGGGAATGTTTGGTCTACCCGCGCTGCGGGGCCCAGCCAGGTTGCTAGGCCCTCCGGCTCTTCCGGGAATGTTTGGTCTACCCGCGCTGTGGGGCCCAGCCAGGTTGCTAGGTCCTCCGGCTCTTCCGGGAATGTTTGGTCTACCCGCGCTGCGGGGCCCAGCCAGGTTGCTAGGTCCTCCGGCTCTTCCGGGAATGTTTGGTCTACCCGTGCTGCGGGGCCCAGCCAGGTTGCTAGGTCCTCCGGCTCTTCCGGGAATGTTTGGTCTACCCGCGCTGCGGGGCCCAGCCAGGTTGCTAGGTCCTTTCTTGCGGACGGGCCTGCAATAGCCTTTACTACACCACCCTTCCTCACGGCATTCTGGCCGCTCCTGGATTTCTCTACAGCAGGCAATCCCCTCGCTAGCCTACTTTGCCTCACTGCGCCTGGGTTATGGTGGCGTTCCGGATCAAGATCCGGACATGCATGGTTGGGCTAACATTGCTGAAACTGCCTTCCGCCTGCCGGCTGGAACTGCAATTTCCGTTACTCAAATGACGCAATTGACTGTGTGGCTCACAGCAATTACGCAGCCAGCGACACCGCTTCTGCTCCATTGCCTACTGCAGCCTGGTGGAAGCCTGCTAGAAAGGTCAGGGCTGCATGAGAAATAATCAAAGCCCAAGCTGCGCTGGACCAGATGTCGCACCCCTGCTCCTCCTGAGCACTGGGTACCAAAGATGGCACTTAGCTGCACCTCTTAATAAAAAACCAGTCGCCGCTGGATTCAATGCCGCATCCCTGCTCCGCATTAAGTACCAAGAGACAGCTAGCACTTGACCTTGCTCAAATCACAGCAACCTTGCTCCGCCGAGCACAGAGCAAGCTAGACTGCTGCGACTGCCTTGTCTACTAAACACTTCTCTTTTCTTTGGACTTAACAGGGTGTGAGGCCGGCCGCCCAACCCTAAAAAACCTGAGACGCTGAAAAAAAAAAACGGTTGTGCATGGGGCCCTCCAGCGTTGGGGCCCTCCAGCGTCCTCCGGCGTTGGCAGCTGAGAAAAGGCGCGCAGGAACAGGAAAGGCACACAACTACTCACCTTTACTCGTTGAGCAGAAGGTGTGGGCTATGGCGCTACCCTGCGCTGATCCGCAATTTGCGCTAGCTTGATCGCCCCACGCAACTGGAATGGCTCACGTCCCTGCAAGCACTCTTGGCACACTAAATTCCGGGCTCAGTACTCCGGCTGACCCAGCAATTTCTTCCGCAACCTATGACGCTCACACAGTCCGACCCTAACTGTTGATCCCGGGCAAGCATGCAGGATGTTGATCTGGGTTAATTACTACATAGGTGATCTTCAAAAACTTAACGCAAATCGAGTGTGGAGATGCCACGACCGGTTTTTGCAATATCTATATTTGGGACAGATTTTCAAGCTCAAGATGGCTGCTAGGATGCACTTAAGCTAGTTCAAGGCAGAGTGAACTTCAAAAAAAATGTAAATCAGAGAAGGCCCACCACCTCAAGCAGGTAAAATGACGACACTAGCTGATCATGCTATAACCACTTTGTGCCAAAGGGGGCGCTTAGGTCCGTGCATGACTTGCCTCCGTGAAAGGGAGATCCGCTAAGATGCTCCTAGAAAAGACTCTGCTATGGATGGACCTGCCTGATCTTTCGGGTTGGCAGACCGGGAGACGGGAGCACGCCCAGTAGGCTACATAGCTTCTAGGAGGGCTGCAGCGAGAGCTAGCTACGGGCTTGCAAACCGCAACTTCTGGCTTGGGCTGTTACGTTGCTGTATAACTGCTTGCTGCATGTCTAGACTTGACTGCGCTGAAGGTACTGTCTAGGTGCACTAAGGGCTAATGGGTGTTCTTTACAGTAGGAACTAGGAAGCCTGTCATTTAAAATGGACAAAGAGAAGAAGCAGCTGGGGCTGCCCGGGGAACTAGGTCCCGGCAGGCCCTATTGACTATGTTAATGACGTTATGCCAATTATCTATGTACTCGAAACTCTGCCTCAACACGTCCCGGAAAGTCAGGATGTTAGGCCGCTACCTGTAATTCGGAGGCTCCATGACTAGGGCTCGGAGACTCTGCGACTGGGACTGCAGATTAGTTATACGGTTCTGTCACGTATACGGGAATTTTTTGTGACACTGAGGCTCCATTGCTCTGTTAGATTGTTATTGGATTGAACATTGGACCTCTGACCTACTACATTGCTACACGAGGTTGCCACTTCACCGTACTCCCTGCTTCAAGAACATCTAGTACAAGTAAGAGCTCGACTCTGTTTCATTTGGTCTCAGAGCTATTTCTGTTCATTTTCACAAATTTGTGACAGATTTATGACAGGGAACGGAAGTTGCTCTGACACTAAATGAAACAGTGTCAAGCTCTTACTTGATCGTACTAGCTATTCTTGAAGCGGGGAAGCAGGGAGTGCGGGGAAGTGGCATCCTCGTGTTACGATGTAGGACAAAGGTCCAATGTTCAATCCAATAACAATCGAACATAGCAATGGAGCCTCAGCATTGGAAGGCATAGGAAGGCCTTCGAACAGTCATGCAAGATTTGGATAAGAGAGTCTTTCACAGGAATATGCCTAACAAGGCTACCTGTAGCTACAAGGTAGAGTGAAGCCTAGCCACCGACACCTTCATCAACAGAGTGAAGCAAAGCTACCTTTCGTTAAGCCTCTATAATATGTAAGTCAACGAAAAGCTTCAGTTGGTGTAGAGTATTTACACAAGTTACAATAATAGTAGCATGGCACGCATGCATGCATGGTAGGCATGGCACGCATGCATGGTGGGCATGGCACGCATGCATGGTAGGCGTGGCATGCATGCATGCATGGTAGGCATGGCACGCATGCATGGTAGGCATGGCACGCATGCATGGTAGGCAAGGAGTTGATTACTATGCATGTGGCAAGATTCATCTCCGTTATCACCATCACCAGCACCACCCAACAGTCAACCAACAAAGCAGCACCATCACCGGACCATCACCTAACAAGTTCAGAACACAAACATGGGCAAGGACAAACTCGGCAACTACTGCCAGACTACACAACATGGGACACCTCAATAGTAGGGACAAAAACAATTTGACTTCACCTGGTGTAGGTACGGTACAGAACCGGTAGTTTGAGCTTTCCCGCAAGGGTCAAGGGCGGGGGATAGATCCACCTGTATTGGTTTTGGCCCTTAGGCAATATACCCGGGACTCACAAAGGAACCTGAGTACCGGAACTTGTGTGTTTCCTCAGGACTTCCTCAGGTTCAGGACGGTGGTGCCAACTGCCAAGCAGCTTGCTTGTGAGGCATCTGCTGATCACGATGCCTGTTGTGCCACATGACCGTCCCAGCGTCAGTTCCTGTGTTCCTTTCCTTTCGCGCTGCTCAGATGAAGGACCCTGGGGTGTTGCGTAGACGCTGTGCAACGACAGTTCGCCGAGAGATGTGAGTCCGTCCTTGGATCATGAGCGCCTGCTCGGTCGACATATGTAGATCAGCTTACAATTGGTTCATGCTAGGCATAAAAACAATACTGCCCTCTTCTCTCGGGTGTCCTTCAGAACACCTCGATGTTCAATAATCACCCGTCACCCCCTGCAATATAACGACACTAGGGTTTATATACAATATATATACTTTGCTGCACGCATTCGAAAGACGCCGTCGAGAAATGGGAATGGGAGGAATGAATATCAATGACTACTTGAAAAAGAAAAGAAAAGAGAACGCCGATGCGGCGTGACTAGAGGGAGTCGAAAGCACTGACGTACACCTCAGCGGTACAAGCTTCGAATTATTTCCCACTTCCCCCCCGCGAAGCACTGTCCCTTCAGAATATCAAGATTAATTTAAATACAGGACTCAATAATCCATTCATTCCCACCGAGCTTCGAGCTCCAACCTGCATTTCCGCTTTCAAGGCTCCCACGTCCCCTGTGTATATCGCGCGTGCGAATGCTCTGGCGAAGATGCTCCTTATATAACAGTAGCTCCTAGGAACGTATCATCAGAACACCCGGTCCAGAAGACTCGCTTTGCCGCTTTTGAAGAAGTGCGCCAGGCAGGAGCAGTTGGCGAGACATGGACCGGCAGCTGTACCTACAGCCGGACGAGGGAGGCGACCCCTTTGCTAAGCCACTCTCCGTGAACGACCACCCTTTAGTCTGGGACCTCGCAGCGTCACTCAAAGGGCGACCCAGCGACGTAAGCACAGCAGCTGCAGCAATAGATACGGCAGCTCAGTGCACCTCCCCCCCCAACCCTGCACCCATAGCCTATTTCCAGCTCGGTCTCTCTTGCATGTCCCCCTACACCCAGGGCCGGCATCCCTCCCCTCTCCCCCCACCCTAGGCCCATCCTCCCATGTGCCGCAGAGCTTGCAAAAGCCTTCTGCCTTCCCATGCACGGGTGAAACCTCTGGCATCTGCACCCTCTCCCCCGCTTTCTGTCGATCTCTCATGCGCCCCCTGCCTCTGCATGGCGCACAAAGCATGGCGTGTCCCCCATGCAATCCATGATGTCGTGTCGATTAGAATGCTATCTAAGTGACTTTATTCCCCCCTGCCTTGCATGCCGCCCTGTCTGCTTGCCGTCACTCACACAAACTCACACCTGGTGACCACTGCCTATGTCAAGATGACCCTTACGAGCCGCACATGCACCGCCATGCACCGCCATGCACCGTCATGCACGGCCATGCAGTGCCCAAGCCCCAAGTGCCCCTTGAACCTGCTGCAACAGTACAGGCTTTAGATTTGTACCCCCAAACCACACAACCGCCTTGTAGAGCCCTGAACGACGAACCCCCATATCCAAAGAGCGGCTTGTTACATAAAGTAATTACCGCCCCCTCCCCCCTCCCCCCATCTTCATATTTTTCTCCCCCCAAGATTATAAAAATGACCTCTGTTCCCCCCCTCTGCTCGCAGTTCTCTCAAGGCAGGGACCCCACACTGCTGTCCGCGAAAGAGCTCACAGAGAGCTTTGCACGCAATCATGAAAGGAAGATGGCACACAAGGTGCGAAGGCGTGTGTGGAGGATGTGTGGAGGCAGCAGGGGCATGTGTGGGGGATGTGTGGAGAATAAAACACGAGGTTTGGGGGCAGCAGAGGCATGCGTGGAGGATGTGTGGAGGATGGCGCACGAGGTGTGGGGGCAGGAAACCTCCTGGGGTCGGTGGAGGATCAAGCTTAGGGTATAGGGATGAGGATGGATGATAGGGCGTGGCAGATGATTGGGCAGGATTGAGGGTGGAGATGAACAGCAAAGAATGGAATGCATTCATGCAGTGTGGGGTTGCATCCATGCGTGGCGACAGAGATGAGCCACCTCGCATGCATGGAGGCAGAGATGAGTCACCATGCATGCATGTTGGAAGAGATGATTCACCATGCATGCATGGCGACAGAGATGAGTCACTATGCATGCATGTTGGAGGATATGATTCACCATGCATGCATGGCGACAGAGATGAGTCACCGCGCCTGCATGAAGGTAGAAAGGAGATAACATACATGCGTGGAGGCAGAGAAGAGTCGTCGCCACGCATGCATGCATGGTGTTAGGTATGAGTCACCATGCATGCATGTTGGAAGATATGAATTGCCATGCATTTATTCATGGTGGTCGAGAGGATTCTGCATGCAAGTCTGGCAGCAGTGATGGGGTAACGTGCATGCATGGTGGGAGAGAGGAGTCACCCATGCACCATGCATGCATGCTTGCATGCTGGAAGACATGAGATAGCATGCATGCATGGAGGCAAAGATGAGTCGCCATGCATGCATGGAGGCAAAGATGAGTCACCATGCATGCATGGAGGCAAAGATGAATCGCCATGCATGCATGGAGACAAAGATGAGTCGCCATGCATGCAAGCTATGAGAGATAAATCTCCATGGGAGTATGGCAGAGGCGTTGAGGAACCGTGCATGCATGCCTGTCCAAGGAGATGAGTCTTGGCAGTCATGGGCCGTCCTGTAGGCATGGCGACGATGCCATGTCAATACACCATGCCCCCCATTGTACTGCCCATGGCTCTCTCCTGTCTGCAGTCAACCCTCAACCCTCAACCCTTCACCCTAAACCCTAAACCCTCAACCCTCGACCCCAGACCACAACCCTATACCCTCAACCCTTAACCTCAGACTTCTTCCACTGACCCTTCCTCTCTCTCTACTCCCTACGCAGATGCTTGAGCAGAGACGTAAGCTGCCTCCGATGCTTAATGAGCGCGCGCTGTTCACAAAGGCTGCGCCGTATGGCGACAAGGAAGACCCGTTCTACCACTCGCCGTCCAGCCGCATCGGGAACAACTTCACGCCTAGCAGCGCACGGGCGGCCTCAATACTGTTTGAGCAGTTCCCAGCGGTGAGGGCCTGGATTAGGGTTAAGGGTTTAGAGGTGAGGGCGTGAAACTTACCTTACGGTTAAGGTTTTAGGGGTGAGGGCCTGTTTTAAGGGTGAGGGGTGAGGGCCTGGCTTGGGCTTAAGGGCTTTGGGGTTTCGGTTTGGTTTTTCCAGCTACATTGGGACTAACTTCACCCCCGGCAGTGCACGGGCGGCCTCAATACTGTTTGAGCAGTTCCCCGCAGTGAGAGCCTGGCTTGGGGTGTAGGGTTTTGGGGTGAGGGTTTGGCTAACAGTTACCGTTTTAGGGGTGAGGGCCTGATTCAGGGGTTAGGGGAGAGGGCTTGGCTTAGGGTTTAGGGTCCAGGGGTTTCGCTTTGGTGTTTTCAGCCGCATCGGAACTACCTTCATGCCCAGCAGTGCACGGGCTGCGTCGATACTGTTTGAGCATTTCCCCGCGGTGAGGGCCTGGCTTAGGTTTTAGGGGTGAGGGGAGAGGGCCTGGCTTACAGTTAAGGTTAAAGGGGTAAGGGCCTGGTTCAGGGGTAAGGGGTTTCGGTTTGCGCTTTCCATCCGCATCGGGGCTACCTTCATGCCCAGCAGTGCACGGGCTGCGTCGATACTATTTGAGCAGTTCCCGACGGTGAGGGCCTGGATTAGGGTTGAGGGCTTGGCTTAGGGTTTGGGGGTGAGGGCTTGGCTGAGGGTTTAGGGGTGAGGGCTAGGCTGAGGGTTTAGGGGTGAGGGCTTGGCTGAGGGTTTGGGGGTGAGGGCTTGGCTGAGGGTTGAGGGGTGAGGGCTTGGTTGAGGGTTTGGGGGTGAGGGCTTGGCTGGGGGTTTGGGGGTGAGGGCTTGGCTGAGGGTTTGGGGGTGAGGGCTTGGCTGAGGGTTTAGGGGTGAGGGCTTGGCTGATGGTTTGGGGGTGAGGGCTTGGTTGAGGGTTTAGGGGTGAGGGCTTGGCTGAGGGTTTAGGGGTGAGGGCTCGGCTGAGGGTTTGGGGGTGAGGGCTTGGCTGAGGGTTTAGGAGTGAGGGCTTGGCTGAGGGTTTGGGGGTGAGGGCTTGGCTGAGGGTTTAGGGGTGAGGGCTTGGCTGAGGGTTTAGGGGTGAGGGCGTGGCTGGGGGTTTGGGGGTGAGGGCTTGACTGAGGGTTTAGGGGTGAGGGCTTGGCTGAGGGTTTGGGGGTGAGGGCTTGGTTGAGGGTTTAGGGGTGAGGGCTTGGCTGAGGGTTTAGGGGTGAGGGCGTGGCTGGGGGTTTGGGGGTGAGGGCTTGACTGAGGGTTTAGGGGTGAGGGCTTGGCTGAGGGTTTAGGGGTGAGGGCTTGGTTGAGGGTTTAGGGGTGAGGGCTTGGCTGATGGTTTAGGGGCAAGGGCTCGGTTGAGGGTTTGGGGGTGAGGGCTTGGCTGAGGGTTTAGGGGTGAGGGCTTGGCTGAGGGTTTGGGGGTGAGGGCTTGGCTGAGGGTTTAGGGGTGAGGGCTTGGCTGAGGGTCTGGGGGTTTCTGTTGCACTTTTGCAGCCGCATTGGCATTGTTGAGGGATTTGATAGTGAAGCGATGTGGGTATGCCTCCCTCCCTCCTTCCCCGCTCTTCCCTGAAAGGAAACGAAAACACCCCTGTCCCCCCGCAGGACCCCAACAGGTGGCCCACAAGCCTTGCACCGTCGCAGCCAGGTGTCTGAGATCAAGGCCTCCCACCTTCCCTATTTTTCTTGGTGAAAATTGCCCCGCGCCCCCCCCAGTCAATAGCCCTTTCCCTAACAACACAACCGCCTACCCCTCCCCGCAGGACCCCAATGCCCCGCGCACCAGAGGTGGCCCACAGGCCCCGCACCGTGGCAGCCAGCTCTCTGAGGTCAAGGCCTCTCATAGCAGCAACCGGCCGATCAGCCCTCGCCACGGGGCGGCCCTTCCTCCGCTCGGGACTTCTGGGGCGATGGGGAGCACAGGTATGGCCTGCCAGTAGCTGAGTGTGGAGGGGGTGCTGCTCCTGATTTTGATTCAGCCTCGGTTGCTGATGTTTTCCCGCTCCTCCTCATCCTCCTCCTCCTGCTGCCTCTGCTTCTTCTCTCAGACCCACAGGGTGCCAAACGCGGCTCCCCAGACAGTCCTTTGGAGGATCTGGCCGGTTGCACGATAGGCCTGGGAGTGACACGTGGCGCAAAGGCTGCCAGGCAGGGTGAGAGGCGGTGTCTATAAATCCTAGATCCTTAAACCCTAGATCCTTTAACCCTAGATACTTACAACAAAGATACTTAAAACCTATATATACTTAAAACCAAGATACTTAAACCCTTGATACTTTAAACCTAGATACTTAAACCCTAGATTCTTAAACCCTTGATCCTTGAAGCCTTACCATACAACAGTCAGGGTGAGAGGTCGTGTCCATAAACCCTATATCCTATAACCCTTAATTCAACACCAGGCAGGGTCAGAGGTCGTGCCCCTCAACCCTGTACTGCTCCCCTACCTAAGCCCTAAATCCTGTAGTGCTCTTTTCCCTGAGCCCTAAACCCTATGATGCTCCCGTCCCTTAACCCTTAACCCTGTACTGCTCCTGTCCCATAGCCCTGAACCCTGTACCGCTCCTGTCCCTCAACCCTGAACCCTGTACTGCTCCCCTCCCTTAGCCTTTAACCCTGTACTGCTCCCCTCCTTGAACCCTGAACCCTGTACCGCTCCCCCCTCCCTTTACCCTCTGTAGCCGTTAGGAACGAGGAAGAGCAGCAGCTGGTGGGCGCCGTGCTCTGCATGCCCCATATCCTGAAATCTGTTCCCTTAAATCTCAACCCTGAGTCCTAATACCCATCCTGCTCCCCTCCTTGAACCGTGAACCCTGTACCGCTCCCCCCTCCCTCTGCCCTCCACAGCTGTGAGCAGCGAGGATGAGCAGCAGCTGGTGGACGCCGTGCTCCGTTACCACTACTACGTAGAAGTGGGGGTGCGGGACGACAACGGAAGCATCGGCCCATTCAGGGAGCAGTGGGCGGCCAACGTGTTGGGGCTGCTACCAGAGTTCCCGCCGCCCTCTGTCAGCCAGGTGTGTGGATTTGAGTGTGGACTGGTGTGGATGTGTGTGTATGAATGTGTGTGAAGATAACGGCGGTATGGGCCCGCTTAGGGAGCAGTGGGCGGCCAACGTGTTGGGGCTGCTGCCAGAGTTCCCGCCGCCCTCAGTCAGCCAGGTGTGTGGATTTGAGTGTGAACTGGTGTGGGTCTAGTTTAAGGGTGAAGGGGTTGGGGTGTACCTATGTATGTGTGTATGTTTGTATGTGTGTGTGTGTGTGTGAGAGAGAGAGAGTGAGTGAGTGGGAGACACAATACAAGATGATGGTGTTGTTGGCGCTGCTTTCATTTTGATTGCTGATGCTGTTGTCGCTGTTGCTGATGCCTTTCTGAGTTTTGTACGCTGCCAAGCGGCTGCTGCGTACCGCTGGCATGCTGCTGTGTCTGTGCCTCTGCAACTCACCTCCAACTGCCTGTTGCGTACCGCCTGGCTGTACAGGAGTACTACCACGAGCTGCTCCAAACATCCTTAGAGGAGATGCACGCGGAGTACGTGACTGCCATGAAGAAGTCAATGGTCAACTATGTCATCATGTAAGTGTAGTACCCTGGTGTGTCTCCTTGATTTGTGTGGATGCAAGTTTGAAACCATGGTGTGGACCTTGGGGCAACCGTCTGGACTTTGAAACTCAGTCAACCCTCAAGCTTTGCCCTAGAACCCTAAACCCTACCAACATTTAACTTAACCCTAGGGCATACAGCCCTGAACCCTTCCCCATTAAACCCTACCAGCCTGAACCGTAAACCCTATCCCTGTAACCTCCCAAGCTGAACCTTCACCCTGAACCCTTCTACCCTGCGTGAGTGCCGTGGAACGCAAGGGCCTGGATCTGGCGACTGTAGCTTCACCTCCGCATACCGTCCGCCGCCGAGGAGTCGCGCAACGCCGTCATAAAAAAAAAGTACTGAACCCATCAACCATCAATCCTCTCAGGAGTGCTGTGGAGCGCAAGCGCCTGGATCTAGAGACCCTGCAGCCGCTCCTCTGTGTTCCGTCCGCCGCCGAGGAGTCGCGCAACGCCGTCGTGAACCGGGTGCTGCCGCCGACGTGGAGCTTTGACGTGGATACGGCGCGCGAGGAGGTGGCGTGGACGCTGCAGACGCTCAGCGCAAACGCGCTGGAGCTGTCACAGGTTTGTGTGGGCAGCTATCACAGCCCTTAAGCCTAAACCCTGAACTCTTAAAACTAAACCTGAACGCGCTGGAGCTGTCACAGGTAGGGGGGGATGGAGCGAGGGCGGGGGCAAGGAGGGATGCATGGGGCAGAGGAAAGGGGGGCATATGTACGCCACAGACGCTCAGCGCGAATGACCTGGAGCAGCTGCAGTTTGGGGGAGGAGATCAATAGGCTTCCAACCGCCTTGAATCGCCATCGGCCACCTTAAGTACAATTTGATCGATTTTAATCAGTTGCTTTCCAACCGCCTTTTGAAACCTGTCGCAGTTTGGGGGGAGGGGGTCAATTGCCCTCCAACAGCCTTGAATCGCCATCGGCCACCTTTAGTACAGTTTGATCGATTTTAATCAGTTGCTTTCCAGCCGCCTCTTGAATCTGCCTTCCAACCGCCTTTTGAAACCGCGCAGCTGTGGGCTCGGAGCGGGTTTGACTCGACCCTGCTAGTGGACGTGGAGAAAGCGAGCTTTGTGGCGCAGCTGCCCATGCAGGTATGCATGTGTGTTTGAACATAGGTATGAATGCAGGTATGAACATGTGCAGGTATGAATGCAGGTGAATATGTGCGTGAATGTAGGTGTGCAAGCTGGTATGAATGCATGTTTGATTATGTGTGTGAATGTACATGTGCATGTGTCTTAAAAGGCACATATAAGGGCATGTGTGAAACTGTGAGTGCGTGTTTGAATGCAGGTATGAGCACATGTATGAATGCATGCATTCATGTGTGTGTTTAAGGCAGGTATGAATCCAGGTGTGAATGTGTGTTCGAAAGTAGGTTGGGGCGCAGGTATGAATGCATGCTAAAATCCTGAAATCTGGGAAACCTCTTAACCCTCAACCCTTCCCTCTACCTAAGGGGGAAAGCCCTCAACCCTTAACCCACAACCCTAAACCCTAAACCCCCTCTGGTACAGAGCGACGCGTTCCAGGCGTATCAGGCGGAGTGCACCGAGGTGGTGAAGAGCCAGATCTGGACCAGCTGGGCGCCCAAGAGCATCGAGATCTTCAACCGGATCCCGCCCATCTTCATAAACGGGGACTCGGATGCCTACTACCGCGCCACCGCCACGCTGCAGGTGTAGACAGAGTTGGTTGGCCGCAGTTCACACTAATGGGGCAACCAGCTGTGCAAAGCGGTGTGCAGAGGTCTGCTTGAGATTTTTTTTCTTTGCTCGGGCTTCACAAAGTACGAGGCTGGCCTAGGAGCCTTTTGCCATCGTCTAGGACTGATTGCTTCTGTTCAGACACCGATTTGTTCACACCTGTTTACACCTGTTCACACCTGCAGGGCAACCAGCTGCGCGACCTGGTGCAGCGCTCGCTGGAGTCCTATGTAGCCTTCATGGAGAAGCACAAGCCGGTGCAGCGCGTGGACCCTCAGCAGGACCAGCTGCTGTGGAGCGTCCCACCCGTGTTCATATTGGATCTGATTGAGGTTGACGGTGGGTTCAGTAAATATTGTAAGTAAATAATACCCTAAATAATCCCGTGCAGGCATGCCCGCCTTCCGCCTGACCCTAAACCCTTAAACACGAACCCTCCCGTGCAGGCCTGCCCGCCCTCCGCCCCATCTTGACCCCTAAACCCTAAACCACGAACCCTCCCATGCAAGCCTGCCCGCCTTCTGCCTGACCTCAAATCCTATACCCTAACCCCTCCCGCCCGATCCTGAACCCTAACCCCTCCCCCGTGCAGGCCTGCCCGCCTTCCGCCCGACATTTCAGGAGTGCGAGGACATCATGCGGGGCGTGCTGGACTCCATGGTGACCGCCGTCGCGGGCCTGCCGCGTGTCGGTTCCTCCGCCGCCGGCTCCAACTTTGCAATGCGCGACAACGCGCCGTCGTCTGCGGCGGCGAACGGCGGCGGCGGTGGCGCGGCGGCCGGTGGGGCAGGCTCGGGCGCGCAGGCGGCGCAGAGCCCCTCGGTGATTCCAACCACGACGCTGTATGAGGACACGGTGGTACATGCACGGCAGGTGTGAGGGAGGGGGAGTGAGGGAGGGTGGAGATGGGGGGGGGATGAAAGGAGGGGGAAGGGAGGGGGGAGGGGGTGCATGCGCGACAGGTGGGAGGGAGGGGGAGGGAGGGGGATCAAGGGAGGGGGGATGGAGGGCAGGGGGGAGGAACGGAGGGGAGAGGAGCGGGAGCAGGGAGATGTGGGGGGGTAGGAGGGAGAAGGGAGGGAAGGAGACTCTTTTTCCTTAAGCCTATGCAATGCTGTGGCGCCCAAGCTGCTGGCTGAGCTGTCCTCTAAACCCTCAAGCATAAACCCTCAAACATGAAGCCTCAAACCTTAATCATGGAGCAACAAGCATACCCCATGAACATCAGGTCCTCAAGGGCATTGTTGAGGGCGGTTCTGTGGCGCCCAACTTGCTGGTCGATATGTCCTCTGAACCTCCAACCCTCAGCCCTGCCACTTTCCTACATCAAATCTACATTCCTAACCCTAAACCCTAAACCCTACATAAAACCTGCATTCTTAACCCTGAATTGGCCTAGGTTATCATGGGCATTATGGAGGGCAACTCCGTGGCGCCCAAGCTGCTTGCCGAGCTGTTCACCGAGTGGATGCATCTCATCAGTGAAGAGGCAGAGACGTTCGGTGAGACGGCAACACACACATGTTTTACATGTCACGCATAGGCACACATATGGCACGTTTACGGCACACACATATGGCCGAGGTGCATCGCCTCACACACGCCGCCTCCCGCATACTTATTTCGCTCATACCACCCACTCCTCCCCTCTCCTCCCGGTCTGAACCTTGACTCACCAAACCCTCCCCCCTCCCATTCCAAGACTTGGGCATACGTGAGCCTGGGCCCAGCCTAGAGGACTACCTGGCCAAGGTGCACCGCCTGACGCCTACTCCTTGCCTCTGCTCATACAACCCCCACCCCCCCCCTTGCTCCGGCCCCTCCCTCGTACCGCCTGCTCCCTCTTCCCCACCCTCCTAGTCTGAACCTCTGTCCTTTTACCTTCCCCTCCTCATCCCAGTCCAAGACTTTGGCGCACGTGAGCCTGAGCCCAGCCTGGAGGACTACCTGGCCGAGGTGCACCGCCTCACGCATGCCGCCGAGACCCTCCGCATGACCTCCACCGACAACGTACGGACCGGCTTCTATTACGTGCGCTGCTACGACTTCAAGGAGCTGCTGGCAAGCAGCGCCGAGGCGCTTGTGCACAGCCTGCTGGACCAGATCCGGCGGTCGTTGCGCGCGTCAAATGTGAAGGTCACAGAGGAGTACCAGGTGTGTGTGTTTGGGGTCTAGGGTTTAGGGTACTGGAGGAGTACCAGGTGTGTGTGTTTGGGGTTTAGGGTTTAGGGTCACGGAGGAGTACCAGGTGTGTGTGTTTGGGGTTAAGGGTTTAGGGTACCGGAGGAGCACCAGGTGTGTGTGTTGGGGTGTAGGGTAAAGGGTCACGGAGGAGTACCAGGTGTGTGTGTTGGGGTGTAGGGTAAAGGGTCACGGAGGAGTACCAGGTGTGTGTGTTGGGGTGTAGGGTAAAGGGTCACGGAGGAGTACCAGGTGTGTGTGTTGGGGTGTAGGGTAAAGGGTCACGGAGGAGTACCAGGTGTGTGTGTTTGGGGTTTAGGGTTAAGGCTACCGGAGGAGTACTGGAGGAGTACCAGGTGTGTGTCTGTGTGTGGAGGGAATTAACCTGACTGTGCAACCGCCCATGTAACCCTTAGATCATGGCTGCTGAGGTGAGCAAGATCAGCCACACGACTGAGGAGGTGATCGGGCTCAAGAAGTACATCCAGAGGGCGGTACAAGACCAGGAGAAGCTACGAGAAGCTATCCAACGCAACAAGGACCGAGACGACTTCCTCATGGACCACAGGTGTGATTCCGCCAGGGTCACACTTTTGCTCGGGCTTACCAAAGTGTGAGGCAGGCCCGTCTGTCCCTGGACAAGCTAGGGCGGAAAAGTAAATATACAGGGTCTCTAAGGATGCATGTTTGAGTCTATAATGTAAATTGCCCTTTGAGGTTTAAGAATCAAACATCAGAGACCCGTTAGTTTGAATTTACCATACATTAAACCATGAAAACCTGACTCTAAGAACCACTAAATATTTTACAGGATCGCACTGCCGGAAGAGGACTTTGAGATCGCGATCAAGGCGTACGAGTGGCCCAAGAAGATCGTCGATATCCTCAAGGAGGCCACCACCAAGGCCAACGTCGAGAACAAGGACTTTGAGACGCAGCTGAAGGCTCGGAGAAAGCTCTTTGGCGAGGCGCTCGAGCAGTACGCGGCGGACGTGGAGGGATACCACCTGAAGACAGACATGGTGAGCGCATGTTTGGGGTGTTCAGGGTTTGGGGGGTAGGGTTGAGGGTTTGGGGGCTACCTTTAAGGGCTTGTGGGCTAGGGTTCAGGGTTTGTGGGCTAGGGTCTGGGGGCTAGGGTTGAGGGTTTGGGGGATAGAGTGGGGAAGCAATAGCCTGAACCCTGAATCCTGAGCTGATGCGGAGGGATGCGACTTCAAGGTGGATCTGGTGAGCGCTTGCTTGGGATGGGATTTTGGGGGTGGGGGGGTAGGGTTTTGGGGGATGGGGAAGCTACAACCTGAACCCTAAATCCTGGGCAGGTGTGGAGGGATGCCCCCCTCCCCTTTTTC